>WOVY01009847.1:290000-617554 GCA_013436015.1 Rhipicephalus annulatus
CGTATTGCTATAAAATAATTTTCGCCCTTGCTGCTTTATCGGCGTCGACGTTCTTTCCTCATAATAACCATAGGAAGCGACAATAACAATAATAACGGCTGGACTTTTTTTGGGCCAAGACCACAGCATCATTATGAGGCAAGCGGCAGTGGATGACTTCGGAATAATTTCGACAACCTGCACCTAAGCATACGGATGCTGTTTGCATTTGGCCTTCATTGGTATGCCAGTGCCTTTTCCGAGAATCGAACCCGTGCCCTCGATATGGACAGCGTAACGTGCGAAGCTACCACGGCAGGTTGCAAGTGACAATAGAGGATCTTTTTCAGCTCGTCCGTACACTTTTCGACGTCACCGTCTCATTGCTATACCGTATTGCATTTGCATACCATGTTACTGGAATCCAAGTATTAGCGAAAGCTACCACTCGGGTTATGAGCCCATTCTCGACATAAGAATTCTCCCGGCGACTGTGGACACTATTCTGTCAAGTGCCCGAGAGAAGACATTGCAACAGAAGGCGACGAAAGCTGTGTTGAAATTCCTACGCGACACTGACTTGAACAAGCGACTGTAACAGCAATGGCACACACCGCGAAAGACAAGACTGAACTACGACTGAGTGTGCGCGCGTGTGCTGCCGAATGTGCTGTTTCTCTCTTCCCTCTCTGCTCTCTTTCATCTCCCCCATCCTTCTCCCATGCGCAGGGTAGCAAACCGGCTGTCTATAGGCTGGTTAATCTCCCTGCCTTTCTTTTCTCGCTATTTTCCTTCCTTCCTTCCCGGCGACTGGTGAAATTATAGTCAGAAAGGCCCCTGTCTCTTACCCATAGCGCGAATGGAACCCAACACGGAGTGAAAAGCAAGGATTTCCGAGACAGGTCGTTCCGAATCCGTTTGACAGACCACTCAAGAAACGCAGGCCGTGGCGCTAGTACATGGCGATCTTCTGCAAGATCAGCAATGACGCGCACTTATTTTGAGCTTATGAAGACAGCAACTGTAGCGTGCGCATCTTATCTTCAATGCTACGGAAGCGAGCCTCGTGTGTTCGTTGTTGGTGAGTCTGCAGTGCGCATGCGCGTAATGCTGCCGACAGCGCGTATCCCGATGCGGTTGTTCACGGAGCCACAAGCTACACAGCCGCTTCATTTCAATATGTGGACGCTCTTTCCATGCCGCGCCCGGCTTATTGATCGACTCGGAACGCCGGCAGAATACGCGTTGTTAGCGACGGCCTTATCTTTTTATTTGTGTGTGTGTGTGTGCTGTGGACACCGTTGTAAAAACATGTTATTAATAATAATATCTGGTTTCTTAAGCAACAAAACCACGATGTGATCACGAAGAACGCCGTGGTGGAAGGCTTCGTAAATTTCGACCATATGGCATTGTCTAACGTGCGCTGACATAAACCAGTACACAGAGATCTATCATTTCTTCTCCAT
The DNA here is from genome assembly GCA_013436015.1 of Rhipicephalus annulatus. Classification (NCBI taxonomy): domain Eukaryota; kingdom Metazoa; phylum Arthropoda; class Arachnida; order Ixodida; family Ixodidae; genus Rhipicephalus; species Rhipicephalus annulatus. Next base: position 291,449 of record WOVY01009847.1, read on the forward strand.
CGTAATGCTACCACAGCAGCCGGAATCGAACTGGCGACCTTTGTGTCAGAAGTCGTACACCGCAACCACTACGCAACGCAGCGGACAGCAAAAACCTGTTACTCCGGAGTGCTCCGTTGGTGCAAGTGGTGTGCTTGGCAGGACGCAGGAAACAGCTTCGAGTGCACAGTGTGGCAAATCGTTACACAGAGTTCCACTTCACAACGTGATCCACGCAGTTAGGTTCCGAACAGCCAGGTCAACACAATGCCGATGTTGCAAGGTAAGACCGCGACAAAAGCTTCTCACCCGGACACGCGGTGTCTTCGAATGGAAATTTGGCAGAGCTGACATGTGTGCTGCGAATTTCCTAACATCACCTCCGAGAAGTAGACCAAGTATTGACGCTTCAGGGATTAGCATTGGTGTCGCAGATCATTGCGATCGAGCTTATGTTCGTTTGCAGTGGTCGTGTTGGGAGTACCTCCACTTCGCTTCTATGTATTCATGTATGCAAGATGACAATATTGAAGAGAACTAACCGACAACAATGCATAGGAAAGCATAGGGGATGTTGTTGGTTGTAATTGTGATGTAACAAGGAAAAAATAAAACTGAAAAAAAGATCGTTTGCAACTGGCAGGGACCGAACATGCGACCTTCAAATAACGCGTCCGATGCTCTACCAACTGATCTACAGCGGCAGTCATGCAATGGTACACTTTATGGGTTATACATGCGCATTTAAATGAGGGGGTGTTGGTAACAGTGAGTGGGAAACACCACTACCTGCTGACGTCATGTAGCACGTACTACAACTAAAAAAGAACCCTTGAAATTTCCCCCTGCCTTCACGCAAGCAGCCGGCATTTAACTGAGACGTTCGGAAGAAATGTGTCCTGACGAACTAATAAACGAAAGTATGTAGTGTCGTGTTCATAATTTCGTTTGCCTCGCAGATTCTGCACGGCTAATGTTTAAAATACCAGCCCGCACGACACGCAACTGCATTGGAAGCATAAGAGAACAGGAGCTATTTGTCGAGTGGTCTTCGTTGTTGCCCTTACCGGACGCTGCTACTTCAACAAGAATAACAACAAACTCACCCTGCTTTGATTTATCAAACTGGTATATAGCGACCTCCAGCTATCACTTCAATATCAATCGTTCAGGACACCCATACATGGAGCAGTGCACAGGTTTACGAATATTTAAACATTAGAGAGTTTTAGTACTGCGGAATGGTGCTACGTACGCATCACGAAAGCGCCTTGCGTTACGTAGCGTCGTTTGCCACTAATCGGTTTTTAGTACGCCGTAGTACCCGTGTACGTAACGAGCGTGAAGCGTGTTGCGCCATCTGGTAGATCAAAATAGAAGCACGTGTTGTTGACAGCCAATGTGAGCCAATCCAAGTGTTATAGCCAGATTATGGCCATATTTTAGGCCACAGAGCCGGTCGGTGCTGGCCTTCAATGCCGCCATTTTGCAAAACGAAGTCTCGCGCTGTCGCGAACTTGTTCGAGAGCGGCGCGATCAGCTCATACGTACGCACGCACGCATCTCATGCGTGCGTACGTAGCGGCTGCGTACGTAACGCGATACGTGCGAGTTGCGGTCTGCGCATGCGCACTACGCAGAACGTGGCGTCCTTACGTACGCAACGCCGCCACGTACGCAGCGTACGCAGTACTAAAACTCTCTATTTCCAAATAATAACGTAAAAGACCCCTACTCTATTAGGTCTTCAAACCGAATAGGCGCTTATTCGTAATTAAAAAAGTTCACAGCATATCCACGGAATGAATGATGATGAGTAGGGTGAAGCGTCCATCCGTCCGCACGTGCGCCCGTTCGTGCGCCCGTTCGTGCGTCCGTTTGTGCATCCGTCCGTGTGTCCGTCTGCGCGTGCGTCCGTTCGTGTGACTGTCTGTGTATCCGTCTGCTTGTCTGTCCGTCCATGCGTCCGTCCGTCCATTTAGTGAACGCCATATTGCTCACTTTTATCATATATTCATCATATACAAGTACCGCCATCCAGTGGACAATCCAGGGACTAAACGAGAGTACGTACCGCATTTCTTCTGTCAGCGCTTTGTTAACACCGAGAGCGTGATAACGTCGCCGGGCTACGTTTTTCGTAGCATGTGGACATGCGGATATGCGAGGGCGGGTATGTGCCACTGGTATGCGGGTATGTGCCAAAGGTTACGCACTACAACGGGGGACGCACAAGCCACGCCGTAAGGAGCATCACCCCTAAAATATGTGACGTGTTTCAGGAAAATTGGGGACCCTTAAGCTACGCCTTGAAGAGTTGAGTGCAATAACATTAGTCTTATTTTTTGTGCGTACTTCAAACACTTTGTGTATTAAATATTTTCGGACTTTCTACGCACGCACTACCTAAAGGGTGCAGTAGCATGTGTGCCTTTTGTAACGAGTCACTGGCTTTAAACTATAAATTTATTATGATAATCACATGGTATGACGCCCTATGGCTATGTACGGTTGTACCACGCATTATTACTGCAATATTTCATGTGTTATTACGAAGCATCTATACAGGGCGTGTGTGTTCGTGAAGCATGACAGTTACTTTCACTTTATTTCCAAGCAGAGGAACTTTTTTTTTTTCACTGTATTCACAAGCAGGGGTATGGCTGTGTGGTATAACTTACGCTTGTCACGTAAGCGACCCGGGTTAAATCCCCACTCAGACCCAGAATTTTTATTATACTTAATTCACTTGAATCTTTCTCGATTTTTCGGTCACACAAAGATGATTATTCACTCACAATCAACGACACCAGATTTTAGGAGAAACAAGCGTTTTCAACGCTATACCTTTTATGTTTCAAAATGCCAACTTCGTCCAAATGAATACGAAATTGGTAACACAAATTGAAATAAGTTTAATCACTACGGAAACATCATCGCCAGCAAACGTAAAAGAGCCCACGTATGATAGCTTCGTAGCTACAATAACGTATGCAAACTAGTTCGTGATATTTTACGTATATTTTCAGTGAACAAAACAGGGTTTTTTTGTTTTTTGATGAACTCGGTTCGTTATAAGATAGCGAAATGAATTCGTTGGACACTTCGACAGATGCCACTGACGGGAAGGGTGATTTTTCGTCCTATTCATTTCAATCTACGTCATAATACAGCTAAAAACAGCAATCGTTGAGCTGTGCTTTTAGGGGTTGAATATTTGTTGTATAAATTTATTTCTACTTTTAAGGCTACAACTATAATACCATGACCAGAACATTACGTGATAATTACTGTAGCAAAGACTGTAGAATATCTGAAAAGCATTCAGTTATGTTGCTTCGTCTGTGGTCCTATTGGATTCGTATTCGGTTAAGTCTCAAAAGTTACCATTCGCGCAACTTTAGAGAAAAGAACTAAATTACTCCTGACTCCTAGCGCGAATCATCGAGAACGCCATCAAGTTGGAGCGTGTCTTGCACGAGCTGCGACTGTGCTGCGCGTGCGAACACAGTATACATAAGGAAAGTAACTCGATAACCATCACGAAGCCACAAGAAAATCCACACGAATCGTTTAGAAAGAAGGCTTATTAGTTGCCGATGTGCAATGATCCGTGTTCAAGTGCTGCAAGTTTGTGATTAATTCGTACACTCATTCATTCGTAATCCACCAGCGGACCTGACGATCATCTAACTTCCTTGGCCTTCCGTTCTTTTTTTCCTGCTCTTCTGCAAATAGGATGAGGCCGCAAAGAGCCGAATATTCTCCCTCCTTTTGTCTTAACCAGATTTACAGCCGGGAACAAAAAAAAAAAAACCCTTCCTTGCCCTCTGTCCAGTTGCTTCATGTCTTCACACATCACTTCGAAGATACCTCGTAACTTCGAGCATAAATAAACACTCTGCACACATCGCATACAAATAGCTGTAACTCGAAAATGTCCAGCCAACACTACCGCGCAGACGTCCAGTACGAGGAAAACAAGTGTACTTCTGATCAGCCGTTTTGTTCAGCATATAGTTTTGCTCTGCCTTCTGTAACAATATGTAACGATGTTTCGTATATGTTTTGAAAAAGAGGTACGATGGGTTTATCTCTCCGTTTATTACTTGTGTGTACATATAAGGTGTGTCCTTTAACGCGAAAGTGTTCTATGCCGGGGTACACGACGGCTCCGCTGACGTATTTCCGTCACGGATATGACGACAGGTCGGTGAAATCACTCATGAGTCGACTCACTTGAACTCACTCTGACTCAGATCGAGCCTTGATTTTGAGTCTGAGTGAGTCCGGGTGAGCAATATTTTTGAGAGTCTCAGTCCTAGGGAGTCCAGTTGAAAAAAAGAATGTTTCTTGAGTGTGAGTTCGAGTCAGTCCAAAGCTCAAAATATATTTAATGGGTGAGTCTGAGCGAGCCCCACAAGTTCTCCCGGCCTATAGGGTTATGACTTTGCAAAATGCACACGAACAAATCACACAAAAAAACGAGCGCTGCTAGTTGCTAGCTTCCTAGTTGACTCAGTTGGCATAGCGACCGCCCCGGGAAGGCGTTGGTTCCGGGTTCGATCCCAAAACCAGGCCGAATTTTCCGGCAGCTGTATTTCTGAAAACCCCATGTGGTGACTTCCTTGTTTCTTCCAGCTACAAATAGATAGTTCTTAATTTCCCTATGTTAACCCTTCTACCACATTGTGGTATTTATTAGAATAAATTGAAATAGTACCATCACAAATTATAAAGACCCTTTCTTTGGTATACCGTAAGGCGACCGGAGAGTAAAAGCACCAATAACAGCATGATGATTATTATACAATAGTAAAGAAAAAAAGTTTCCAATAAATACAGCATACATGTTTAAATTCGACGAGCGAAACAAACAGACAGTGCAACAGGTAGTACAAATGCTATAAATGCTCTTACAGAAGAGTGGTGTCAGTGAAAGACATAAGATAACAATGTAGTGATGGCAGATTAAGATTCTTGAAGAAACAAAAACACATGTCAGTACGTTCTTAAATTTATCGGGATATTGTTCATTTACTCTGTCTTTGGGTGGCGCGTTCTAAAATTAACCAACAGTCAGTAAAATAGGATTTGTTGCACTGTTTCAGAGGTGGCGTGGAAACGTTGTACACTGAGGTAAGAAACAGGCAGTTGCACACTGAGGTAATTGACAACCAGTTGTACATTGAGATCATCAAACAGGCAGTTTTACACTTACGTGATTTAACGACCAATTTAGTAAAACTGATTTTTGGGCTAGTTGGTATAGATGTTACAAGAAAAGTAGACGAGAAATTAGACAAAATAAAAAAAAATTCTCGAAGGAACCAGTTTTGCACTGGGGTTATTAAATAGGACGTTGTATACACCGAAGCTATCAAACAGTGCAGTACGTACTTGGATGGCGTTGGTGACGTTCCATCCGGCCTGCCACTCCGAGATCTTCTCTCCTTCCCGGCCTCCGAACTCGTCGACCACGTCGACGCTTCTCTGAGGGCCCAGGCCATTGACGCCCTCGGTCAGCGTCGTCTCGGCGAACTCTCCGCCCTCTCCGCTCCCAGCGCCCAGACCCTGTGTTTAGATCCGACCAATGAGCCACTCGCGAAGGACCAGCGAGCCAATCGCTGTCAGGGCTTGAGCGCGGGAAAAAAGACAGTGACAAAAGCATGTATGAACACATGCACTCGCACTATCGCCAGTGTGTGTGTGTGTGTGCGTGCGTGTGTGTGTGTGTGTGTGTGTGTGTGTGTGTGTGTGTGTGTGTGTGTGTGTGTGTGTGTGTGTGTGTGTGTGTGCGTGTGTGCGTGCGTGCGTGCGTGCGTGCGTGCCGTCTATGCATTCTTCATTCTGCCCCAGTCTTTTGGCGTGCTCAACTCCAATGACAAACCATCAAGCCAGTCTAGCCGACCAAGCCAATCACGAAAGAACGAATCACTAGCATAAAAAGAAGGAAAAAAGTCCACTGAACAAAGTCAGCTGCGAGAAACGGAAAAGAAAAGTTCGAAGGGAAGGATGTAGGCCAGACAAGCTTCATATTGGTTACCCTGGCGAAAGAAAGTACAGAGATTAAATAAAATAAAAAAATGTTGCTTCTACTTTCGTACAGGAAGCCTTCTGTTCTTCATTAAAAAAAGCTTTCTCCCACTCCCTCCTCCTTCACAATTAGTTACCCAACCAGCAGTGGGGGGGAGGGGGGAAGCAGAAAAATGGAGGTTGACTGATAGAGGCCATGTACATAGATTTGGGTGGATGTCAAAGCACACCAGATGGTCGACATTTCCGAAGCACTACGGCATGCTATACGCATTCGTATCGGGGTTTTGGCACAGGATTCTCGACAGATTAGTTTTATGTCAATCTCGTGGTTAGCTTCGAACTTCTTTCGTTGTACTTGACGGCACCACGAGGTTCCTATGCAAAAATTTTAGCGTGATAGTTCGCAGCACCAGTTTTCCCCTGACTGGCACGCAAGATGACATGATTGCACCGAATGCTTCAACGTCTGGTACTAGTGCACGCCGAAACAAGAACGTCATTTACGATGTTTTTACGTGGTCATTACGTTGACGAAGCAGCCGGAATGTCCAAGATAAACTTTTATTTGGTCGAACTTGTGGCCGGTAAACGGAAAGTCACACATAACAATACACGCTGGCACTGATTGTGGTGAACGGGGCATCGGCCGTCGATCAACTGATCGTCGATGGGCGCGTCGCCTTTTATACATCACGCGTCGAACTTTCCAGACTTTTCAGTGGTGGCCGCAAAAGCTATTGAATAAGCTTGATTGTTTGCATCTTGTGCGCAATCTTAACAAAATGGTCTAATACAATCGTGAATCTTCTCGATCACTGAGGTGCGATCTGCATCTAATATTGCTCTGAGTGGTTGTGTGTTTGAACTAGGCACATGAAATATAACACGCGTGGCAGTCTGAAGTGACCTGAGTTCACGAAAGGAAATGCCTCATATAGTCCCGTAATAGGGGCACCCCCACCCTTTTTTTGCACTTTATTGAATAAATGTCTCGTCGTCATCTGAAATAAGTTGCTTTATAAAGTCACACTTCATAATGTATACCGGAAGCATAGAGAAGTTGAAGCTAAAATTCTAACAAATACCTTGACTTTTCTTTAAAAAAGATTGTTTTTCGTTTCATGATTAACTTCCTATCTGCTACGTAGAAACATCGCCGATCAAACGAAAGAAATATAACTTCAGAAATCATCCGCGCGAATAAACTCATTCACGCTAATCCACGAGTCTCAGCGCAGAGGTGTTCGATTTAAGCAACAGACAATTAAAGACTCGAATCGGACGTCCAAACTCCGGAAACAGAAGCTCGCGCTGAAACCCAGCGTTCACACCTCTGGTAGATCTACTTTAACTGCTTATTCTAGTTGTATAGTAGAGCGCGGTTGTAACTATAGGTTTTCGGCATATAGTTAGCCGGTAGCTTATCGAGTTTACTCTCTGGTTTAGCTTCTTTTCCGCACACCTGTTTGTTGGCGATAGTTTTCTTCACATTTAGTGAATGAGCAGTGAATATCATTCACCCGATTTCTTCGCCACATACCCGTGTATGGTTATGATGGTTTTCGCGTAAGCCGCACAGCACATACCCATAAGCCGCACGAATTGCGGCTATGGCCTTCACAATGTCGCTGTTAAAATGATCAGTACTAAACAGTGAAAGAATGATTATTAGTGAATGGAATCCCATTACGTGTGTTATATTGACGTAATCCACTAAGAAATACCACGAAGGCGATTACTCAGTACGAATGTTACGTTAGGACACATAGTGCTACATTACAATGCGAAATGGTATGTCTATGTTAATGACAACCAACAGACAATCATGCCTGGGAAAGTATAGGCGATGTTATTAGACGTAAATTCAATGTAATTTAGAACAAATAAAAGTGGATGAAAATATCATTGGGCAGGGATCAAACCTGCGAGCTTCGAATAACGCGTCCGATGCTCCGACGCATTATTCGAATGTCACATCAACTGCTGTGGGACAGTTTGACAACACCGCGCTAATGAAACAGATCATTTATAAGTACTGACCTAAGTTTTGAGTCGTCAGTGAGCGAAGTACTTTCACTAATAGTAACGATCACCACAATACCCTCATCTCCTTAGAAAGCTCTTCTTCTCAGTTGAAACTGGTTGTGCAGAAAAAAAAAGTAGATAGTTTAGGTGCACCGCCTCTGGAAATGTAAAAAGAAAATAAAAACTCACACGGTGCTTTATGCATGCATTGACTCGAAGGCGAAAGCCATGGAATAGAATGAAAAAAAATATATTACAAAAATGTGTCTCCTTCAGGACGCGCTTAGCGCATGCTGTACGTCTCCCACGTAGAAACCGACAGGGGCTACCTGGCGGCCGCGGGCGCTCTAACCCACGCCTACTACCAATTCACACGTACCAAAACCTGACCAAGCTTCACGTTTTCGGCCCCGACGCGTACCTCAGCGACACGTACCCCTCGTGTGGACACACGGCAATACCCGCACACTTGCTCTGGCAGTGTAGAGACGCTCATCCCAGCTCTATACCTCGAACAAGTGGGACAGGTCGCTCAAAAGCTCAATCCTCGTCGATCAGCAATGGGCCCACGAAGCGAAAGCCATCTTGTTATATTTTTCTTCTCAGTCGATATGCTAACCTGACCCCCTCTTCCCACCTCCTTAACCTGGTTTTTCACTGCCTCTGTGATCGGCTGCCCTTTCACCAAGCGTCGATGTCACGTGAAGACGCGATCAAGAGCAGCCATATAGTGACGTAACGGAGACGTCACATATCTTGGCGCCATGTGACACAATGATGACGTCATTAGGTGGCATGATCACGCGAATATTTTTTGCATCGCTCGTGTTGACGCAGATGCCACGCGACGCCGAATCTGGCGGTCAATTTTCGCGTTCGATGAGGCATCAATGTGGGAAAATTTTCGAGAGGCTTTCGAGCGCAGGCTGCGGAAGCATGTTTAGTACCGAGGAGACGAGGTGTAGTGCATGGGGGATGCAGCACACAGTGACTGAAATTGAACGCAATCGTGGGCGCCAAAGCGTTAAGCACAAATGTACCGAAGCATCGAGCAATAACTGTAATCAACGAATTGCACATTATGAAGCAAAAGCAATCGCCAAGTGATGTTGCAGCGAAGGTTCTTCTTGAGTATTCCACTTTGGTGCAATACGCAAGTCGAACCTTTATAGAACTTTTCAGAAGTACGATGAATTTTCCAGACATATTTTGGACGTGAGGGTTGCTAAAATTTGCATATATGTGCGTCAAGTTTTACTTTTACTTTTAGAAAGTAAATGTCTGCAAGGTGGCTTTGCAACATACCGGATACCTGCTATTCTTCTCTGTCAAGCTTACTTAGCATGGCAAATATAGTCCGGTTTTAAGCAAGCATACATAAACACGAACGCTCTAAACAGTAACTTGCTCAAGTAAACACACGAGACAAACAAATTAGGAGAATTTTAAATTAATACGCTTAGCTCACATAAACTTTGAAAGAGTTCATTGATGGAGACAAAAATTAACTAAGAAAGTTTGCTACCAAGTGGTAAATAGCAGGTCATTTGCACACTAGTATACTCTAGCAATGCACTATATACAACGTTAAAAGACATGTGAGTACACACAATAAACAGCAGCACAGAGTGCTCTGATAATTATCCTCAATATTTTACTCCTCGCAAAAATTTCTGAGACTTCATAAGCACGCTTTTGGAGTTCTATCTTTTTCAAAGACCAAACTTTTGTTCACAGCGCTCAACTTATTCCTTCAGCTTTCTTTTTTCAATGTGAAGTATGAATGCCACAGTGCAGCCAAATATAGTTATAACTGTTAGGGTTTAACGCCTTAAAACTACGACATGGTTATAATGGACATAATGAAAGAGGGATCGGGAAATTCTCACCACCAGTTGTTCCTTACCGGGCACCTAAATATAAGTACATGAGAGTCTGGTATTCCGCCTCTATCAGAAAACACACGCGCACACGCACGCACGCACGCACACACGCAAACACACACACACGCACACACACGCACACACACACACACGAATGTCGTGTCCCGGCACTAAAAGCGAACTTCTATTTTATGTGCATGTACCATTTCCAGCTTCGAACGAAAACTAAAGAAATGAAGCAACTATCCTCGCAATGGCTGCTGCAGATGGTAACAATTGTTTTTTCGTATTCAACAAAGCAATAATGTTGATCACTTGAAGCTCCGGCGTCCATTAATGAAGTTGATCACATGTTGTAAGTGCTAATGCTGATAATTCTGACCTTTATATTTTTTGCAAGCTTATCTGACCGGCACGCTGAGCATCAGTAATGCAAGCAGTGAAGTCAAAAAAAGAGTCCTCTAAGGATTTACGCAGAACAGAATTTTCAGGTCTTCATATGGAGCTGAGTTAAGGACGGAGAGCTGCCGAGGCTTGTTATAGAGCATGGTTTTTGTATTCGTGACATACCGAATTCGTTTTGGCGATTACTTAGAATTGTATGCGAACAATCGAATTAGAATGATAAAATTCAGGTTCAGAGAGTTCGTTCAGAGAGTTGCAAAAAATAGCGAGAAATAATAATTGATAGCTTTAAGTGCTACACCAAATGTTTTGTAGAAGGGTTGATAGGCGGTCTAGTTGGTACGCATTCATAATGAAATATGGGAAACGCAAATTAACGGGACGCAAAGGAGGAGACCAAACTTTTTACCCTCCGTTTCGCACACCAGGTACAACGCTGTAGAACCTATGGCGAGAAGTTGGGTCAGTGAATTGTAAAACTCCACACGTCTCTTTCTCGGTTTTTCGTGGTTGTGAATAGTGCAAGCCTATATGTAGTACGGGCCTGCACGTGATGCGTGTCAAAGGACTGCAAATAAATGACCAGAAACAGAAAACAACTTGGTGCTAAGTGATTCAGAACAACGTACATGATAGCCGTAAAACGAAGTTTGTTTATTGCTAAGGTTCATTTTCATGCTTTAAGCCTGTAAAAAAAAGGAGGGGAAAGGAATCTCATTTTGGGTGGTAAAAACACTGAACTATTTGTGTGTGAACGGATTCACTCGAACAATTGAGTCTCGCTATAGCGTACCCGACACGGTGGTCTAATGGTTATTGGGCTTGACTGCTGACCCAGAGGTCCCTAAAACACAACCCGCCGATCGCATTTCGATATAGTGTGAAACGTTTGAGGTCAGTGCTTCTATATTTAGGTTCACGTTAAGTTCATTTATGCCGCTACACTCTTGTTGTGTGTATTTTGTTTTGCTTTCCTTTCGTGTACGGGGAGTAATGTCTGGCGTTTCTTAAACGTGCACTCCGCTCTGTGGGCTCATTATACTTGGACGTGTATATATTTCTTCGCAAAGAGTATTTGGTCTAAATGCGCATTTGCGCTGTATTTGTATATTTGTCCGGCTTAATACTTAGCCTATGTTACTTATCAAGATGTATAGGCCACATAGCTCTTTTGTTTTTCTGTGACTATTAATTTGCTGCTGCCTGTACGATACTCCGCCCCTTAAAGCTGTTTTTGGCATCTTTTTTGTGCCTATGGAAACCCTCAGCTTTCTTTTTAGTTGAAAATAAAGCTCAGAGTTCAAGTCTAAAGAACACCACACAATCGAAATTTCCGGAGCCCTCCACTACTGAATCCAGCAGGTTTTGCGCCCCGGTTTCGGGACATAAAACCCCAACAGTTACTATTCTTTTTCGCCAGCGCCATTTCACTTAATAAATTAAACGGAGCATAGGGTGATAGAAAATTAAATAAAGAAATTCGTAAACAAAGCAGAGTTTGCAGCTACGAACAGAAAGATTAAGATTTTCGTTTTAATAACGCTCACAGATTAAAAACAGTGAAATAGGAATGGACGAAAAATCACTTTAATAAACGACGCTCTCGAACGAAGTGAATCTTAGAGAACTTGATAATACTTGCGGCTTAAAAAGTAATTAAAGGCGAATTCCCTTTGCGCCAACGCAGGGCTGCCTTTGGATCTAACCGCACACTTCTTGCAAGGCGCGCATCGCGACAGATATATAAGGAGGTATTCAAGTCATTACTTACTAGTTGCAAGTTCCAAATGGCTGAGGTGTATGGAAACACAGCCCGCCAGGTAATTTCAGGTGGCGCTTCACGGCAGCGCACGAATGCATTTTGAAGCAACAGTGGTAACGATAAAAATAAAGAACTCTTTTTTACGTCACATTTCACCTACACGTGCAATATTACTGCCACAAAAACGGTCACAATATAGCCACATCTCGTTCTTCTGCTAAATATTCTTAAGCGAAAACCCCACTGCGTATTGTAGTACACCACCTGAATCGTGCTTGCTCAAGCTACCCTTTTTTTTCGCTCCAAATTAGGAACATAACCTAGCCTAACCTAACTAACCTGACGCATATATGACAATGTGATACAAGGTGGACGTCGAAATCAGTTTCAGTTTACTGTGGTTTCTTATTTTTCTCAACATCAGCTAAAAACGTGATAGCCGAACGCATTTTTAAAAAAAATTGTGCGAGTTGTCTCTCCTTCGAAAGGACCGCCGCGGTGGTCTAGTGGCTAAGGTACTCGGCTGCTGACCCGCAGGTCGCGGGATCGAATCCCGGCTGCGGCGGCTTCATTTCCGATGGAGGCGGAAATGTCGTAGGCCCGTGTGCTCAGATTTGGGTGCACGTTAAAGAACCCCAGGTGGCCGAAATTTCCGGAGCCCTCCACTACGGCGTCTCTCATAATCATATGGTGGTTTTGGGACGTTAAACTCCCACAAATCAATCAATCAATCAATCAATCAATCAATCAATCTCTCCTTCGAAAATCGCAGTAATGTCTGCCGGGCCTTAAAAGCGTGACCAGAAGAGTAACATCATGACAGGCGGCGGAGGAACAACATGTCGCTGAAATTCAACAAGTGGCAGAGCTTTGATACACCTTAAACACGGGCACACAATGCCCTTTGATCCATTACAATCTAAGAATAATTATAGGGTACGCCCCTTGAACTAAACCCGCCTGTCCTTAATGTTTGAAGTTTGATATATCTTTCGTTTCATAAAAGAGAAGTAAGAGCTAGAAGCCATGTTTCATAACAGAGGCTCTTACTCCTTTGCGCATTCGGCATACATACACACGGTTTTAATGCATGTACAACGATAAAGCATTGTCATGTGCAAACAAAGCAATGCAGCTACACATCATACCTCTACCCCCGAGAACAAAATCGTATACAAACAATTCAAGAAACGACACAATAAAAACGCTACGTAAACAATGTCAGGAAACACTTCATGACAAAGAAACTTATCATGCAAAACACTTCATGGAAAATTCATATAATTGATACACTTCAATATTGTGTGCTTATATGCATTAAATTATGAAACTTGAAACTGTAGTAAAAACCAGTGAAACAAAGACATGCATAAGTGGTGTGTAAAACGTTATTGATAAGTTATCGTAGAATATAACACAAAGCTTTTCACATATTGTTTTCAACGGGTTGCGTAAAGGTCTATGTTACTCCTCACTATGTTTAATAGCCGGTTCATTTGACATCGTATGTCCTGACGTCCGTAGTTTGACGTGTTCGAGTGAGTCGTGCGACAGGGTTTTGTTTTAACAGCAAGTAATAATAATAATAATTAAATCTGGCGTTTTACGCCCAAATCCTTGGTATAAGTGAGGCCGAACTGAAGGGCTCCGCCAAATTTTTACCATCTGGGGTTCTTTAACGTGCACTAACATCGCACTATACACGAACCTCGACCATTTCGCGTCCATCTAAATGCAACCACCATGGCCGATATTGAACCCACGACCTTCGGGTTAGCACTCGAGCACCCTATGTTCCTGTTCTAACGAGGCTGGCACACTCTAAGAGCAAGTCCTTTTTCGCTGCTATTCCGAGCACAACGTATACTAAGAATTAAAAGTTCACCGTCCCTACTTATATTATTACTTTTGGCTGAGCAGCGCTGTCAGAATTTTTGTTGCAGAAATTTAGCAGGAAATTCTAGTTTTGTACCGTAAACCAGCGATACTAACATGTCTGTATGAAAAAAAAAATAACGCAACTTAAGTTCGTGGCAGGTGCCTGCCTGACGTCACAAATTTGAGCAAATGCGGTTTCATAGGTGATATAGGCACATTTTTTTCTTAGAGAGAACAGTAACGGCAGTGGTTGGGGCCTGCGTTTTTACGTGTAGTGGGTTACAGTCTGAGAATAAAGGCGCGCAGCACCCCCAGTACTGTGGCGCACCTGTCATTCACCTGTGGAGCAGAGCACTGATTGGCGATTTCCGATCAAACCTTAAGTACTTTTTCGCTGATAATACAAACACTACGAAATTATGAATCAATTTTATGAATGAAAAGTTTGTCGTTTACTTTTTTAAAGTGTTGCGTTTTGCTGATCAATGAAGTCACAATTTTTTGGTGAAATTCACCAAACCGTAGAATTTTTCCACCGAAAACTATCGAAGAGAACACGTGCCTACAGGGCCAAGTCATATGCCTGAAATACGTGGAAGGCCCAGACACCACGCAAATAAACACTTGCAATTAGTGGGATACAAACTCAAGGATCAGTTTTTTGAAAATGGGACAGCTTATTGCTCTCCCATAGTAGATTACATCGTAATCTAAATTGTTGAACATTTCTTCTAAAAATTTATGGAAATTCTGCCCGGGTGGCATGAAGTCCGAGTTGGACGGAGCTTACATTTATTCTCAGGCTGAAGCTGGCTCTGTACGGTCCGTCAATGCTTTGACTCGTGCGATGTCTTACCTGAAAGTTTGATAGCTCGGTGTCGTTTTCTTGCTTGGCGAAGTGCAGTTGCTCTCCCGAGTTATCCTCGCCACACGCGCCGGGCATGTAGGACTTGGCTTTCTGTATGAAGCCCGTCAGCTTGTAGATGAGCTGGTCAGCCATGTTCTAGGATCTTGTTTGAATGTCCCGATTCAGACTCCACACACGAAGACGAGCAATTTATCCGCTCGGTTGCGCAGGATCCTTTTTCTCTGAAGACAGAGGTTCCGGAAGGACACTCTTATCCGAACTGAGAATCTTGGGATGCGAACAGGTCTCTTGTCGAATCCTTTCTGGCGGGAGCCCAGTTGATATAGACCGTTGTCTCGGAGGCCACGAACCACTAAGGCAGGTTCCGGAAAAAGAGTTCAGGTTTTGGAGATTGTCGAGGTCGGCAGAGGCTGCGATAGAGAAACGCGTCATCAACTTCAATAACGACGTGAGAACTGAATACAGCACGTCAGGCGATGCCGAGATGTGCCCACAAATTTTCACTTTTTGTCCCAACATTCTATACCCCCATTTTTCAAAGACCATGCTTAAACTGCCTTGAAAGTTGCAACTTATTTTGTAAATTCAGTGTAAACTGCTGATTACGCACTACATTGGCTAAGTGTTTCACCCAACTTCACATATTCTTCTAAATTTCACCCAACATTTCAATTCAGTGCAAATATTTTTCAATATTAAAGTATTTTCGTGCAAAGAACTTTTGAGCCAGTAGCCAAAAGTTCGTAGTGTAGGTCCATAATCAATACACATTTAACATCTATAATGTCATGTACATACCTACTTCTCAGTATTAATATTCTAGTGCCCAGACGACATACAGAAACAAATCAAAAGGAAACAGTGTATTGTACAATAGCGCACAAAATAAATAATCTGGCACATTATGATACACATACGAAACCAATTGGGGAAAATCATGTAATTTTTAGAGCTGGCGTGAAATAATTAGCCGTTCTTACTTTATGGGGTACTACGACCCAAATTTTGGCGCCATGTAGCTAAAGTAGTCTGGGCTGTATACGTATTACGTTACGAGCAACTGGTACGTTGAAATTTATATTTGTTGCTTTCATTTATTGATTCCTCCGAATATATTTAGGAACTTGCTTAAAAGCCACTAGTATATCTACTGCAATGTGTTGCGAACTAGGAACACGAGACCTAGTCAAACCGATTTGTGGCTTTCTGTCTGTGCCGCTCTACCACCTGTTCATTTCTTTGAATGGACACGGAAAGAAGTGAAGAGTTCAACATCCACTGCCTGTTTTTCTGGTATCCACCCCCTTATCAGCTTGTTTTTCTGCCGCTATGGCTGTAATATTTCGCTCCATTTCTCATTGAGAGGCCCTCAAGTTTCTCTCAAGCGTTTTCTGTAACCTTCACGTTGACGCCCCATCTGTTAGGACCAATTGAATGCAATGAATAAACATATTTTCGTTAAGAAAAGGTGGTCACGGTGGTCTCGGTGCAAGCACATGCGTTCCGGCAAAGATAGTTTGTCTCAGTGTTGGTCATCTCAAGTGCTTCCCCAAGCCAGCAAAATGCTTGAGAACCCATCATTCCGCCAATGTGCTTTGTTTAGAATATCCAAATGCTCATAAAAGAAACAGGTAAGTTGCTTTTATCATCACGTGCACGCACGCGTGCTGCATTTATTACCGCAAGTATTGCGTCACTCGATGCGCACGATTTCCGATGCACTCCTCGAGGCTTCGCAGCCACTTTGCACATCCGTGGAATAAAAAAAATGACAAAAAAGTGTTTCGAGGATGCTCTGCAACGCGTTTACCCTAGGACACCTTTCTACACAGGAACATGCCGACGTGTGCTTCCGAATAAAAAAGAAACAAAGAAAGTGAAACTTGAAAAACAGCTTTCGAAGACGATTGAGTCAATGAATCGGTTTTAAGCGTCGCCGAAGGGAGGAGGATAAGCGGAGAAAGGAATAATTCTGTTACGTGTCTACGAAAAATGAATAAATGTCAGCCATATCGCAAGACCTAAGGTCAAGCATGTGCACTGCAGTGTACAATGCATACTACGCGGTGTCCATCACGAAGCACACAAAAACGGGGCAGCGGACTCACGTTCATCTTGCAGGGCAGGGTGGATGCCGGCGACTGCTCACGGCGCTTCTGCGCTCCATCGTTGATCCTACACCCTAGATGCGGCCGTTGCACGCGGGTCGTCCTGGATGCGTCGGAAAAAACAAACAAACGGAGGACAAACGTCGCTCACAAGGTACCTCTAACCACCTTATAGGCACTCACGGCTACACGGCCGGGAAAAAAGAAGGCAACGATTCCGTATCACGCGACTGCAGGGCACGAACAAGGGGGAGATCCTCCTCTCCTCTCCCACCTCCACCTCGAACCAACCTCCGGCCCCTGTAAGTGCTACACCTCGGCGTTGTATTCTCGCTCTGTGCTTGCGGTACGGCCCCTCACTTGCACGAAATCTTCTTGTTCGAAAGATGTGTCGGGGCGACCCTTCGCAGATGCTGTTGATTCTCGAAACAGGAATCGCCCTTCTTTGCCCACCCTCTCCTGTTTTCCTTAATTCTCTCCCTCCGCCCGGCAGCCGCTTCGTGCGCCAGCTTCCCTGTTCTCCCCTTTTCCCTTACGCTGCCTTACCACCTTCTTCCCTTCTCAGCCAACTCTTTCCCCTCGCTGTTAGAGCCCAGTACCCTCCGCCTTAACACGGGTGCGTGCGGAAGATGCCGGCCCGGCGAGAGAGTAATCCACTCTCTTTCTCTACTTCGTCCCGGTTTTCCTTCGCGCTCCGAAATGCGCATGCTCCAACTCGGCGAAGTTTGCGGCCGACGGTTCGCGGAGTCGCGCTGCGCGGAGTTTTTGCCGGAGCAGCCACCTAAAGGGGAAAACTTGTGGAGGCGTGAGATCGGGAGGGAAACGTTCGGGAAAGGGAACGCGGGCAGAGCGGCGGCGACGGCCAATTCCCTTTTTCCCCTGGCAAAGAGGGAGGCGCCGCTGCCGCCGCGCGCTGGTCTTTTCACAAGCCGCTCGGGACGCCGCGTCAGCCGCTTCGCTGGCGCGTGAGCAGTGCGTTCCCCGCTAGCGGCGCGACGTGCAGTTTACATTCTCGGAAGGTCGCTTTCGAGGCTTCAACACTCCTGCAGTAAGTGGTTTCGGTTTCGATTGACCTTCCCTTTGCTTCCTAACTGTTATTCGATCAGTACGAATACTGAGACACAGTCTGGTACTATGTGAAATAGCGCGAAAAACCTATATGATATTGGCTTTGGTTTTAAGTTTACGTTTTGCATTTATTTATCAATTAGTAGCTCTCCCTAACCTTTTTGAATTTATATAGAGTTCACAACGGACGCAAGGCGGCACTGAATTTGTTTTGCTTTCGATTGACCTTTCCTCTGATTCCTAAACGCTATTTAAGTGGTCCGAGTACTCAGCAACAGTCTCACACCGCACAAAATTGCACAAAGGACGTATATTATTTTGTGTTCAATCTTACGTAAACTCTTTACTTTCATAGGCCAGGCATAGTACCATTTTTGCAGTGTGAAAATATGTAAAGTTTTTCAGCACATCTATGCTAAATTGATTCAGTTTAGACTATAAATTTCAAATGGTGTTCAAGCGAGGCGTTACAGAGCTGAGAAGTCGGCGTTAAAGGTTTTTGGCAAGCTACGGAAACACGTTACGGAAATACGACACGGTTCCTTTCTGTATGCGCGTACGATGGTCGCGCATGCGCACTCGTCAGCCGGTTTCGTGTTGCCGCCTTTCCGTAACGTGTTTCCGTAGCTTGCCGAAAATCTTTATTTTCAGCTGTGTGGAGGAAGCGGGCTGCATCGAAACGGGAGCTCGCTTGGTTTCGTTTAACCAATTCCTTGCGTTTTCTTGCTAACTCGAACTGCACCAAGTCTTATGCCATGTCGAATTGCGCAGCTGTCTCGAATGGTCTTAGTTTCAACCCTGAGTTCTCTCTTTACATTCTTTAATGAGTAACAGCCTTGTTTGACTTGCCTGAAATTGTGCAGAGTTGGCAGCGAACAAACAACAGCGCTCAATGCTTTTGGTGTCGATTTTAGTTTAGGATTGGTGTTTAAGCAACGCGTTGAAGAGCGGAGTAGCACAGATATTCAGCGGCAAGTAGGATGCAGGCTGCAACGTAACGAGGCTAATTTGTGAGTGATTCCATTCTTCAAAAGCACAAGCCGGTGAGTCTTGGCTCGAACGTTGCTGACTACTTTGGTGCTAGGTGGCGTATACAGCGTACGATGAGATTGAAGCTACATGTCGGGGCAGTAGCATGTGTAATGAACATCTCAGACCTGAAGTCTAACTCTCTACTAACATGCAAGGAGAAAGCAAAACAAAATTCTGAAACCTCTATCTCGTCAATTTTGTCCGTTTTGGAAAGAAACAGCTCACAACGCTTTGTGTCCTGCGGTGTAGCCCCTGGGGTTTGCTATCTGTAACTCTGCAACTTTATATTCACAAAGAAAAAAATGCATGATCACTTTTCATTTGCTTGACTTTATACTTAGTAGATTTGCGCTGGTTATCAGATTGGCTGGCCATTGCCACCATCTCGTTGAAACATTTGTTTTACTCTTATCACAGTGTAGCATGGTGAAATTAAATGAAGCCATCATGAAGCTTGAAAACACAGTGTATTTTGGCAAATGGGCGTTACCTGTGCAGTAATGTCGAATTGCCATGCTTGTTACCTTACTTAGATTTTTTTTTATCCCAATGGTATCTGTGGTCACTTTGTTTAAAGTACACTATTTGCACCTTTCGATAGGTAAGCATCAACAAGGGTAAGCATCATGACGCCTAAATGGACCCATTCTGCATTTCTTCGGTAATCAGCGTCTGCTTTTGTGGGCTGTCAGTTAGCGATTCAAGTTTGAAATGTTTTGTAGTATGTGCACAAGACGGTGACACAAAAAGAAGGCCCGAATGAGCGCTTACTCACAATTCATTAATTTAATTTTTCAAAGAGGAATATACACATTGGCACAAATAATCACCACGAAGCATGCGTGGAGCAAGTCATGAGGTATATGAAAAAAATACAAGTTAAAAAAATTTCAAAAGAGACATTTCTTTGTCCCTAAGCACCACCGATGATTGGCTGATACAATTTTCCCCCGCCTACCTAAATGGAACATTTTAGAGACTTTACATGTGTGTTTATCACTATGGCCAATCAAAATGTCTGTGTCACAGGAACGATGATTACCATGATATGATTTTCAATTGTGGAACAATTACGAGGACGTTTTTTTAGAAAACTTTAATGCTCGTTTGTACCTTCTTCTGCGTGTCCCCGTTTTTAGTGCACGCTACAACAATTTTTAAACATGAATTCATACCAAATTGACCGTCTCTCAGTTTTACTGCAATCAGTTAGCAAGCTGGCAACGGACATTTTGAGCAACGCAGAGATTTCATAAACCGCAGCAAGCGCTTTTATTCAAAATTGCGAACTCAATCATTGCGCGTTGTAAATCATTTCACACTTGGTCGTCAATAATCGAATAACTTTGCTCATTGTGTTCGTGTTGTTCTTATTAACAGTCCAGCACTACTTTGTGCTACTATTCTGATCTGTTCTGTGTTTGTCTTTCAGGCGCAAGCGCCAAGAAAACACGATCAATACAAAAGCTTAGGAGTTCAAATATCGGAGCAAATCACCATATTGCGACCACGGCTGCCACTATGAGGCTCAACGCTGCTTGGCTTTAAATCCTTGAATTACACTTTGAAGGCTCGCTGTCATTTATGCCGGCTAGCTTTCTCTTGCTGATGTTTTAAGTGATTGTTCGCACATAGTTGTCAAATGCATTAAGAGTGGAAGGGATCAAATATGCCTCGTTTTTTTCCCTGAAATTTCGGTATAACTATAACCATCGTAAACGTCATTGTGTATCGTTGCTCGCGTCAGCAAAATGGGGTCCCGAGTTGTGCAAACTGAAAATTATCTCGGGGAAGTGCCTGTTTAGTAATTTAAAACAGTTGTGACTTGGTCAATAAAGCGTGAAGATCACACCCACAGATTCGCTGTTGTCAGATAGCATTGACAGTGGGGAATCACTTAAATTATGGTTCTTTCCAAAGGTAATCTAAGCCCGGTAAGCCCAATAACTAGCGCATGCTTACATGCTTGAAGTACAGCTAACATTTGCACGAAAAGAAGGGAAACAGATATACCTTTTTTGTTATTGATAGCCACAAGAAGCCAAAACAAATAAACGCAAGTCAAGCCATGGTAATAGTAATAACAGGTAAATCACGAGCAGTTTAACCAACATGATTCGGCTTTAGTTCCACCTCAATTAATACAATAATAAACCTCGAAACGCGATATAGCCATCTTTTTTTGCTCGGTCGATGAGTTGATGCTTCTCCGCCTCCGACTTCCGAAAGCTCTCTGCATCACTTGGTTTTCCACAGCCTCCGTAATCGGTCAACCTCTGACCAAACGATGATGTCATGCAATGACATCATAGTGACGTCCCACTTCTTCAGTGTTCCAGGTTGCGATTGCATTATACGATGACGTCATCTCGCGACAAGTCTTCGCAATCACTCGTGTTAACGTTGCTGATGCGGGACGCCCACGGTCAATTTCCAGGTTTTATGTGGCATCTAAGGTTTCCGCCTTAATATACGTTTTGCGAATAAAAAAAAACGCCAGACGATATACGATCTCATTGCCCCGCCGCGGTGGTCTAGTGGCTATGGTATTCGGCTGCTGACCCGCAGGTCGTGGGTTCGAATCCCGGCTGCGACGGCTGCATTTCCGATGGAGGCGGAAATGTTGTAGGCCCGTGTGCTCAGATTTGGGCGCACGTTAAAGAACCCCAAGTGGTCGAAATTTCCGGAGCCCTGCACTACGGCGTCTCTCACAATCATATGGCGATTTTGGGACGTTAAAGCCCACATATCAATATATACGATCTCATGTATTCTGCAATGGGAGAGAAAGTTAGGCGTTCTGGAATAGATACGTGTTCATTATTTTGTTCTACGACTTAGAGCGCAATCAACTCAGCTAAAGGGGAGTGCTGTATGCAGATGTCGCGATATGTTTGTAGCAAAAAACAAAACAAAGAAAAAATCAAACCATGAGTTCTGTATGTGTGTCGCTCCGTTATTGTAAGCTCGGGGAGGCGGGTTCGATACCCGGTCGCGGCGACCGCGCATCTGAGCCGGCGTTTGTCACTGACATTGGGCAGGACGAGCTCCTGTAACGGAAAACCTGGGGAGGTATACGAAGCACCGGTGTTTTCCAAAGGGACACATTGATAGCAATGAGAGGACAGAGTATAAAGAGCCTTGCAGACAGCATCCATCTCAGAAAAAGCCACATTGGCAATGCCATCTCTGCGAAGCAGTTGGTAAAAGCATACTTTGCCTTCTGTAATGTGGACCGCTCGTCGTGAACTCGTTCTCGGAGTAGCTTTCGTCAACAGGGCCTCATCAAGTGAGTGGCCCACGGGACGGCTTCATGCTCTCCCACAGTAATGTACCTAGTACCCTAAATTGTTACCCACCTTTTCTAAACACAACAGAGCTTATCATGAGCCAACACGCCGTATTATTTGCCACCTGCTTTACCGTGACGGGCGACGACAGGAGACGCCAACAGCGCACAAAGCGCTTCGCGCCTAAAATACACGATATAGAGTTCTGAGTACTCTACAGCGGGAAAGCAGTGAGCAGAGTGCTTTGAAAAAAAAAAATACTACGTGCCTGCGTGCTTCGCTGGCAAAGGTAGTCGAAAGAGAATAGTCTTCTGTCTGGAGAAAGTGAGAGAACGAAACGTTTATTCGACGTTCTGCGCTAGATGATTGGTCAGCAAGCGCTGCGTCATATTGGGCGCGAGGGCCTCCACTAGAGAGGCCAGCGCTGCAATCGCGTGTTTAGAAACAAATGTTTAACGATTTCGAGTACTTCGCACTCAACTATGAGAGAGCACTGAGCCGTCCCGCTAAAAGCAACTGATTAGAAAAAGTTTATTTACACTATATACGAAGAGCAACAGTTTTATAACATTCCAGTATTGGGCACATATACTTCGACATATCTATGTACCATGACCAACAACACTACGTCGAAAGAAAGACATCATTGCTCTAATATACATGACAATGTTGGCATACGTGTACTCAATAATTCATGCGACATCACGATACAATAAACGGTATAACGATACAATAGATGCAACGAAACACAATTGCTTACAAACGAAATCATGAATAACTACTCAGCGGGCGCTGCTTAGCACCACGTTGGTGGAAAAAATAGTTTTACCCTTTCGTGTTCAACATTGACGAAAGGGCACGACCAATGCTGCAGGAACTCCCCCCCCCCTCCCGAGGAAGAATAGCTCCTCAGAGAGAAACTGACATTTTCACGTCACAGATGAGATGCGTAGTTGTGCAATACGGCAGCTTTGCTTTCGCGACATCACTTGCATCGTCTCCCATGGCTGAACGGGTTCTTAGTCACAATTTTACGATGATTAATAGACATGAGAGTGCCTTCGGGGCACTGATTCGTAGTTTGCTTGCCCGTATTATCAGGTGTTACCGCTTATTTAAGCACTGAGCTTCAAATTAAGGGGAAGCATGGACGATGTCCACAGCAAAAAGCGCAGAAAATGAGGTAGTCTAGCAGACACAGTCAACCCGGCATCCTATGAGTGACGTCATCACGTAGCTGGTTGCACGGTATGTCCTCGAGGCCAATATGAACGCCATGTGGCAGTAATTTCAAGAACCTTAAGTATTTCAAAAACCCATAGCCATTGATAGGTGGCAGCACCATGCCGTTTTAGTGAAGTGTATAGGAAACACTCACTTTTTCGCTAAAGCGTCGCATCGTCAGCGTAATAAGCACTGCAGCCTTTAGAGCTGCGTACCTTCTGTGCATTTATAAATAAAGGAACACGCTGCAGAATACTTATGTATTTCCGTTTACCTAAAATACGCAAAATCTCTGCTTTTTGATTGCCAATGGCAAGCAAATAGATCCAAGATGGATGGGCGTTGAGCATGGGGTTGATGGATAATGGTGCGACACACTGAACAACAGACAGACAAACAAAAGTTAATGTGTACTGAGTACTCTGATTTGCTAAACACGTTTTTAAAGGCGATAGCCTTTGTTGGACGACTCCAACGCAGAAATATTCGTCTGTCTGTCCTGTTTCTGTCTATCACTCGATTCAGCCACTAGAGCTAAAGTTTATCCCCTTGCTGAATGACCGCTCATTTTGATCTCCTGGTTGCGTTCATACTAGCGAACATTGTCAATCAAAAAGCAAATATAAGCATATTTGGGCGCAACAACAGCGCGTGAGTATTATGTAGAGTATTGCTTCATAGTTGCAATGCATAGATACTTATTATAAAAACCGCAGTGCTTATTACGCAGCACTGACAAGGCTACGCTATCAACGAGAAAGTGGGTGACAAGGCTACGCTATCAACCAAACAAGCTAGCTATCCTTCAATGGAGGGCGGCTGGTAATGCAAACTGAGAGAACATGTAAACCAGGTCCTACATACTGCCACAAGAGCGGCACGTTCCTGACACTGAGTAATTCTCGCGAAGGGCCGGAACTTTATGGGCAGGCACCCTCTGGCCAAGCGGTACATGAATTTAGCGCGCTTGGCGTCCAGGAAACTGGCAGTAATGAACCGCCAGTTAGGACTATGGTGGGATAGGTCAAACGCTCTACAGTTTTCAGGTAACTCTGGGATGAGTCTATCGACTAACTCGTGTAGCTCGATCGAAGCTACATCTATCTCGGGGTCGACCTCTCGGAGACTGGCCAAATTAGAAGCGGCCCCTGCATAGAAGGCAGAAGGCGTTCTCGCCTGAGGTACCGAATTCGAGAATGTCCCAGGCGAGAACAGCCTCAGCCGTGTGCTCAAAAAATACAATGCAAAGCTTCGAGTAAGGAGCATGTCCGCATCGAGAGCTACCCGTGTCCATCTAACGTGTAACGCCTTGGTCACAACACTCAGGTCAATAATACCGAGTCCTCCTTCATCCCTGAGCAACTTCAGCACTGGGCGCGACAAGAACGGAAATGCACGACTCCAAAGGAAACCGCAAAGTTTCTTTTCCAGGAGAATCTTGGTATGGGGCTTCACTGGCATAACCGAACCTACATACGGGAGAAAATTAAACAACAGCGATCGAATTATTGTGGCCCTAGCTGTAGAGAGAGAGAGAAAATTTAATGCGGAAAGGCAGGGAGGTTAACCAGAAAACATATCCGGTTTGCTACCCTGCACTGGGGAAGGGGTAAGGGGAGACAGAAAAGTAAGAAAGAGAAATGGGAAAGGGAGGAAGAGAAGCACAAACACACACACACACACGCGCACACAGTAGTGTCACAATCGTTCAACGAGGCGGGTCGCTCGCAGAAACTTCATCAGCGCCTTCGTTGCTTTCTGGCGTGAAGCTCGATCTTTCCGACATTCCAAGATTGACTGCTCAGAAAGTGGCTGGTCGTCGAGGCGAGCAAACACTGCTGAGAGGGACTGTCGCTGAGAGCTGTACTGGGGGCACTGACATAAAATATGTTCAATTGTTTCGTCATTGTCGCAATGGTCGCATGCAGCGCTGTCTCTCATTCCGATGCGGCAGGCAAAGGCGTTCGTGAAAGACACCCCAAGCCACATGCGGCAGAGAAGGGTCGTCTCGGATCGGGGTAGGCCAGATGGAATAGTAAGTCGTAGGCATAGGTCCAGGCGGTGAAGGCGGGTGTGGAGAAAACCGGGCGTATTCCGCATAGACCTTGCGACATCCTGCGCAAGCGTATTAATCTTTGCTGCTGCGTCGCTTCTTGATAGTGGAATAGGTTCCATCACTCCATTTTCGTGAGCATTCTTAGCTGCATCGTCGGCATGCTCGTTACCGATGATGCCGCAATGGCCTGGTAACCACTGAAAAGATATGTCATGTCCTTCGTCTATTAGGTGATGGTACAGTTGTCGTATTTCGAGCGCCAATTGGTCTTGAGGCCCACGACGTAGAGCATTGTGTAGACATTGGAGAGCTGGTTTCGAATCAGTAAAAATGCTCCATTTTTGTGGTGTCTCTCGATCAATCCTGCGGAGTGCGCTGCGGAGTGCCGCGAGCTCCACGGCTGTCGATGTCGTCTTGTGTGACGTTCTGAACTGGATGGTTTCGGCTCTTGCTGGGAAGATCACAGCTCCTGCAGATCCTCCAACAGTTGTCGAGCCATCCGTGTAAAGTTTGACATGATCTTTGTATTCTTCGTGTAGCATGAGTAGAATCATCTGCTTTAAAGCTGGCGCCGAGAGCTCCGCCTTCTTGCGAATCCCCGGCACTGTCAAGCGCAGTTTTGGTCGGTCCAAGCACCAAGGAGGTGTTAGTATCCGTTCCGGAGGCGTGTAGACTGTTGGAAGGCACTCACGGAAAGTCCATACTCTCTTACAGAAGGAGGCACTCGGTCGATCTTCTGGAAGCGAAGCTAGGTGGTGGGCAGGGGCGCGAGCAAGGTGTCTAATATGAGCTCTAAGCACCTCCAAAGTAATGTGCACTGTGGTCGGATGATCTTTGGCGATTGCGATGGTTTCCGCTGTTGATGTACAGCGTGGTAATCCAAGACAAACTCTGAGTGCCTGGCCCTGGGCGTTTTCTATTGTGCGTATACTGCTTTTGCAAGCGTTCGTCAGAACCGGCAAGCTATACCGCAGGTACCCCAGAAACAGCGTTTTGTACAAATGCAACATCGCGTGCACTGATGTGCCCCACGTTTTGCCTCCGAGGAACTTGAAAAGTTGTGTGATGGCCGTTAGGCGCTTCTTTAGAGTGGCCACATGGGGTCTCCAGCAGAGATTTCGATCGATCGTGACCCCCAAAAACCTGTGGGTCCTGGCGTAGCAGACACTGTGTCCATCGATGGCGATGGGATATGACGTCATTGCCTTCCGCGTGAACGCGACCAGCGCCGATTTCTCAGGAGAAATCTCGAGGCCTTGTTCTCTAAGGTACGCCGATATTGAATTCGCTGCTTTCTGGAGTCTCGCACGTACCTGAGGACGTGTTACACCTGACGTCCAGGCACAAATATCATCTGCATAGAGAGATATCTGCACAGAATCTGGTATGCGTTCCACGAGACCGATCAGAACCAGGTTGAACAGTGTGGGGCTCAATACACCACCTTGAGGAACACCACGGTGTGTATAATGTTCAGAAGTCGGCCCATCATCAGTTTGCATAAACAATGATCTCATATGTAGGTAGCATTGGATCCAGCGGTACACTCGCCCACCCAAACCAACTGACTCGAGGGCGTCAAGTATGGCTTCGTGAGAAACATTGTCATATGCTCCTTTGACATCTAAAAATAGTGCGACAGATAACCGTCTGCTCATTTTCTGGTGTTGTACGTAGGTCACCAGGTCAATGACATTGTCAATGGAGCTCCGAAGACGACGAAAACCGGCCATGGCGTCTGGATATATTCTATGGCGTTCTAGGAACCACTCGAGTCTGGCAAGGATCATTCGCTCCATCAGCTTCCCTACGCAACTAGCCAGCGCTATTGGGCGGTATGATGTCAGCTCTAGAGGCGATTTTCCAGGTTTGAGAAGTGCAACCAACCGGCTTGTTTTCCATTCTCTGGGGACCGTTCCATCTCTCCAAGACTCATTGAATACTTCCAGCAAAGCACTTCGTGCTCGATCACCGAGATTGCATAATAGGCGGTATGATATGCCATCCGGCCCAGGCGATGACGATCGATTGCATGAAGCAAGAGCCACATTAAGTTCTTCCATTGAAAAAGGCAGGTCCAGGTGCGGGTCAAGTGAATGTGGTGTGTAATCAGTAGTAAGGGCTTCTGTGCAATTTGACGGGCCCGCAATCTTCCTACAAAAATCTTCCGCTACCTCGATATCCCTTCTATTTTGGAAAAGGGCCAAGGCTTTAAACGGAAAACGTTGTTGGGGAAATATGCGTAGGCCTCGCACGGTTCGCCATATTTGAGAAAGCGGTTTGCGAGGGTCTAGACTCGCGCAAAACTTCGCCCACCGTTGAAACTCCAGTTTGTCTATACGACGCTGGATCTTCTTTTGCATGCGCCTGGCCATCCGTAGATCTTGAATGGATTTTGTGCGTCGATATCTACGCTCCGCACGCCGACGAGTCGCACGGAGGCGCTCTAACTCCACGTCCGTTTCTGAGGGCCTTGAAGAATATGCCAGCGTGCGCATCGCACTCTGCGCTGCTTGTTTGATCGCTTGCTCAATGCCAGAGGTTAAGCCTTTTTCACAAGCGTGTTCAATGTTGGTTGTGAATGCTGAAAAATCGATCCTCCGTACGGTTTTCGGCGGGTGGTCGCTAGCAAAGCCTTCGATGGTGAGATAACTGGGGATGTGATCGCTACCATGTGTCTCGATGTCTAAAAACCACTTAACGCTTGTGGCGAAGCGACGTGACACAAACGTCAAGTCCAAACAGCTGCTGTACGTTGATCCTCGCAGAAATGTAGGGCTCCCATCATTAAGTAGAGACAGTTCATGAGTCGATACAAATGAAGCCAGCCTCCGGCCCGTGGCATTGACTTTTGAACTTCCCCAGATTGGGTGGTGGGCGTTGAAGTCCCCTATAATTATCCACGGATCCTGGACGCTCGAAAGAATGTCATCCAGTCTTTGGCAATCAAAACGGGCTGAGGGAGATAAGTAGACACCTATTAATGTGAAGGTGAGGGTTTTCTGCTTCACAGTCAGGCAAACATATTGGTTCTCATCATGAGGCGACACAGGTTGAATGATGTAGGTAAGCTCCCGACGAATATACACAATGACCTTGCTGCTTTCGTTTCGGGTTTTGGACGGGATTGATTCGTAGCCGGATAGCCTGATCGGGTTTGATAATTTCGGTTCACATATTACGATGATTGTGAAACGGTTAGAAAACACGTACTGACGAAAATCGGAAATCCGTGATCTAAGTCCTCTTGCATTCCACTGGATGACTGATGCTTCTCTGACGTCTTTGCGGAACGATTGTTGATCTCCTGCCATGACTCTACGCGAGGGAGGCGAGGACTGGGCTGAGCGCGTCCAACACCTGTAACCCGCTTCGAGCGGTTGGAGTTCCCAGGCTTCTTAGTATGTCTGCCATGACAGCGACGAGGGATCGTAACATCGGGATGATCTGTCGATCGACCCTTGACACATCCTCAACGGAAGTAGACTCGGTGGAAGGTGTAGGGCGGCGAGGCCTCGCAGGAGGCTCCTTTGCAGGCTGCGTACGCGGAAGCGTAGGCCACTCATCCGCAGCCCTAGCTGTAAGTGTACAAGTTAAGGCACCGAGTTCCCGAATCCTGTCGGTCAGCCTTTTCCTAGCTAACCGCCAGTTTTCGGAAGTCAGACCATCCAGTTCGAAATGGAAACTCAGAATACGTAGGCGCTCCTTTAAGGGGAAGCCGTGCACAGCACGTAAGCCTTGTGTTTAGAAAAAAAAAATGGCAGCATATCCACGGAGTGAATGATGGAGAGTGGGGCGAAGCATTCGTCCGTCCATTCGTTCTTGCTGCCGTTCGTCCATGCGTCCATCTGTGTGACCGTCCATGCGTCCATCTACCCGTCCGTGCGTGTGTGTGTTCATGCGTCCGTCCCTGCATTCGTCCATGCGTCTGCCCCTGCGTCCGTTCATGCGTCCATCCATGCATCTGTCTGTGTGTCCGTTCGTCCATCTATTCAACACTCCAAGTACCACCATCTCGCATGTTTTCATCATATATTCCCCATTAGAGTTGCTTTATATGCTACCTTTAGGTAGCAGAGTTGCGCCAAGGTACGCCATCTTGGGTTCAAAAGTCTTGCGGGAAAGCCACTCGCCACCTGAGTAGGAGCAGCGCTCGCGCTTCAGAGTACTAGCGTAGCTTTATTTATTCTCGCTTTCATTTCTCTCTGTTTATTTATGAAAGTACAAGACAAACTCAGTTGCTCTGGTCACGCCTGGAAGTCGTGAGTTTATGTTGACGTTTTTGGTATTTAATGATGAAAAAAAACGTGCGTCAGCTTGTTGAACTAGTGATACATATGTATATTTATAGTAGGCCGCACATTATCTTCGGCTTCTTTTGCGCTGTTTTTTTTCATTTACATGTACAAAATTATTTTTCACTCTTGATCGCTATCGAGGGAGTAGGGATAAAATATTTTCATTGCGTTGGGCTCATTTGTTAACTGTGTGAGCTAACCAGCTTAAGCTTTTAGTCTTCAACTGAATAGAGCTAGATAGCGATCGAAAGTGGCCATGCGAGGCCCGCGTTAAGCGTGGCTCTCGTATTACACTCGTATTACAACGCGGCTAACGACAATTGACGTGAATGGTTGTTCAACAACCCTGTAGTGTCCAACATTCTTTTCACTTAAGGTTTCAAAGCTGCATTCAATACATGAACTAGCGGCAACACCTTGATGATTCCAATAGTTGTAGTTTAAATTCTCCAATTATTTTTAGCGTTTTAACCAGCAGACCTATTTGGACTTATGCAGCTGACACACGCTGGCCAACTCTGCATGTATAGCGTATTCACTATTGCATCTGTGGTTAATACAAATAGAGCAAGTTTTGCAGTGCCATGGACAGATAAAAAAAAAGCAAAGTGCATGGTGTCAGCAGAGAAGTAGAAAAGGGGCACTTGCCCTCTCAAGCCACAACAGCACTTGCCCTCAGCCAAGCTAGACCAGTGCTCTTGCTCTCCTTAAACCACGGTGCAATAATGGTTCGCACCTCTTAAGAGCAAATCCTGCAGACGACAACGACCAAGCGTTTATTCCTTCCGACTGAACACTGACCTTTCTATAGCAACACCCGCTGCACCAGCGTCTAGTCGCATGGGCTCTACGTCGTACAATTCAACACAGAATGCATTTGCTGCCGCATATCTCGAGACCGATAGACAGCATGGCTACATTACTGAAGAAGCGCCGCGAGAATGACAACAGCTGTTGTCAACCCCGCTTGATCTGCCCGGAATCTGCGTAGCGTTGTTCTCTCCACAGTGCGAATGAACCACCTATGACCACGTGATGGCACTCGGCGAATAGGGGCGCTGTACTCCTGAGGGCGGAGCAAGCGGCGCCCGGAAAACAGTGGCGCAACTCTGCTACCTAAAGGTAGCATATACACTAACTCTATTCCCCATACAGAAGCACCGCCATCCAGCGGACATTCCAAGGACTAAACGATAGGTGGCACATGCACATTTTCTTACGGCTTGCGCTTCGGGTCTACTTCCCACCTTCAACCACCTTGAGTTCATGGTATATACTAGTTCACTGTATTCATGGCACTGCGGCCCGACGCTCGCTAAACCTTTCTAAAACCAAAGAGGTTACGCCCAGCGAGTATGACGTAGCAACCTTTTCCTGTCAGATAGTGCTCAATATACATGCCAATGGCCAGCGTGGCGAGACAGCTGAGCCTAACCGATCCGTTAGGCCTAGCGACGGCTTCGGCCGCCTCGGACCGCGCCGGCGGCCCCGCCACGAGCGAAATGACGGCGCCGGGCCCCTCATCTTCGGACACCTCCCCACAAGGGAACTTTCAACCAATTCTCGACCCGAGTTCGGGACGAATGGCCATCACCGTCGCTGGAGCTTCAATCGACGAGACGCCGGACGGCATCGCCGGCTGGGTGGTGACCACCCAGCGCGGCAAGAAGACCTCGGGCAGCGCAGAAACTCCGCTTCAAGTTTCGGCGCCACCACTCAGTAAGAAGGCAGCCCGGCCAACCCGGGCACAGATTATCAAGACAGTCAATGCGAACTTCGCGAAGACGGCACGCATGCCTTTCGGGCCGAGAGACGAGTACAAGATCGTGGTCAGGCCCCACGGGGGACTACTTGTCGGTAAAGTAACGATGCCGGAACTCGTGCGAGCCGTAGCGAGCGCGGCAAAGGAGAACAGCGAGGAAATCCAAAGGGACACGGTCTGCCCGAACCTGGCCCAGAACATTATCGTAATAAGCACACCGGAACAGACACAGGTCAGCCAATATGCGAGCGTCCGAGCCCTGGAAATCGGCGGGCAGGCGTATGAGGTGTTCGCTTATGCGGCAGCAACGGAGAACACGGTAAAAGGGCGTTATTGGAGGCATCCCCCTCAGCGAGATGCCCGAAATGATCCGAGCAAACGTCGTCAAGGACTACAACGACACGGCGCTCGAAGAGCACCGCATTGGAACCTCGCATACGGTGATCGTGCTATTCAACGGTAAGAAGGTCCCAGCTTACGTAAAGTATTGCGGAGCCTTAATCCGGTGCAGGATCTACCGGCAACACAAGGAAGTGTGTAAAACGTGCGGCCAACTCAGGCATCGCAGTGACGTGTGCCCCCGGTCAAACGTAAAGATATGCTTCGCGTGCTGGAAGATGAACCCCAGTGACGACCACGAGAAGGAATGCAAGCCCCGCTGCAAACTATGCGGCGGATCGCACCCCATGGGCATGGGAAACTGTGCGAACAAGTTCAAGACGCCATTCCTGCTGCTCAAATGCGAGCGCGAACGCAATACGGCGACCAAAAAGGTGGGGAAAACCGGCCAGAGCAAATTCAGATTCTCCTGAAAGGACGACTCTCCCGCACTCCCCAAGAGCGCACAGAGGGAGAGGAGTAACAGCCGCAGCGAGAGCAGGGGGAGAGTTCGCCTCCGCGAGCGCTCGGCAGCCTCTTACGCGATCGCGTGTGGACTGACGTCGTCAGTGGCGGAGCCAAGAACGAAAAGGACTCGAAAACGCGCCAACGCTCGAGCACGCCGGCGAAGAAACCGCAAAACGACCCGCTAACAGCCAAGATGTTGCAGCTCGAGAGCACTATCAAGCTGATGCAAGAATCCATGAGGCAGCAGCAAGAGACCATAAGAAAACAAGCCGAAGTGATCACGAGACTCTCCTCGCAGCAGCCCCGGTCGGGCATTCAGTGGAATGTAAGCGCTCCACCAACAGCGACGCTCGCCCTATCGGACGTGACGGCCATGACACCGCCGCCACCACCGCCACCGCAAGGGACGGACAAGACCCCCAGGCGAAAGAAAGCCCGTCGCAGCTCAGTGAATGAGTCAGACGAGGAAGAGGACCTGAACATGGACAACGACGCAGACGAAACCGCATCCGTCTCGTCGATCTCAACGCAGCTCTCCAGGACCACAGAGGGCCAGGAAGGACTGAACTGCGGAGCAAGATTCAAGAAAATCTACAACCGACTAAACAGGCAAGACCGTCGCATTAACGAGATCTCCCAGAAGGTATAGACAACGTGGCGTCGGTAATGACCAAGTTTGAAGCAAGGGTAGAAGCCCGCATAACCACGGGCTTCGAAGAGATGAAACTCTTCATGGTTTAACTACTCAAAGAAGAGCTGTGCTCCCTCGGCCTCGGTAATCGCAACACACCCGGATCCTCACTTAACCATGGACAGAGCAACTAATCAAGCAGAACTCAGTGTGGCACTGGAACACCAACAGCCTCCGGTGTCGCAAGGCAATACTGCAACAGCACATACGACACATGGACGGGCCCCGGACGTGATTATGGTCCAAGAAACACACATGAAAGAGCTGCCGAAACTTCCGGGGTATCACGTTCACGCCTCGCCTCCCAGCGCGCGCACCAGCAACGCCGGTGTGGCGCAGGGGGTCTGCACCTTCGTCCGCAAGGGTCTCACCCTCATCAAGCTCGACCGCTTCCTCGACTGCGACACAGCCCTAGAGCTGTGCGCAGTCGAGGTCGTGATCGGAAGGAAGAATCAGGAATCCGTCTTCCTGGTAAAGGCCTACAGCAACGCGCAACATCGCAGCCAGCGCTTCAAGACGCTGTTCCACAAAGCCAGGCAGAAAGCCGTTGACGCACTGGTGCTCGTGGCGGTAGACTTCAACTCGTCACACAAAAAACTGGGCTACCCTCGCACGACTGCCAAGGGACGAAGTCTGCTCGAAGAGGCCGAAGAGGTGGAGTTCGAGCTCCTCTCGGACCCGCAACAGCCGTCGCGCATCGGCACCTTGATCACTAGGGACACCACCCCAAACCTTGTCTTCGCACACCTCCCCGACGACAGACCGGTGAGCTGGCGCAACACGGGACATAACCTGGGCAGTGACCATTATATCATAGAAGTGGAAATCCCGCTGAAGATTCGGAGCAAACTGCCCCCGATTCGGAAACACAAGCTCACGGACTGGAACGCGTTCCACCAGCAAGAGATTGCGCCCACCATCGAAGACCTCGAAGAATCGACGCGAAGCCTGGTAGACACCGCAGAACGTGCGAGCACAGAAATAGAGACGGACGACACGACCTCACCCATGGACCCCAAGTTGGCACACCTGATCGAAGCGCGCCAATCCCTTCAAGGCCGATGGAAACGAATGCGTCACAGCAGGACGCTGCGAAAGCACATCGCCCACCTAGGCAGGGAAATTGAAAAGTACAGTCGACATCTCTTCGCGCAGCCTGGCACGCCATCTGCAACGAAGCGGACGGCCAACTTCACACCAGCCGCACGTGGAAACTGCTACGACACCCGCGCGACGAGACGCAGAGTAAATCGTACCAGCAACATCGGCTGGCGCAGACCCTGCACGCAGCATCAAGGAGCACGGAGAAGACGAGGTGGGCAGATGCCTTAACGACCAATACCTCCCAACCGCGTAGCCCAACGAACAATATCTTCCCGGTACCGCGTAGCCCGGACTACGCGGGACTGGGAAATCCCGCACTCGACGCGGACATAGAAGAGTGGGAGGTCCACCAAGCAGTGCAGGCGCTCAACTGCAAGTCTGCGGCGGGTCCGGACCTGATACATAACAAGGCCCTGCACAACCTCAACGATGTGGCTATCACGGCCCTTACCGGATACTACAAAAACTGCTGGTGTTCAGGCACCCTGCCGAGGCAGTGGCGCACGGCCCGCATGATACTGATCCCCAAGCCGACCAAGCCGCCCGGCATCGAGAACCTCCGCCCGATCTCCCTCACATCGTGCGCGGGCCAGGTACTCGAGCGCGTACTCAACAACCGCTGGCAACGGTACACAGAAGACAACAACGCGTATCCGGTGACGATGCTGGGCTTTCGGGCCCGGCTGAGCATGCAGGACGCGATGCTGCTCATTCAACGAGACCTGCTCGAGTCCCTCCGCAAGACCGACTGCAACACGATCTTGGACCTTGACTTAGAGAGCGCCTTTGATAACGTGAAACACTCGGTGATCCTGGCCCAGATCGCGAGACTCGGACTGGGCGAACGGACGTATAACTACATCCGAGCCTTCCTCTCGGACTGAGTGACGTGCCTCTGCGTCGGACACCTGCCACTAGAGGAGCGAAAGTTGGGCAGCGTCAGCACACCGCAAGGGCCGTCATCTCCCCTTTCCTGTTCAACACAGTCATGATACCGGTGGCCGAACGCCTCGCTCCACTACCGCACGTACGGCACACGATCTACGCCGACGACATCACCCTGTGGACGACCGGAGACACGACCGTACGCACGGAGGAATCGCTCGAAGAGGTGATCGAGCAGATCGAAGACTGTCTGCGTGGAACGGGGCTCAAATGCTCCTCGCAGAAATCGGAACTACTAATACTTCCACCACCCGGACACTGGCGCAAGTCGGCAGAAGCGGAGGCGGCCAAGATCACGCTTCGGACCGAAGACGGCACCACCATTCCGCACGTCCGATGAATCAGAGTGCTCGGCATGCACATCGACGCCGGCAACGGGAACCACGTGGCACTCAACAAGCCTCTGACGAAGATGGGGGTGGCGACCCGCCTCGTCAAGCAAATCTCCACCAAACGGAACGGCATGAGAGAAGCCAACGTCCTGCGACTGCTGCAGTCGTTTGTGACGAGCCACGTATCGTACGTCAGCGCATTTCACGGTGGCTGCAGCACGAGCGGGACAAGATCAACGCAGCCACCAGGAAGGCCCACAAGTCCGCCTTGGGTCTTCTCGCAAGCACGAGCATCGACTCCCTTGCCCGACTGGGGTCCACAACATCCTAAAAGAGGTGAGCAATGCCCAGCGCATGTCGCAGCTCGCCCGCATCGCAACGACCACTGCCGGCAGAGAAATCTTCCGAAGAGTCGGCCTGCACCCGCAGAGAGCTGAGCCTATCGAGACGAGGCCCCGGAGCGCACGAAGATCGAAAGAGACATCGCGAGACACCTCGTGGTCCTGCCGCTACCACGCAACATCCACCCGCAACGCAACGAAGAGCGACGGGTCGCGAGAGCACTGGCAGAGACTCACGCCAGTGACTCGACGGCGGTGCACGTAGACGCCGCCAAGCATCAATACCGACCGCACACCTACGTAGCGGTGGTTGTCCCAGCCACGGAAGGCAAACTTCTTAACGCCTGCAGCGTCCGAGCAACGTCTGCGGAGCAAGTGGAGGAAGCCGCCATCGCCCTGGCGCTAAACGGCACTCCCGAAGTCACCACCATCCCGAGCGACTCCCGCACGGCCATCGCCTATTTCGGCCGCGGGAGCATCCGGACCCCGGCAGCAAGCCTGCTGCCGAGAAGCAAGTCGACCACGACACATCTACGGTGGTTCCCGGCCCACATCGGAGCCATCCCGGGCGGAGCGGCCAACCGCAACGAAAGGGCGGACGCCGTCGCACGCGAGCTCGCGCACCGTACGGCGGCGTCCGCCCTTGCGGTACTGCACTGCACACCGGATGCTGTGTTTAGAAAAAGTGGTTAACGATTTGAAGCACTTGGGACTCTACTATGGGAGAGCATAAAGCCGTCCCTTATACACAATTCATGAATGAATTCGCAAAGGGGGGGGGGGGGTAGAGAAAGTGGGTAACGATTTAGAGCATGGAATACTCTACTATGGGAGAGCTTAGAGCCGTCCCGTGAAGCAGAAAGCCAGACTTGCTGAAATTGGCTTATTGTCGCGTACTATAGATGATGCAGTCAGCTTATGTCTATAGCGTACCTAAGAAGCTCAGTTTTTGTACTATTCTGTCTTATTGGGCATACCTTTGCGGCGCAAGTTATCGACTGCCGACGTGAACTTCCTGAAGAGCTCTACAAGGTATCCTAGTGTCAATTCTTCTTATGATGCAGTATTTTGTGCAGAAGCACTGAACTTCTATCTTCTATTATAGTTTTGTGACGTTTACATTAGCAATAACGGCTGTGGGACATAAAAAGTGTTTAGTTTCCATTTACTCTGCCGTTTCGCATTTTGCCAATGCGTGCTTGAATTAGTCTGAGACACCATCTGCAGGAGCGATGATCTTGCGCAATATTCTTGTTGCCATATAGAGCTGGTTATAAAATATACAAATGCAAGAAATTTTTATCTCAGGTTAAGGCTGGGACGTGTTAATAGACCTTAATAGTTACTAACTGGCCGTGTACCGTTCGCAGTTTTGAGGAATGCAATGCGAGGTCAATTAGTGCTTTCCTGAGTTGATGAGCCCATCAGTGAAGGGGCAAACTGAATTACGTAGCGTTTTACAGTAAACATAAGTAGTCACCCAGCAGCGTATGCGCACTTGATAAGATCAAGCTAGTACGTCAGTTGGTTAGTTGGGCCTTATTAAACTGCCGCAATGCACCATGGGGGATCGGCCATGAAATGGGTGGCGCCTTGTTATATAAACGATTGTGTTTATAAATATCAAAATATTTACAAATAGATCAATTTCTAATTAAATATTTAGCTTAATTCACGAAAAAAGCGTAATGTCGTTGAAGAATAACCTTACAATTAAATTCGTTTCATCTCGCGTAGCAAATTGCATATGGCATTCTAAACGCTCCTGTGTTTAAAACCAAATGCTGTAGCTCCAAAGGAAATAACCACCGGAAGTAATGAATTGAGTACCATCTTTCGAATTTGGTTATTTCAAAAGCCTTTTTCTTTGACTGTTAAACAATCTGCATGTTAGGAAGCAATGATGAAGGGCGTAGAGTATAGCAGAACTATACATGGTAAGAAACGATGCTTTGCGAATGCTGTAGCGACAGACGTGCATGTCGGTGTTTCGGAAAGCAACATAAACAACGCAAGAGGGTATAGTGAATGAAAGACACGTGACGGTGGCTGAAGTGACCGTGCCGTCTTCGTCAGCACTCTACAAGGTGAAGCGAAAGACGGAACGGGGCATGCGCCGTCCTATCTGGACTAAATCTTCTCGCGTTCTCTTTCTCGCCCGCGCCTCAAGCTCTTAGCATGAGCGGCGCGAGCGTCGAGGTAAAGACTACGATAATTTAGGATGACTACCAGTTGGGCGTGTTGGTAAAGTTTCATGATGAAACAAGCGCAGAAATACACACACTCAGAGAGTACACAGACTATCTATCTATCTAGCCGCTTACGTTTGGGTGCTCTCGCGGTCACCCCCTTAACTTGGCGTGAACCAAAATTAGCATGGAAGGGTAAGATGGTTTGACGAATATGGCACGCTGGTCAAGACAGGAATAATGTCACAACCGCGTCGCGTAAGTCGTCAAACACTTCCCGCCAAACAGTGGCACATACCCTTGGGTGGGTATGTGCCGCTGCTATGCGGGTATGTGCCGCAGGTTATTGACACTTAGTATCTATCCAGGAATGACGAGAACACACCAGGGCAATCCTGACGCGCGAGCGTTAATACCCGACTTCTGTAGCGTCGACCCGACGATTGCAAAGGATAATGTTAGGGTCACAGTTGGAATCGAATCCAAGCATTCTGCGTGGCAATGAAGCATTTTACTATAGCTCGCGTCTCGGAACCATTTTTCAAATAGACGCTAATCTTCATAAAATGGCAATAGTGCTTGCAGTGCTGCCTACCTAATTTTCTAAACATTACATATGTACTCCTTTGATGGAGCCGTCACTTCGGGTTAACGACAATTGTGGTTGGTTGCCATGCGCGGGAGTTGATTTATGTTGCTGTGTCCAGGGCCAGCATCCTCGCGAGCATAAGTGCTTCATATCAGCTTCTTGCTAATACGCATGTTCCAGTTGACATCGTTGCGCTAGTGCAAAGAACTGGTTATATATACATCTGCAACTCAACATATTTCTGTGCGTGCAACATTTGTACAGACTGTTAGCGTCATTTCATGACGTGTCGTTTAATAAAAAAATGCAACACGGTCAACTTCCCTCGACATGCTTCGCATAACGTCGATTCCTAGGAACGTGGTATCTGCCGAATTTTTTTGCCAGGACAACTCCAAGACTTCATGTGGCGCCTGGGATGGGGTGTGTTTCCCAATCTCGATCGCCTCGAAAGGTGGAGAATGGTTCAGTGAGCATCATGCCCGAACTGCTCCCTTCGGGAAACAAATCAGCATTTTCTGAGGCATTGTGTCATTGCTCGCGTTTTTCGGAAAGCCGTACATGCTGGATTTCGCTGCCTAAGAGTAATGATTGATTGATACGTGGGGTTTAACGTCCCAAAACCACTATATGATTATGAGAGACGCCGTAGTGGAGGGCTCCGGAAATTTAGACCACCTGGGGTTCTTTAACGTGTGCCTAAGAGTAAATCGCTTCGTTTCTTCTCGGTGTTGTTTTGAAGGCCATTCGCTTGACTTCTCATTGTTGCCTGTTCTTTCTGCCTCTGGCGCAACCACTGAGAGGCGGTTGCAGCGGGCCGCTGCCGCAGTGCGATATTCCCGATCCTAGAGCGGTTGCACTCGGTCTGTTTTTTCGGAGGAGCTATACTTCCTCGGTGAAGAGGAATGCCTTCGGCACTGGTATTGCCCTTTTGTGTCGGTCTATGACGGACGAGTGAAACTCGTCTTTCGGTCGGCCTGGTATTGGTAGGCTGATGTGTCGATGCGCCGGCAGAAATGACATGCCAACATGTAAATTTACAAAATGTACATATTCATGTTTTATTTATGCGTCTTGTTTGCCTTGCAATATTCGTATGGCTATCTGTCCTTTTATGACACTTTTTTGTGACTGTGTTTGTGTGAACTACCGAATGTACATGTACTTTCCACGTCATCTCATATCCATGTTCATGTAAACGAAGTCAATTTCGTTATCATCATTGTTGTATGTCGAAGAAGAAAATGTTATGTTGAAATATTATTGACGTCTGGGACAATAAATTTTTTAAGCAAAGCTGGCTTCACTACTGCTGGCAAAGCATTGCAGGAGCTTCCACTCCAGCAATTTCCTTTGTTGCAGTACGCGTTTTCTGTCCCCTTGCTTGCCGTGTGTTCTTGCCGTGTGTGCTTGTCGTGTGTGCTTGCCGTGTGTCACGCTGAACATCTGGGACAAAGACGAAGATAGTGTGCCTGTTGACGTCCTTGCGTGTTCCTCGTCAGGGGCGTCCACCTAATCAAACTATGGCCTCTACGGCGTCGTGGACGCCTTCGAAGGCTCAAGCCATTGATGTTCTTGTCCCTGCGGGGACTAGTACCGAGACCATCGTTGACGTGACGGCATCATTAATTAGCCTCTCCGAGGTAAATTGCGTTCAGCACATGCGAGGCATGGACTTTAAGTCACCATCAATAAATGACTCTCACCGTCGATGCTGGCTGCCTGACCATCGGTGTCGAGCGTGTTCCCATCGTTCCTGTTGGCCCGCAGGTCACTAACGTCGCCTGCCTATCGCTACCGTCCTTCTTCCCCAACGAAGCTCCCGTCCAAGCTTAGTCCGCATATGGCAACGCTGCTTCATGAACGCTGGCTTCATGAGCGCACGACGCGCAGTCTTCACAGGTACACGTTTTGCCCGCATGGAGATGATCGCCACGAATCCTGTTCCCAACTACCTTAGAATATCAGGTAATCGAGTCACGTTCGGTTACCGAGGTCTACAGCGTGTTTGTCGTCGGTGGGGCTCCAGTGGTCATTATCGAACACAGTGCACAGCTCCGCTCTGTGGTCACTGTGGCGTTCATGGGCGTGAAGGCGGAGGATATGACCACGCTTGCAGACGTTGTGGAGACGGACGCCCGACAACCATCTGTCCAGTACGGCGGTCATATTCGGATGCTACTGCGGGGGCCTTTTCTCCTCTACCGACCATGTCGTCTACGGTAACAGCCGATCGCGAAACCGAAGCTGCAGCAGGAAAAGTTCGGAATGCCTGTCAGGAAACAACGTTAAAAGAAAAAGGAAAAGAGAGCAGGGCTTGGCGAGTCACAACGCGCCATGTCTGCTTGCCTCCCCGAGAAGAAGACACCATGGATGACATGGCGTCCAATTTAGTCAAACATAACGGGGCATGTTTACCAACGTACGGGCCAAGCCTGTAATTCCACCGGCTGAGTGGACCGCAGTATCAGTCATTACAAAGTATACAGATGCTGACGTCTCGACAGATGTTATATTAAAGTCGAATCAACCAAACACTCTGGTTCCTTCAGAAAGGCCGGCCCGCGACTTCTTCGAGAAAGTTGCAAGGTGTCATGGCGATTCTTTACTGACGCGCCTCGACAAGCTGCCAGCAGTCAAGGACGTTGGTGGCGACGACGTCGATCCCGTAGCCACACCACTACCGG
Organism: Rhipicephalus annulatus; assembly: GCA_013436015.1. NCBI lineage: Eukaryota > Metazoa > Arthropoda > Arachnida > Ixodida > Ixodidae > Rhipicephalus > Rhipicephalus annulatus. The sequence goes on from WOVY01009847.1 coordinate 332,850, forward strand.
AATAATCGGAAAGTATGGCTTCAGCCTCGGAGTGGACAGTAACATCGAACTTTCACCTAGTCAAGACGTGGAAATGCTTGTCTCGCGAGAAGCGTGCCCACATAGCTGGCACCGGCTCGGACGGTTCCTAGAGTAGCCGCTCCGAGCCTCAGCAACCAAAGAAACCTCGACTCTCTTCTAAAGGGCCTAGGTGTGTTATGTAACGTGTGCATTGCATGTCCCGTGGACGCCGGGGCGCTGAATCGAACAACACGACCAAGTCACTAAGGTTACCCATCTTTATTTAAATATGACTGACACCCTAAAAATCATTTATTTAAATGCTCAAAAATTACGTAGCCCTGTAAAACAAGCAGAGGTTATCAGTGTACCACGCGCCGAACGCTGTGGTGCTCTTTCTTTACAAGAAACAATCTTTTTTTTTAGACGTTGGGCCTGTTCGCGCATTTAAAGTCGCCTTCAACTCGAACTGTTACTTTTCATTCATGACATCTTGCTTCAGTGCAGTTGGAGTAACTATTTCTAACTGGAGTTTTTAACCTGATCACCACGTATGATGGGCTTGGTCGAGTACTGGCTTTTGACTGCGTCCTATCGTCATTTAGGTTACGAATATTGTGTCTTTATGGACCAGCCCAAGCAGCAAATTCTAATAATTTTTCCGTGACCTATAGATGTGTATTTTTTGGACGGTCGGCATGCAATACTCACTGGGGATTTAACTGTGTATTGGATACGCGAGCCGACGTGCAGGGCCTGGGATGGAGTCGACCTGACTGGAACGCATGCGAGCTGCATCGCCTCGTCCAGCACTTCTATTTAATAGATGCGTACGGACTAGTACATGGATCGCAATCTATCTAGAGTTGGCGGTGTGGCTCATCATTTAGTAGGTCGGATCGCTTCTACGTGCCGAATGCGCTGGCTTCCCATGTGTCGCAATGTGGTGTGTTATCGTTACCATCATCCCTGTTTATGCCTCCGATCATCGACCAGTATAGCGCCCGAGGTGTGCTTTCCTTTCACGTGCGAAGCTCCTTAAGCCGTGGGTTGTGCGTCCGCGACGTATATAGTAGTAGTAGTAGTAGTAGTAGTAGTAGTAGTAGTAGTAGTAGTAGTAGTAGTAGTAGTAGTAGTAGTAGTACGTAGCCACCTCCACAGCCAGACTAGAGGAGCGGCTCGCGCGCGCTCATTTGAATTGAGGAGGAAACCCACGCATGGTAATCATAAATAAAGACATAGTTGTTTCTGTTTGAATAACCTACAGAGTTGAGTATCGGTGGCTTGATCTGCAATAGAATTCGCCTTGAATTTGATGTTTCCTAAAGAATCTAGTATCAGAAGAACGCACTTTGAGCACTATCTGGTTGCCACGTTGAGCTCGCTGGGCGTAACCTCCTTGGTTTTAGAAAGATTTAGCGAGGGTTAGGCCACAGTGCCATCAACTAGCGGCGGTGAAAGGTGGAAACTAGACACGAAGCGCAAGCCGTAAAAAAGTGAGCGCGTGCCGCTCCTCTAGTCCGGCCCTTGTCACCTCTTGTTTAGTCCTTGGAATGTCTGCTGGGTGGCGGTATTTCTATATGATGAATCCCGTGAACTGATTATAGGTATGAACGTCTTGCAAAAAAAAAAACAATGCAGTCATCGACCTGCAAGAATCTCAGGTTTCGTGTTCTATGTAGAGTGCTGTCGCCATCTGCCCTACGGAGAAACCAATCGTTTTACATCTCCGCATTGTGGACGAAGATGTAACCGTGCCGCCTCGTTCCGGTGTGTCGGTTATTGTGAGGAATGAAGTTCTTCGCGACTGTGACGGATTAGCTGACAGAAACATCGGACTGCTACTAGAAAAAGGACTATGCGTGGCAAGAGGTCTGGTGGGCCTTCGTGATGAATGTGCGTATGTCCTATTAAGTAACTTTCAAAATGAGCTGCAGCATGTCACGAAGAGAACATCCGTAGCATCGCTGCATGAGTATGTGCAACTCTCAGATGTTTGCACTCATGATAGAGCTTCGGAGACAGTAGATAATGTACTCTAATCTGTAGACATTGACGAAGAGCTCTCGTCATCTCAGAAACAACAGACTGTTGACCTCATTTCGTCAAAAGTCGGACGTACTCCTGTCGCAAAGCACCGCATCGTGGTGGAAGAGCACACGAGACCTGTACATCACCGCTCATACCGAGTAGCGCTAACAGAAAGGGAAGCCATCAAGAACCAAGTGCAGGAAATGCTCAATGATGACGTGATCCAGCCATCCAAAAGTCTGTGGGCATCACCTGTAGTACTGGTCAAGAAGAAAAACACTCTGTGATTATGCGTTGACTATAGAAAGCTGAGCCTATAGTCACAAAGCGTGATTTTTACCCACTTCCGCGGATTGATAATGGTTTGGATAAGTTACGCAATGCTCACTTCTTTTCATCATTGCACTTAATATGTGGATACTGACAAATCGATGTGGATGAACGAGATCGCGAGAAGACGGCGTTTGTGACACCCGACGGACTATACGAGTTCAAAGTGCTCCCTTTTGGTTTGTGCTTTGCTCCCGCTAACTTCCAGAGAATGATGGACACTGTGCTCTCCGAACTCAAATGGAAATCGTACCTCGTCTACCTCGATGATGTAGTGGTTTTTTTCCTTTACCGTCGAGCAGCACATCCACCGACTGAGAAAGGCACTGGATGCCATTTGCGGGGCAGCGCTGACCATCAAACCGAAAAAGTGTCACTTTGGATTTCGTCAGCTTCGGTTTCTCGGGCACATAGTGCGGAAGGCCCAGACCGGAAAAGATTGCAGCAGTTGAAAGTTTTCCGAAACCGCAAGACAAAAAGGCCGTCAGACGATTATTGGGACTCTGTGCCTACTACAGATGCTTCGTCGAAAACTTTAACGTCGCTGAGCCTTTGGCACGGCTAACGAAAGAAAGTGTACCATTCTCTTGGCGGGAGGAACAAGAAGCGGCTTTCTCAGAGTTGCGACGCCGTTTGCAGTCTCCTCCAATACTTGCCCATTTTCATGAAGAGGCCCGCACAGACATTCATACCAACGCGAGTAACGTGGGCCTCGGTGCTGTCCTCGTTCAGGGGCAGAATGGAGAAGAAAAGTCCATCGCTTACGCGAGCCGCACTCTATTGAATGCTGAGTCCAATTACTTAGCGACTGAGAAATAGTGTCTCGCAGTTATATGGGCCATCAGCACGTTTCGCCCATACCTCTACGGGGGACCATTTCGATGATCAGCGATCATCATTCATTGTGTTGGCTGGCAAATATCAAGGACCCTTCAGGAAGACTTGCTAGATGAAGCCTGCGTCGACAGGAACATGACACCACCGAGGTCTACAAGTCGGTGGTCTCAAGCACAATGATGCTGATTGCCTGTCTCGCGCACCTGTGGAGTCTCCATTATCTGACCAAGAACAAGACATCCCATTTCTTGGAGTTCTGAATGTGTCTGAGATGGCTCAGCGTCAGCGAGTGGACCCGGAGCTACGCCCACTTATTCATTACTTGGGTCATCAAATTAAGGCACCGCGAGTTTTCGTCCATGGATTGACCTCTTAGGTCCTTTGTAACGATGCCCTAATAAGAAGCGCAACTTCGGAAACAGCGGCGAGACGTTTCTGCTTCTCGTACCATCAGAACTTCGAGCAGAAATCTTAGAAGCATGTCATGACGACCCATCGACTGGCCTTATAGGTAGTAGTATATATATCAAAGCAGTGGTAGTTGCGGATGCGGACACTCGTCTAATTGCTGTTCCTGCCTTCTACAGGTGTTCGTCCTAGACAGGCCAGGGTCCCGATAGTGACTGCTGCAGCACCTGCCATTTCATCATCCATGTGTCAACGTGGAACGTTATATTCAGGATAATCTCGCCGCATCATATCTACCGTTCCCAGCATTCCTGTCGTCTTCCTGCGCGTGCGTGGATCTTCAGTCTAGGCATCAAAAGCAGTGACAGGAGGCACGCCCGCGTCAAAGCAGTGGTGGTTGCGGATGCGAACACTCGTCTAAGTGCTGTTCCTGCCTTCTACAGGTCAGTTGGCTTTACGCAACCCTTGGTATTGAGCTCTGTTTTATACCGCAACCACTGTTGCTGCTGCTGCTGCTGCTGCTCTTTGTATTATTTGCACGCTCGTGTGTTCACTTGTGTTCTTCAATAAGTTTCCTGCTTGTGGTATCACGATGCCTACGAATGCCGAATTAGCTAAGAGAATCGAGGACCTTGAGGCAAAATTTGACAGCCGATTGACAAAGCTCGTGGACAGAATTGTGGGTGACGTTACGACGAAGCTACGAGAGACGGGATTTGATCTCGGTGCTCTAAATTCAGAGCTTAAAGGTATGGATGCTGGCTTGAAAATGCTTAACGACATTGTAGAGACTGTCCTTACTCAACAACAAGAGCTTTGTTCTACTAACAAAGCTTTGAAAATGAGAACGAGACTTTAAAGAAGAAGGTGGCAGACCTGGAGCAGTACACTCAGATGAACAATGTCGAGATCAAGGGCGTTCCTTCTTCCCAAGGGGAGGACTGTGTTACCATAGTGCAGTCGATTGGTAACAAAATCGACTGTCCTGTATCAGGCACTCATCTTGACGTTGTTCACAGTGTGCCAGCTAGGTCTGGACAACAGAATATCGTGGACCGATTCTGTTCACGAGAGAAAAAGAATGAGTTTGTTAGGAAGGCACGTAAAGCTCGCTTGAATACACATGCTCTTGGTTTTTCTGGAGAGGGCACCCATGCTGTCTTTGTTAATGATCACTTCTCGCCGGATAACAAGAAGCTTTTTGCTGAAGCACTTGTTCTCAAAAAAGAGAAACAGTGGGCGTTTCTTTGGACTGATAACTGTCAGATAAAAGCAAGCAAATCTACTGACACCAGGGTATTTCGCATAAAATCGGAGATCGACCTGTCCATTATCTCCTAGTTATATCATACATTAGCAATTGTAGCGTCTATACAATTGCAGGATGGCGTATATTTCACCGTCTGAACTCTCATCACGGATGTCTCAACCATGTAGGGCGTTAATTCACTTTAACGCTCGAAGTATAAGAAAAAATTATGGCAATATTACCTCATTGCTGTCGGTCATTGGTCACCAGTTCTCTATCATCTGCATCAGTGAAACGTGGCTATGTGAATATCACAGGGACCTGTTTAAGTTTCCTTCCTATTCTTCTGAATACTGTCACTGAATCGACGATGCACATGGTGGAGCAGCTATTTCTATATCTTCATGCCTTCACTATCATAGGTGACTGGACTTGGCACTAAGTATTCCTGGTTACGAATCCGTGTGGATTGAACTTCATGAACCACATTTTTCGCAAGATCGTAAGAATTTAGTTGTGGCCTGCATATATCGCTCTCCGTCGTCATCTGTCGTGGAGTTCTGTCTAGCTTTAGGAGAGGCATTGAAAACTCTGTCATTAGAAAGAAAACGGGTGATTATTTTAGGAGATATGAATATCAATCTTCTTGATGACACCAACGCAAATGTTTCTGAATGCATTTCCTGCTTCAGTGGGTATGGCTACGAGTGCCTCATAACTGCACCAACTCATGTTCCACTTCATGGCAATGGCACTATTATAGATCACATTTTGTCTAACCTCATTAGTCCTCCTGAAGCAGCTGTCATCGAGGTGCCTGTCACAGATCATTATTTTATTTATGCAAGCATAGGCATCTCCAATAATAATAAAATAAGTTGATGCTTCAAGAATATTTTAAATACTGCATCATTCATTAACATCATCGAGCAGTGTAATTGGTTGGCAGTTAAGGAATGCAATAATGCTGAAACAGCCTACCATCAATTTTCCTCTATCATTTCAAATGCAGTCCCCCAGGTGGTCTAAATTTCCGGAGCCCTCCACTACGGCGTCTCTCATAATCATATAGTGGTTTTGGGACGTTAAACCCCACATATCAATCAATCAATCATTTCAAATGCAGTCACGGTCGCTTCAACATTAGTAGTAAGCAGAACAAAGTACCTTGTCCCAATTAATCCGTGGTTGACACCTAAACGGTTAAAATGTCTGCGGAAAAGTGATAACTTATACAAAAAGACGAAAAAGTGCCCTTTCAATGTTCACCTTCAAAAGCGCTATAAAGAGTATTCAAACACATTAGGAAAGTTACTTGAAGCCGCTAAATTAATGTATTTCGAAGATAAAATAAAGCGAGCCGGAAATGACGTTAAGCAGCAGTGGAAAACTGTAAACAATTTTCTTGGCAGGACTACGGTACATTCAGATATAACCTTGATTCACTCAAAAAAACGTGTGATCGATAACCCATCTGATATCGCGAACTCTTTTAATGACTCAATCGGCATCGATATTCCTCAGTCGACAGCACCCCTCGAACGCACTTGTTCACGATTACCACATTCATTCTTCCTTTATCCGACGTCACCCGAGGAAGTGTTCACCGTTCTCAATAGTATTAGGAATACAAGCGCTGGTCTCGATAAGTTCTTTGCTGCCGAAATGAAACTGATAGCTCATTTAGTCTGTGATGCATTATGTCTTATTATAAATCTTGTATTTGGAACCATGTTCTTCCCTACATCTCTGAAAAAAGCAAAAATCATTCCCGTTTTTAAAAAAGGCGACAAGTGTTTAATCTCCAATTACCGGCCTATAGCAATTATTTCATTTTTCAGTAAGGTCATAGAAAAGCTTTTTGCGGGACGTTTACGGTGTTATCTAGACAAGTTTCACATTCTTTCTAACAAACAGTTCGGTTTCAGGCCCGGTTACTCAACTGAACTCGCCATGATATCGCTAACAGAGGAAATTAAATATGCTATTGACAGCGGTAGTGTTGTTGGAGGCGTTTTTCTTGACCTTTCAAAAGCATTTGATTCTATTTCGCACGTCATTTTATTTCAGAAACTAGGATCGATTGGTGTATCTGGCGTTCCACTAGAACTAATTAGTAACAGAGCTAATTCGTAACAGAGCTAGTGGAACTAATTAGTTCCACTAGAACTAATTCGTAATCGAGAACAGGTGGTATATGTGTCCGGTACCTTCTCCAACCCTAAAACCATAAACATCGGTGCTCCACAGGGTTCAATTTTGGGCCCGCTTTTATTTTTAATCTATATAAACGATCTTCCTCAATGTCTAGCACATTCGTCCTGTATACTCTATGCGGACGATACCACTATATTAACTACAGATAAAGACGTTGACTCGATGTTGTTTAAACTAAATACCGACCTGATAAATATCGTTAAATGGTTCAATAAAAATAAATTAAACATAAACGCTAAAAAGTCAAACTTCGTTGTATTTTCTTCACCTAATCAAATTATACCTAGTAACCCCTCTGTCTTCGTAAGCGATACTCAAATTCATTCTACCTCTAGTACAATGTTTCTCGGGGTCAAATTAGATGAACATCTTAAGTTTAATTCACATGTTTTAGAGCTTACGCGGAAAGCCGCATATGCCATTCGAATATTTCTAAAAGTTCGCCCGTTCTTTCGTTTTGAAATATTGTTGTCACTTTACTACGCTTTCTTTCACAGCAACACAATCTATTGCATTTCATCATGGGGAAATACGTATGCCACTCATTTATCAGCCATCCAACATCTTCAAAACCAAGCATTGAGAATAATAACGTTCAGTGGCTTCACGTCCAATGCATCATCCTTACTCTGTTCGCATGGAATTTTATCAGTTCAGAAGCTGGATAAATATTTTCTCGGCATTCTTATTTACAAATATGTGAATGGAAAACTTCCGATTTCTTTACTACACTCAAGTCAGTTTCCTCAAGCGTCATCGACTCGTTTTGCAAAGGCTAATAACTTCCTTTTACCCAGACCTAGGACTAATTAGGGCAAGTTTACCATAAAATTTTCATCTATTTCCCTGTGGAATTTTTTACCTTTGGAGATCAAAAATAGATCCATCGAAATGTTTAAAAAAGGCTTGCGTTCGCACTTATTAAATTCTTAATGCATGATAATATATGAATTGAATGTTATTGCATTTTTCTGTTAGATTTTTGTGCTCATCGGTACACCTTGTATAACTTAAGTTCGCAATTTCGTGTTTATCTGTACATTTTGTATATCTTAATTTTTCTATCCTTACCGTAATAATGCTTGATGTTATACAGAGTGAATGTTATTGCATTTTCGTGTTAGTTTTTGCATGCTTAGCTGTACATTTTTTTATAACTTACGTTCGCTATTTCGTGCTTATCTGTACATTTTATATACCTTAAATTTTCTTTCCTTACCACTCTTTACTATTGCGTTGTATCTCTCCTGTATGAATTTATAGGAGGTCTCACTCACAGTCTCGCGACTTTGAGACCTCCTTCTGTATTTGTACATAACACATGCACTTGTATCACTTGTATTTCAATTCTGAATAAACTTTCGAAATATATAGGTAGGCTAGAATCCGCTGGAAGTATTATTGGTCGAAATTAAGAGATTCAGTGCACCATTACGTCAAGTCATGCCGGGATAGCCAAAGACGCAAAATACCATCATCGAAACCAGCGGGTCTGTTGAAACCGATAGAGCCACCGATAGGGCCATTTCAGCAAGTGGGAATGCTAGGTCCATTTCCCCTCTCTTCATCGGCAAAGCACTTGATTGTTGTAGCAACAGACTACACGAATCGATATGCTGAGACGTCACCTCTCGCAAAAAGAACGGCAAACGAAGTAGCCCAGTTTTTTGTCACTCAAATCGTACTACGACATGGCACACCGCAGGTTGTCATTACTGACAAATGAACAGAATTTACTGCCCGTTTGATGCAGTCTGTAATGAAACTCACCCATACCGACCATAGAAGGACTACAGCATACCATCTGCAAACAAACGGATTAACCAAAGAACTCAACAGAACTCTCGCTGACATGATCTCAATGTATGTTGACGTGGAACACAAGACATAAGACACTATTTTGCCTTATTCTACATTTGCGTACAATATCGCAGTACAGGAAACGACACATTTTCACGTCATTTGAACTTGTTTATGGTAGGACGGTCACAACGATCTTAGACGCGATGTTACCTGCCGATGATTCAAATGAGAGTGACTCAGACATAAGCGGCTATATAGAAAAAGCTGAAGAGGCACGGCAATTAGCAAGGCATTGTATCACTTTACAACAAGGCTCCGACGCAAGCCGTTATAATCTGAAGCGGAAAGACGTACAGTACAACCCTGGAGACAATGTGTGGGTGTCGACACGTGCACATGCACCTGGCCCATCTGAAAAATTGATGCGGCACTATTTCGGCTTTTACAAGGTACTTCGCCGGTTAAGCACCCTGAACTACGAAGTAATTTCTGAAGGGGTCATTCGTACATGTAGTACGAATGAAACAGTACTACGAAAGGCACTGAACAATGCAACTGCTAAATGTGCTCAGGCATCAAATCAATACCACTTTTGAAAACTGTTCGACGTCAGTGTACGCATCGGGACGATGCGTTCAAGAGGGGGACTAATGTCACATGCCGTTAGAGACCCGCTGTATACTCTTACGCCGCTTTATGCTCTTACGAAATCCGCCACACCAACTGACATAGCAAAACGCGCCATGCAACACTGGATTGCACGTGTCAGCACACCACGTGCGCTGCAAAAAAGAAGTCTGGGGGCTTTTTGAAGCAGCTGCACGCAGTGAGACGCTAGAAGAACTAGACGAAGCTTTCATTGCAATTTCATTTCTTTATTTTTGCTTTTAAATTTGATAGCTTATCTAAAATAATAATTAACAGTCTCTACGTTGCATTCTTGGCCAATCCCCCAAAGTGGGTTCGTGACATGAATCTAGGAAAGCAAAGCAAAGCAAAGCGAGCTCAGGACATCATCTGTGTATTTAGTTGATGGACACAAGCTTGTCCAAAACAAATAGTTGTTTTAGCTGCCAGCGTTGTACTTGTCCGTTAAAATATATACTTTAATGCCCATGATGCGTATATAGTTCCTATATACCGGCCTGTAAATTGCGTAAAATGTCACTTGCACAAATTATGATTAGTTTGTGTGTCCGTAGTAACACGTGTTTTGCACATCCCGAAGACTGGGACATTTTTGTGATAATTTTCTCTGTAGATTGTGCTTAGTTGTTGTGTGTGCGTTCATTGCCGTTTTTGCTGTATAGACGCCCCGTCCTATTCTCCCTTACGTACTACGTCGAAATAGACTTTTTCTAAAGATCTGTCCTTGTCTCACGTAAAACGAATAACGTCAACAACTAAGCGTTTCAAACGAAAATTCACTCAGGAGAATTACCAAGGGAGACATCGACACTCAAGGATCAACAAGTGCTGGAATGTTCTAATATTGTGCCAACAGATGTGCTTCAAACCAAAAGACAAACTCCAGAATTGTTCATTTTATTTCTCTAACATAGAGGCGACAAAATATCGGAATATACAGGTTTTGTGTTCAACGATTACAGAAGCCTGCTCGCAATTGAAAGCAACAACAAAAACAGAAAGAAATGCCCATACGCTTCGTCATATTCTGTTAGGAGGGCCCATTATAACCACACGCAAACACACAGTCAAGTACGAGTTTTTAGTACTTGGCTCAACAACAGAAGACCGTTTACCTTTCAATTATTCGCATTCAATTCGCTGCTGAGTTTTCGCCATTCGGGTACCTTCAAGCAGATTTTTTTTCATACATTACAGAATCACACTAAGTGATGATGTTAAATTGAGCATTGACATGAACTCTACTCAAGTGTTTTTTTTTTTTTTTCAAGCTATGAGCGTTCATGAAAAGGCATGGAGAAAGCGTGTTGGTTTTGCTGAGCATGTTCTCTACTACGCCATCATTCTTGCATTGATGCCACTTAATACGTCTCCAAGTTTTCAAAGCAAAGAGTAAGAAATGACTATAATGATATAACGTTTTATTGAAACGTGAAAATACTGTACATCGCAATCTCACTTAGCTGAGTAATATTGTTTAAAACAGGAACCGAACTTCCTTCATGCAGCTTCAGTCCATGCAGAATAGCCCTGATACATGATTTACTTCAGAACTCTGGGGGCAACTTGAAAACCAGTTCAGAACTGAACGTTTAAGCCCTCTGTGAGGCTAACCGCTTATTAGTATTTTTTTTTCAAATGTGAGAATATCCACACTAGCGCATATACGTTTACGCATGTGTGAAGGCCATCTTCAGCGAACGTCGTTATGTAGATTGCTCCGTCAACGCGTGAGCGTTGAGCGGCAGCAATATATAGGGTGCTTTATACAAAACTACAATACAACGCAACCAGTGGCTACTGCCTCTTACACATACCCACACATACAAAACAAACACACCATACATTGCGCACACAAAACTACGTGAACGTAAAAAAAAACAGCATCTTTGGTGGACAGCATATACTGATAACGTTGTTAGGATTCCGGTACCGACGGCATTCGCAAGTGTGTGTGTGTGTGTGCCCTGAGCCACACGAACAAATAAACGCAAGACTTCACGAGTATATGATCTACTTCCTTGATTAATTGTGACGATGAATGATATTGCCAGAAATGTTAGTCTAGTTATGAATGCGCTAATGATTCGCTTGCATTATCGATACCCAGGGACGATGAATAATGGTTTTCGATATGTCAACGCATGTGTCTATTTATGACGCCATGATTCGTTTGCCCGATGAAGTGACGCACAAAATGATGGTGTTTAGGATGCAGTTTTTTTTTCTGTTACGAACTGCTGTTTTCTCTTACTAACTGTCCAATCTGTAGCGATGGAGTACCAACGAAAAGTGCCCTATGTTCTTGCCAGCTATCGGTCATGGCACTTTCGAACATTTTCGTCTTTCCTTTGCGAAGTGTCTTTATATTGCTGCTGACGAAGTGGAGCTCAGAGTGTGAGGTCGGAAATATGCAAAGCTGTTATGAGGGCCAGCGGTAGACGGGGCGAGGTAGTATATTGCACTTTGTGAAGAGCCGAGATGCATGGCTTTGTCAGAAAGAAGTTATGGCTGTTTCTTTTTTGTTATCTTGCTGGCATGTAACGTTCTTTTGTGTACACATGCTACGGTATAAAGTATCGTTAAAAGGCTGGAGCGTACGGAAACGCTTGCTAATTGTACAATACCAAAGGACTTGCTAACTCGCTAATTGTACTCATAAGTCTACGAGAACTAGTTGTACTTCTTTTTACTCTGTTCTCGATGCTCCGTTCCAGAACAGATAACATTATGTATGTCTGCTTTTCCGTCGCTGTGTTGGTGACAGGAGGGACAAATAAAACACCTAGCAACCTGGACATGCGCACTGGACGTGTTAAGGTGTTTTTCATCATGCCGGCATATGGCAGCAGTTAAAGCATCTCAATGAAAATTGTTTTCGTTTGTCGCGCACATCATTCAAGGCATACTCCGGATTAGAATTCCCTGTCATGGTGCATAGCTGTTCCGTCTGCAGATATCCCAAATTTTTTCGATAGTTTCCGTGATTCATCCAAAAGTGAGTTAGCTGGGCGAGTACGAGACGAGTAGGCAACCACTGCAGCAGTAGTGAGATAACCATTAGAAAAAGCAATGATAAGATAAGCATTTTGCTCCCGCAAAAGAAAGTGTCAGCAGTATGTTTAGTGTGGACATCGTGGGGGCGTGATCAAATCTTTTGAGAATTGAGCAGATACCTTTTGGACAAGTTTATACGCAGGTCACAAGAGATACGCCGGACGCATGCTGGTGGTAGACGCAGTGGACAATGCACTTCCCCGCCATGGGTAGAGGCAGCTTCGACCTCTATGACTCTAAAAATACGTTTGCCGCATTCTACACACTGCCAGGTTCTAGGCGTCCAAGATGTTGTCACTGGAAGGGACAAAAGTAACTCTGTTCGTGTATAACCAAGCCACTGCCAGAACGCCTTCCTCGCTGTATTATTATGTCAGGCAGCGGCGTATAGGAGAACGTGCCTTGAATTTTTGTCAAGAGACATGAAACATTATCGCACTTGTTCTTTGTGTGTTTGGTTTGTTTAAGCGTACTAGGAGAAGTAGAATATTCTTGAGCCTGAGCTTCGCTGGAGTGAACGTTACGACAAATGGTTTTGTGTTCAAGGGAGTTGCTGTCTTGAAAAAGACAAGGTGCCCGAACTTTGCTGTCTCCGAGGCTCCAGATGCACCTTCTGTGCGACAATATTCATCTCTTCGGGAATCCATTTTCCTCTTAACTTGCGTCGTAGCTAAAAGTAGGCAATTCAGCTTGTTAGTACAGACGTGTCTTCGCTAATGATACATTAGCACTACCAGTAAGACATTCAAGACGTGTACGGCAGCAGCAGCAGCGATGGCAGCGACACGTTTGGACGCCTTGTGCAATCTCGACCGATCAGAAATGCTTTCGTGCCGCGTCACAGTTTCATTGAAGGGTGAAGGAAAACTGTGGGCCGATGAACATATCACATCCGGCGTTTTACTCAAGCAACAGAGAGACTATACAAGAGAGCTGTAAGTCAGCACCCCATCATAGCGCCACCAGAACCACTGCTCACGTCTGTCTATGAACATTTTTTTACAAAAGACCCACGGTCGATGCCACCTTGGACTGTTAAACGAATGTTTTGTTATTCCTGTATACAACGCCGTGAACTGATAAGGTCATGAAACATTGAATGAAATAACCAAACCATTTCAGTTAACCTCCTTCCATTCTCTTTTCTTATTATTCCTCCTCCCACCCACATAACACTGTTTGTTTAGTTTTTGCAGATACAAAACGTCAAGGGTACATCCCAATAAAGCGGCCATGAAACCGATTTGTAAAATAGTGTATACGGCCTACACGTATATGGTATATTGGTATTTCGTAAGTCATAATTCATGTATATGTCGATTGGAACGCTATAATGCTGACTTCTGACAGTTGGTACTGATATGGCAGCGAAATAGAACTTATTTGTATTCTAAAGCATTTGCTTGGGGCCTCGACGATTGAATATTGATGACGAAAAGTCTAGCATTGACCAGCGGAAGCACCGAAATGGTTTAAACTAGGAACCTCCCTCTGCCCCCCCCCCCTTAATTTAGGCATGCAATTTCTTGCCCACGCTCTCTTTCTCTCCCCATTTCCCCCGATAGGGAGCTGTCTCTTAATAACTAGTTCTTGCAAGGGTGCCCCTTCTCTACGAACTGCCCACCCCTTTTCCCAGATGTAGAAGTCATTTTTACTATAGAACTTAACTAAAGCCAAACTGAGCTAACTAGATAGCGTAACAAATGCTGTTTTCCTGCACAAAGCTTAGAACTGCTGCGCTATTCACTGCTACCCTATAGGAACACCTGCAGCAAGGCACGGATTCCTTGCAGAGTTCAATCTCTTGCACGGCTCACAAACATCGGGCACGCGAATGCGGCAGTGATTGGGAGGGGTAGCTATTGAAATTCACATTGTTTAAAAAAATTCCATAAATTCACCATAAGTCTTCTCAGAAACTCCAATTTTGCGCAGGATAGTGACGGCGTGACTAATTTTTACGCAACGATAAGCCTTGTGATTGGTGTAGTCTGTGCATAAATCGCGACAACTATGCGAAAAACTGCGCTTATACCTTCAGGACGTCCCTTGAGCGTTTGGATGTAAAGGCTGTAAAGTTTGGATATAGGCTGAGGCAGCTCACCCTTAACAAAGTCGGACGACCAAAAAGTGGCACAGGAACACATGGCAAACAGCTTGTGCCTCGTGTTCCTTCTATCAGTAAAGTGTGCGCCGTTTTTGGCCCAGGATGGGCAGCCAACTATAGCTCGATATGCGTGGTGTGTATTATACAACAGCTAACATTTGATGAACATGGTAAGGTGTAGGAAACAATAGATTACGTTATTATAAGGAACATCTATAGGTCGAAGTACAGATGACTAATAAGACCTAGCTATCACGATTATTTGACCATTCATAAGAAAGTTTGTCTTCGTTTCCAGGATGAGTGATTCTGTCAGTAGCTTTCATGCACTATATACGCCTCGAGAGCTCAGCATCCAACAAGCTCTGATGAAAAAGAACATAAAAAACTGTCCTTTTTTCCACAACACGGCCCTAATTAGATGTGCATAACACCGTAAGTGTTGATACACGAATGCTGTCACAATATTCATTATTAAAGGAAAAATATAGAACAAAAACTACGAAGAACAGGACAAATAAACAATAATTTTTTTTTACGGTAACCGTCACTAGAACCTCAGCATACGACAATACAATATATGACGCATGAACTTGCACCAAGACAGCCACATTACAATATTACTATACTTTTAAGCTTGTATGCACCAGAGTACGATATAAAAAAATATCGAAATATCTTTACGTCGACGCGATACGGCTTATATACAAAAAGCGGACAAATGAACGTTTATCTAAGAAGGCAAACCCCCGTATTCTAGAACGCCCCTTCACTCAACGCTCCACCTTCACTTGAGAAAGCCGATGGAAGTGCCATCTCTAGGCAGAGCAAGTCACTGCATATCAGTGATAAGTCGCTGCTATTCTTGAATAGCGCAGCGTCATTTTCAGCCGAGCAGCGGCGCAGTGCTCCACTCTGTCAAGTGAAGGGTGAAAGTCGAGTCTAGGAGCGCTTGTGAATACGGGGGAAAGTGTGTATGAGACACTGCTTCGAACATGAACAATAAATCTGATTCCAGGCTTCCATCTTATTCCACGAACCTGAAGGGTGATGCCAAGTACTCCCTGAATAGTAACCTTTTAGGTGCGTACTACAAGAGCAAAAAGAGTATTGGCGACTCCACTTTCTCGTAAGAGTGCGTACTTTCCGAGCATTTTACTCCGCTATAACCCCCCCCCCCCCCATGAAATGATCGAGTAAAAAGGGTGTCTCTTTGTACCACGACAATAATCGTCACCTGTTTTCCGATCCTTTCCCTCTACTGCCGTCGCGCGCTCGGTGGTTTCAGGTCACAAACGACATCGGCGTTATCAGCGTGACATACCATTTCCAATAGGAGAGTGTCCAGTGCCAAGTTTTCAAAAAAAAAAGGAAGCGTAGGCAAGTCGGGTGAAGATTATTGTTGTGGAACAAAATGACACTCCTTTTGCTCGATCATGTTCAGAGTGAAACAGCATACACTTTAAGACAAGCGGGAGTGTTTGGGGCGTCTTTCCGCCACGCAGCAATAGCCGTTATCCAGTTCACTCACGTTTCTTGTCTTGGAAACTTATGTTCGCTACTTTCCTTTCAAGAGTGATGTGTCACGCTGATAACCGCAAGCCATTCATGATAAAAACAGGGCCTCGGTACTCTACCGTGAGTCCTGTTTTGCTGAGTATATGACTCCCTTTAAGGAGGCTCGTTAACTGTCTTTGTACATCAAGATTCCCCGAAGAGAGTTTACTTATCTCTAAAGAGCGTACACGTGTGTCTTTAAAGAGAGTCATACACGTGGTAAGTCAGAGCTCAACGGAAAGGATAACACTTAGAAAGAGGAAGTCCCGCGCGTGACGCAATAACGCTAGGGAAGCTCGCGAGATCGCTGAAGATTATAGTAGTGTGAGAGGAAAACACCTTAAACACACCTCTTTTTTTCTCTTAGAGCACGCATTTACTCTGTTTAGGCATAAACCATGCTAGGGTTCTCCACTTTCACGTGTGAAACGTGCCTGAAATAACTCCCTCACAGATTGTGACCATCGCTCCAAAGTCTTCAAGGGACAGATGCGGTCACGGGAACACCCAACCTCGCAGTTTTCGTGTAAACTTAAATCTATGCGCTCACGACTGCAAGCAAAATCGCGTGACACGATCCTCTATGACAAAGCCGTAACAATCGCTAACACTTTCATACGTCAATCACGACGCTATACTGCTTTCCATGACTGACATTTCGGCGCCGGAATCATCAACGATGTGGCTTTTACACCTACGTCAAAACGCTAAACGTCCTTGCTGATAGTTAAAAAAGTCCGTGTCAATGTTCAAGCGTATGACTCGTTTTCTACAGCACGTCACGCTGAGTTCACTAGAACACTGCCGGTGCCTTTAACTGCTTTTTTCCGGCACTCGTGGCTCCTCCTGTAGGGATCGTCCGGCGTCCCTCTGTGTCGTCGTAGGTGACGTACTAGCTTCCGCTCGTCACAGCCAGACAAGCACTTCCTGTTCCGGCGCCGGCAGCCGCTGTCAGTAGCCAGTGGTGTAGGATCGGTGGGTGAGCGAGCTGAAGGAGTTCTCGCGTAGCTCTCTCTTCTTGGCGTTGATGAGGTACACTGACAGTAGTATCGCCGTCACCTGTGAAGTACGGAGTATAAATTGCCTATTTGCTACAAGTAGATAGTCTCATCAACGCATTTGGTGTGAGCGCTATTTACGATGTCGAGAGAAGACGTACTAAAGGAAACACATTTGTGTAATATGCACGTTCTTATACAATAAAGTGCTGCTTTACTTGACTCCATTGCGTCAGTTCACCGTCACCAGAAAGTCGCAGCAGAAAGATGGTACACCATCTTCACTAAAATGCGCAGGCCTGCGTGAAACACGCAGCAAAGTCACAACGAAAACTGGAAGAGCGACCTTTACAGAGCTTTTTTCTAACATACTTGGGGAAACTATACTACAGGTACACCTGCCACTACTATAATCTATGTCATTATTTGTCATTCTTCCTAGAAGCGCAGTACCTGCTGCACTTTCTAAGGCATTGTGTCCACTTCGTTTACGCTTTGGCAAATGACGAAGGAGAATTATGGCTGAACCTTTTGTAATGCCACGGTGAGCATTCACACTTGTGCCCTACCCCAACTGTTGCCGCCGCTCACTTTTGCTGCTGCGTAGCCTAGTTCGCTAACCGCACCGCCAGCGCAGCACTGCGGCCTCATTTTTAACAGGCACCATGGAGTGACGACGGGCTGTGCACGTAGTTAAGCTCCACCCGGCGGGCTATTCACTAGGTGGCACTGCAGCCATTTGCTCTTCCTGTCGCTTTGTTAAAATTCAACGTGTTTCGGATGACAGCTTAAGCGGAGGTTATAAGTACTCCTCTCGCACTTACGCATCCTCGGTATTGCTTAAGGGGCCCAACAGTTTTCCCGTGCATTTCCGCTTGTGCCTAAATACAGCACCAGCTTGGCGATAACGAAGCCCTTTTGCTCTTTGATTGAACTTCTAAAGCCTCAATAAATACACTTTAACGTCGACACAGCACTTACTGTTCGCAGATGCCAATAGTTAAGTTTCGTGCAAGATTCTGGGCTACAGCCCGGAATGGCGGTGTTCCCCAAAATGGCAGACGTAGTGCTTCAAGAGGGCTATGGGAATGGACTCACTTTCATCGACAAACAATCAACTTATACCGAAATTACAACAATTATACCGAAATTCCAACCTGTTCGGGTATACAACTCTGAAATAGAAAAGACGGGTGGTGCAACCACCTCGGCTTGCGGTCGTGGATCCAAGTGAGGCATCGGTAACGACATTTTGGTATCGCAAACCTAGCGACGAGTAAAACTTAACTAACCGACCAAATAAATTCTAATACAGTTTCGTGAACCTGCTGGAATAGCCAAAATACGAAACAAGTGTAGATATTGTAAGACCAAAGGCGACCAGGCCAGAAAAATCCAGGAGACCTGACATTTCCGCAGGCACAGGCCAGTCGCAAGAACGAAGAAGAGGATCGAGTACGTTGGCGGCTAATCATACAAATGACAACGACAAAGCTCGTTAAAATGTTTAATTATAATATATACAACGCCGTAGAAACGCCTTTCAGTGTGCATTTTCGCGTGAAATCGAAATGTAAGCTTAATACTTTTCTTGATGTTATCGTACTACCATGAAGTTACGAGCAATAGAGGGTGCAAAAAGCACTCGATCATTTAAAATCACTTGAGCATTTTCCCTTAGTTTTTAAAGTTCGGCTCTTGGTGGCGCACAGCTGTTCGTCATTTAAAAAAAGCCTATTTCTCAGTCACGATTCGGGGGTCCTGCATAACTTTTATCGAGTGACCTGGAATCCTGTTTATCCCAAGCTTGACACAAAGACATATCACTGCACGAGTCACATCCGACTGTTGCAGAACTGTACTTGCCTGTAGGAGTAGGACGACGCCGAGCGAAGATATCCAAATGATCTTGTGCTTGTAGAAGAAATCCACTAGCCTCTCTTTGCAGCCCGCCTGCGCAGAAGACGTGGTGGAAACAATATAAAAACGTAGTAAGGATAACTTCACGGGGTACGTAGGCAGCTTTATAATTGTCTTTTACTGAATACGGCGAACAGCGTGAAATATTTACCGATTGGTTTGCTATAAGGAGATGCTCGTCAGCGTATGAGGCAAATAGCCGGCAGTAATGTGTTATTTGTGTGCAGCTTCTCGTACCTTTATATCGGTACAATATAGATATTTATATTGTGTCGATTTTAATAAAAATACATCGCTAAGTAATCCCTATAGTAAAGGATTCTATACCGCACGCATGCTTCTTTCAACCGCGGAGCCACTCTCGGTCGAATATTTCCATGATCCGCTTAAACGGGTATTCGCCACAGACATTGGGTAAATCGCGCTATTAATCACGTGCCCACTAAAACATTAGGACATCAGTTACCCAAGAAACACGTATATGCTATGGAATTCTGTGCAGCCTCTCGGAAAGCCATCGACACCATGAGCGCGTATGTGCCGCCGCAACTGGGTAAATTCTACTGCACACAATTTCCACTAAAATGTGGGAAGGCAACAGTTAGGCCAACGAATGCCGTGCGCATTAAAATCGTCACACCACCGTCACGCGATACTTTAAGGTTATTAAATGCGATGGCTACACTACCATCCCAAAGCTTCAAAGAGTGTTTAATATGGTGCAGTGATACAACATATCTGAAAGACTTGCAGGAAATGCATTCGACTAATTAAAGAAACACACCTCCTTTTCTATCGGTTTACGCGAAGCTGAACTGGTTTAGTTGTTGCTGCTGTTGTTTCGCGTAGAAAAATAAGCTGGCAACTTTAGAGCTAGCTGCCTTGGTAGTCATGTACTCGGGAAAATTTATTTAGTAAGCTTGCTTCCTTCCGCCCTCCCAAGCGGTTATCCAGTGACATTGCACCATTAGTGCCACACAGCGAACTCCGCGGTTACTTTCACATTTCGTGCGTAAGCAGCGCTCCTTCCTTCATAGTCATGGAATACGTACGAGGCCAATTTCATAAGTTATTCCGCTCCTTAACTATTAATAGCGATCGATGGTGACATTTTCTAATGAAATCTTTTTTTGTAATTGTGCGTCAGCGAACATCCGTACGAGCTCCTTCAGCTTATAATGCATAACGATATTTGCTGTGCATTTTGGATTTACCTATGTTTAGGTTACCAAAGCCTACACACTATAGATGTTCGGGGAATTCAACGTATCGCTGGTGACTATGAGAGTTTAATACCTTTTAATATTTTTTTTCTTTTTTCTAGCGTCCTCCAAAGTTGCTTAACATCGATTCTCAAAGCTGAGCATCGTTTAACTGAAAAAGAAGATGTAGTGATCTGTCTGTCGTTGACAAAAGATGTAAAATCGTCACAAACAAGCGTTCACCTTTTTTGTTCTACAAATAAGGACCTATAGGAAGCCGATTCAGTGTTATCCGTAAACGCGACCAAGTCTCGCTAGCGGAGCAATCATGCGTCCAAAGAAACGGCAGCAAGCGCAGGGAGTCCATCTAATATGTGGAGCGTACCGCCGGTTACGCCAAACACACAAGACTGCAAGAGTCTAACGACACTGGCACTTGTAGCGGATACGCTAGAGTGCTCTCCGATGCGGCCGAGAAAATATCATAGTGGTTTTGCTCGCTTCTACACACGATGCTCCTCGCTCGGCTGCATGCCTGTTGCTAGCTTGGGAAAATTCCCTTTCGTTTTCTTAGTTTTCGAAAATGTGTATGTCTACTTCATTCATCGACTCGTCTGCAAGTCATCTTGATGGCGTGCATCGACTGCATGTCATCTAGTCGAAGTGGGAATGAAGAAGTGGCCTGTTGGGGTTTCGTGGACATCTCGCCACACGACCACAAGACGACTTCGTCTCACATCACAGAATACCCTGAGACGGTATATGGGAACAGAAATGGAACATTTAGAGCACGGGAACAAGCTGTCTTTGTACAAACTTTAAAAAGGGGGCAAAACAGGGTGCCTTAATGATCGACAAAATGGAGGCGAAAATAAAGGGGGGGGGGGATTAGTGATGAAGTTTCGTGACAACCCACATCGACAGCTGTTCTCTTCGGCAGACGGTATTCGTAGTGTCTTAAACAGACTTTTCCGAGCATTAGACATGTCTTCACCAAAGCGAGCGAGTTGAGTTTGTACGGTCGAAACTCGGAGTGGTGTTTTGAATGCATGGACGTTATTTTTATTTATTTCAAGGTACCTTACAGGCCCAATTGTTTGCATCGAGTAAGGGAGGCAATAGACAAAATACATTTAAATAGGAAAGTTTACAAAATACACCATTGTAAAATAAAAAGTTAAACAGAAAGCATTACAGTTCAACATGTACTAAAGATACACGCATAGAAACACTAAACGAAATGGTGCGTCTCTTGCGCACAAGAAAGGGGGCGGCTACAAGGCACAAGATTCGTGGGGGCGAATAGTGACAAAGATCGGGACAGAAGTTTACGTACTAACGTCTCGTTTACGATTCTATCTTGACGTAAGCTATCGCGGTAGGGTCAGACAACGTGTGGACAACAGCGCAACTCGAACTGTTGGATGCAGAGTGTATAGTCCTTCAAACCGTGCGCTTCTGCAATCGCAACAGAGGGAAGTATGACCATAAACATTTCGAGCCATTTCTTGCACCACCCATGGCGCAGGTAGCCGTGGCCAGAAATTGGTTTACCGCATTAAGACATCGAGGAGACTGCACTTTGGGCTAACTGCGGACTGATAGTGGCACTCGAAAAGTTGTTGAATATTGCGGTAAAAATGTTCAAAGTTCGTACGCTCGAGGTTCATTACGACAGTAAACGGCCCGTCTAGAATAAATTGCTGCCGATAATTGGAATGCTAAGCTAACCGGACAGCTGTGGAAGGGAGAGGAGCAACCCACCCCGTGCCATACCGCCGCTGACGCCCCCTACAAGTAGTATATATATATATATATATATATATATATATATATATATATATATATATATATATATATATATATATATATATATATATATATATATATATATATATATATATAACGTAAGAAGGTAGTGATGGTTAGGAGTTGGTAGAGGCAGAGAAGGAAGAAGTGAAGAACGGAATAAACATGGCGTATGAGCGAGGCCACGTCTGCCATTCATCATATATATATATATATATATATATATATATATATATATATATATATATATATATATATATATATATATATATATATATATGTGTGTGTGTGTGTGTGTGTGTGTGTGTGTTTCGCAGTAGTGAGTTAGTGAAATGACTTTATTAGGTCCACTTGTTCAAGCATTCGGCACAAATTTCCATTTTTAAGTCTGACGTGACAGCTAAACATTTCCGGTCTACCTAGGACCACAATGTTTACATGCAGTGCATACTGTATGTCACGGACGGCTATTTTTGGCGACACCGCGTCACGGCAATTAACGGGCGCCGTACTCCCCGACTGACCGTGAGAAACGGCGGCGCATGAAAGGGAGCCGAGCAGTGCAAAATGGGGTGCTCTTCTTAGAACGTCGCCGCCGACAGTTAATCCTTTTGTAACTGTGGCCACGTCTGCAAGGTCGTAGAAGGCCGCGGTATACCCCGAACAAGGATTAGACTACGAGACGCCCGGCTGAGAGCTAAGTGGTTGACCGTTCCCACGGGGAAAAGCGTGGGAAACGCTCTGGTGGCCAAGCCGTATGACAACAACCCGACAGGTTGTCACTCTCGCTAGTTGCGGGCCCTCTCCCCATTAAAAAGGGGTGGGTTCAAAATATTTTTTGGGCGGAGTTTCTCATCAATTAAACGCGCATGATTGGACCCATGTAGAGGTCTCTTGTCCCCAAAGAAGAGAGTGAGGAGACACGAGGGGGATTTAAGCGCAGGATTTTGCCCTGCTAGGCAGACTAGTCGCTGACCAAGATGGTGTAGGAACAGATCAACAAGCATCTCTTCTAGAAGTTTTTAGGTGGCCAGCCGATACAGAGCCACACTAAACTTAGCCGTTCGTCTAGTTGTGACGCGATATTAACGTCTGCAACGTAGACATCGGGACTTCGCCTCGAGTTAGCTCAACCTGCTCGAAGTCACCTGCAAGCACTAGCCTCCTTGAGCCACCAGCGTTGCAACACCGCCGACATCGCAGTCGTGCCAGAACTCTCTTCGACTTCTCGCTTCCGATCGTCGGGGACGCAACGCTGCCGGTCATCACACGTATGCCTTCACCTGTTTATATCTTCGAACTTTCTACTCCGTAGTTGTATTCTTGTTAGTTTGTGTAGTTTGCAATAGTTCTCTCTCGTAAGCTAATTTATTGTTTCTGTTATATATTTCTGTAGTTGTATCAAGTGTCGATGTATTGTGTTAGTTGTTTTGAAGTATTGTATTAGATCCCGTGTGCTGCAATATCACTAGAGTAAAGTTTGTTTTGTTTTCTCACGTCTCTGATCTCTTCACTGTCTCTGCTTGCGTACGGAACGAACCAACCTGCTGTCATTCCCGTCGCCGCCTTCGCGCTGGCGACGCTAGAGTGGCAGCTTGTAACACTGTAGTTAGTGTATACGAAAAGACACCACGCCACATTCGGTGTGACTGGCAGATATATAATGTTCAGAGACAGACACGGGCGTCTTGATATAATACACGCATGTCTTATTATACTATTCTTGCCTGTCGTCGGCAGAGGACACCTCAGCTGAAGGTGACGAAGGCACCACTGAGGTATTTAACAAGAAGAAAAAAGACTTCTAGAAGCGTCCGTGACAGTGACATCGCGTACCACGCCAGCCAAAGTGATGGAATCTGACTGCGTGTTTCTGCGCACGCTGTGTCAGTGACCATGGTAGTCTTATATGATTTTCGCTCTCTTTTTTCCTTATCCCCCATCCCGTTCCCACGTGTGGTGCGCGAACCCGGTTGTCCTGAACTGGTTAACCTCTCTCCTTTTTTTTCGCTCCTATGTCTTCTATCTTCTCTTAAGACGGATGACGACAGCCGAGAGAATACATTCACAATGCATTATTAGCGAAGACTCACCCTTTTGATCCGGCGGATCTCTTTGATAGAGACGTCCTCCGTCTCGCCCACTAACCGATAACAGGTCTCGTCTATGTGGCTGTTTGTGGTGGCGAACTCTTTGGGGCCGCTGAAGCCGCAGCAGTCCAGCTAGATGAAAAAAGATTGAGTGTTTGAGAATTGAGAAACCCAGCCAATAGAATGACTACTAAGAAATAGAAAAAAAAAACAGTCGGCGAAGAAGGTGACTCAGATAAAGAGACGAAGTTAAAGAGTTCACAACATGAGAGTTGAAGCAGCTCTCAAGCGTATAGTGTAAACAAGAAAAGGTCTTCACGGAAAGGTGAAGGCTTTCGCAGGGAAATGCCTTAACGTGTCATTCGACATAAACAGGCTAAGTATAATCGTCAAACGTGTTATTTAGAACAAATTCCCGGCGATTTAAAGTACGATGTACTCTGCTATGGGATAGCAATATGCTGTCCCGGTTTTGAGAAAACCTAGACAACGCGTACGAACTCAGTTGTTTAGGAAAAATTATTTACACTACGTACAAAGCATTAGATGAACTGGACAACCAGCCTATTTCGGAAGAAAGACTGCACTACCGACAGAACTTTATGTCGCAAAAGAAGGCTGTGAAGGCGCTCCTGCGCTTCTTGCGCTCAACCGGCCTGTCCAAATGACTGTGACCGGAACTCCCTAAATGAGTGCGCATGTGATTTTTTTTCTAATTTATTTTATATATCTCTATCTTTAACCTTTCTCCGACCCTTTTCCCCACCCCCGTAAAAGGTAGCAAACCAGTTCTTCTAAGTTAACCTCCCTGCCTCTTCCTTTTATTTCTTTTTCTCTCTTATGCACGACAAAAATGATCGCGGATACATTTACATTTGCATCACAAAAGATGTGAGTGTTCAGAAAAAGTTGTTAATGATTTAGAGTACTTGGTACTCTACTGCACACGCATAAAGCCATCACGTCGGCGTCAGACTTGATGAGGCTGTGTTGACAAAAATTACGCCGTAAACAAGTTCACGACGACACATTGATGTCACAGGTTGGGCTATTATATAGCCTTGGGTTAGCCTGGGTTTGTGTGTTTAAAACGTAGTAAACGATTTAGAGTACTCGCTATAACTGCTGCCCACGCATCGCTACCGACGGGGTTTAGAGAATTTGACGAACACAGTGATCTGTGTTCTGGAGGACCAAATAAAAGTTTATCCAATCCAATCACTGAAAAATTGCGATAGGACACCATATGACAGGTTTATGCATTACTTGATGAACAGGTACACGTTATTGTCACAAGTTTTGAATTAAAAACTCAAGCGTTCTAAAAAATTTCATCTCATTTTTAGACCAACACAATCAGTCAATCAGAATATTTTCACCAGAATAAATAAACCTTTATTTTTTAATACGCCAACGCATTGCATAAATTGGAAGCAAATACTTCCACTTCGAGCGAGACCTGCACCTGTAAATAACATTTGGCAGAGCATTAATGAATTCTCAAGGGCAGTTATGCCAAGCAAAGCGTATAGGGGATGTTTTATGTTACACCTCATATAACATCTCATATACTTTTCTTGGCATGATTGTCTGTTAGATATCATTATTATTCTGTCTAACAAAGAAATCAAACTAGCCCTAATTGTACACGTCTTTCCATCTTGCAGAGCGGTAACAGTCGGCACTTCCCTCTGGGGAATTGGAGTACCAGCGAAGCTGAAGAACGCACTCCCGTCCCTGCTCTCATCGGCGTTCTTCGTAAGCGCGCTGCTGCCCGGGCGTTCTCACAGAGTGCGTTCGACCCAAGGCTGTTTCAATCATAGAGTTTTCTCTAATTAACTAGGGGGAACTGGCGCTGCGATCGTTCAGCAACCATGGGAATGACGCGAAGTACACAAAATTGCTTTAGTCTTGGTGCTTGCGGGCTTCGAACGCACCCTTGGCTTTGTTTAGTGCTTGAAATACGAGTACGTAACGTAAACAAGGACTAACTATGACACGGACAAGCGCGTACTACCAAGTTGTCTACGTTACCCGCTCTTTTTTTCAAGCAATCATAAATGCACCAACTCACCCATTCCGCCACGTTGTTTCTTAATGCGTTTTAGTTTTGTTTCGTATGAAAGAAGGAACCATTGTTAGTTTCGTGACACAATTTGAATTGGTGGGCCTTAAGGGTTAAAGCGGGGAAATGCAACTGCTGAACACTCGCTAATGGTCGTTTCGTGACAAAGCGGCTTCAAGTCATGCGAAGCCAAACGGTGCTGAAAGTACGAAGATTAGACAAAATGGTCCACCAACCATCCATCCCATGCTCGCTGAAGCGCCATGCGTTGCAGCTCCCATAGACACTAGCGCCAGAGTTCCCTCTAGTGTATTTATAGAAAACTCTAAGGTTTCGATCTCCTTTGTTCGACCTGTTCTTGACACGCGCGACCATGCCAATGCAGCACCGAGCTTTTTGCACATCACTTGGTGTTGCACTGCCTGCAGCGCCGGTCCACCTTCTCACAGATACTATAGACGTCATCTGCTGACGTCATCATGCGATGACATCACAATTTGGTGATCCCCGATATCATGATGACCTGACATGGCGCTATGCATGTTATAGCTGACTCAGGAAAAGCCCCTGTTTTTTTCTTGTTTTTTTTCTTGCTGTTTGTAAACGGATGCGGACGGACGCTACAAAATGAAGCTGCTGTGCCATTTTCAGCTTCTCTGTAAAAAGAAGCGCACTAGGGTGCAGCTTACGTTGGTGCTAGGATCCAGCGACATTAGTTCCTTGCGGAACGCCCCAGCGTGACCGCCGGGTGAAGTTGCGGATAAATAAAAAAGTAAAAGAACGAACAAACGTCAAGATAAAAAATAGAGAAGATATTCAGGGCTCTTTGTGATATGCATGATACCGGATCACAATTTTGCTGCAAAAAAAACCGGATAATTACCCGTTTGGATAAAAAATGAAAGTAAATTGAGTGGTTATCTGGCACATACAAACTAAGAAACTACAGGAACCTGTATACAGATTTGTTCAGTTTATCTGAACGTAGGAAACAGACTTTTCGCGATCACGTAGTAACCGAAACGTAGGACTTTGTAACGCCCATGGAATGGTCATTCCAAAATGAATTAAGGTCTCATTAGACTGTAGAAATCTTATAGCTACGTTCCTAGAGATCTATCTATCCATCTATCCATCTATCCATCCATCCGTCCGTCCGTCCGTCCGTCCGTCCGTCCGTCCGTCCGTCCGTCCGTCCGTCCGTCCGTCCGTCCGTCTATCTATCTATCTATCTATCTATCTATCTATCTATCTATCTATCTATCTATCTATCTATCTATCTATCTATCTATCTATCTATCTATCTAATCTTCTCTGAAGCTTCGTTGTTGCGGACGCAGACACCACACACACACAAAAAAAACGTCTGATGACACACAGCGCTCAAGAAATAACCAACTACCAAAAAAAAAACATCTCTGTTCCACCCTTACTCACTATCCATCCTCGCTGAACTTGCAATGCCCGTTTCTCTTGGCTGCGCTTTCACTGGATGACAAACCAAGTGGGTGAGAACGCAATTATATGTCTATTCACTGAGGACATAATTGGTCGTTTGGCCGTCCTATTACGAAACACCTATGGAATATAGTTCGGTGCAATGAAATAAAAGCTTTTATTGACCCTTACCCTGTCCTGGATGAAGTTTTTCGTGGGCTCGTTCACTTCTATCCAGCCGGACTTTAAGATGTCCACCATCTGTCGAGAGGAGAAAAGTTTAGGAAGTCGGTCAAGGCTTTCTGCGATACTAGTGTGCCCTGCACATGTGAAGTAGAGGAGCGATCATAATAATATCATGGTATCTGCGTCATTACGCGCCAAAAATACTATGTGGTCGTGAGGTGAGCCGTAAGGTTGGGCTCCAGAAATTTCGACTATCTGGTGTTCTGTAACCTCCACACCCATCACACAGCTATGGGTCTGAAGCCCTTCGTCTACATTGCAATGCGACCGTCGCAACCGGGACAGCACCGGCGACCTTCGAGTCAGCAGTTGAGCCCGTACCTTTGTACCTGCGAGGTGGACGTAAAGGACTAAGGACTAGTCAGAACATGTTATCCTAATGCGAAACAGCCCATGATGGAACACTGCTAGCACTCGTACCGAAGTATTCGCAAATACATCAGCGTCGGAAAGGCGTCGACTATTCGGAGTGTGATTGTTATGCTGCGTTTTATGAGTAAACAATGTTTACGGTCGGTTGAAGTTAACCTTACATGACGTACAAATGCACAGCAGCCTAACCCGAAGAGAATTTTTGTGTGCGAGCTGTAGTCACTCAAATGCGAAGTAAAATATTTTCTACGCGTAACCACCAGGTTGTAATGCATAGTTTGATTATGTTACTTCTTGCACACAACAACAAATAGTATACTTCTAGTTTCATCGCAAAGCTTAATTCTTACCATCTAGTGTTTTTATTATGTAACCATGATAAGCAGAGCAGAAATGATGAAAGCCCTAATGAGCATATAATTATGTTAGAATGAGGAAGATAGAGTGCGTGATATGGGCCTAGATGTACACCCTTCAAAAAAGTTAGTAAAAAGGTAGCAACTGCAAGCAAATAGGTAGTAACTGCAGTGGTTACTACCTTTCTTCGACCATTACTGCCCTTTTGCTACCTGTTTACTACCTACGTTAGTAAAGGGTTACTACCTGCAACCATTACTAACTTTTTGCGACCTTTTTACTACCTACGTTAGTAAACAGTTAGTAACTGAAATGAAAAAGGTAGTAACTGCAGCCGTTCCTACCTTTCTTGCCCCGTTACTACCTCTTTGCTACCCCATTTTTGACTATCTATTCCATTATAGTGTGTGAATGTGATTCTCACAATTTATGAAAGGAATCGTCTCGACGTGTCATCAATACACAGAAAAATGACGCAGAAGGTATCCATAGATCAAGAAAATACATTTTATTTAAATTACGCAACCGAGGTATATATGTAAACGTCATTCTGATATTTCGAAACGAAAAAGTAAAAGTTAACGAATCCATAAGCAAGTGCTACACGTATTGTAATAGACAATCACAACAAACTTAGTAAATTACAGCACATATTAACAAGACCAGCAGATCAAATTAACTAGACGGTCACAATTAGCCTCGAGGACAGTCACACGTAATCCACTGCGGCGTGTATCCAAATATTATCATTGTTTTGGCGCGTCAAACCCCCAAAACGATTATTACCTTTTAAACGCTGATATATTAGCCGTGTGAAGAATTCAAATGCACTGACAATGAGTTCTGTACGTTGCACCGACCACTGTGGATAATGACTTCTTGTGACTTTTTTATAATAAATAAATATGAGATATAATTTTTCATAAGTAAGGCTCAATAAAGGTATTGTGCTACATCGCCAAGCACACGTAACCAGGTAGTAAAATATAGTGCTATAGGTATAAATTTGTTATAATTCATCCTGAAACGCAAGTGCTCCCCTGTAACAAACATGCCCCTGCAAAGTAGGGGCTATATATATACCCCACGCTTACTTCTTACTACATGTATACGTAAAGAATAGTGAACTTGTTTGGTCTATGCATTCTCCGCAGTCATGGCAAACCACGCTTCTTACCCGAATATGTCTAGTTGTAAGACATTGGTTACCTAACATTAGCAGTGGAGAAATAATATGCTGAAATGAACGCATGACGCAGTATCAGTTACTACTTTTTTCCTTAAAACCTTTAAAAGGTACTACCAATGGGTCGTAATGGCTAGGGTAGTAACATTTACTAACTGCTGGTAGTAACAGCAGAGGTTGTAACTGTTACCACCCTCGCCGTTACTAACAGCACTTACTACCAGGGTTGTAACATATGTTACAAACCATTACTATATCCCAAAGTTAGCAAGTACTACCACCTTTTTTCCAAGAGTGTAAGCCTCAAAGTTTAAGTTTGTCTGATGAACCACTTGATTATTCAATTGGTAATGTCATGAATCGAGTCACCCTACTCCCGGTAATATGAAAGAAGAAAATAAATGCCAGACTTTGGAAGGAGCAGCACAGTCACATCGTAAGCTAGAAGAGCGGCCTTGCAGAGCCTGAACACTAGTTGGTTAACTGCTGCAAGCATACTTGCTTGATACCCACAAGGGCATTAATAATAGCTTATTGGTAGTAGGCCGGCATTCGCTATGCTATTTTTCGTGATTCTTCTGAGAACCGTGGTATGCGCTAAACACTTGCAAAGAATTTCGTGCCAATTGCCCGTGCAGTGGCTGACGATGATGAGGAATTATGCCTGAAGCCGGTATGCGCCACAGTTAATAGGGAAACAAGAACAAGCTTTTGTAATAGGTTGCAGCATGGGTCGGCCCACTCGTTACGCTATTCGCATTCTGCGACGACTGGTTGTCATTTCGCTCTTTTTAAAACGCTTTATAAGTCGTATGAACGCGATTGCATTCCCGACATAAAGCCTGCCAAGGCAAGTTTGCCGACAAGCCCCAAACACCAGCATGGCTCAGTGGTAGAATACTAGGCTGGCACCCAGCGGACCCGGGTTTGAGCCGCACTGTGTCATTGGTACTAGGTTTCTTTTCTAATTTCGTGCGACAGTGGTTACGGACACCGGCGGTGGCCGAGAACTAAGGCACTGCGGGAGACCGAAATTGTGATCTTATAACAGCTTTCGCTGTAAAAAGAAAGAATAGGTACTTTCTTATAATCCATGGTGTCGGTGAAGAAATGTGAATACTGTGGACACAAGTATTATATATCCCGAATGTCCTTTCAAAGTGAGGGTAAATAAATTAAAAATCCCTGATTTTGGTAATGATATATGAACCACCAGCTCAATTGATCCGAAATTAACGGCAGCCCGAACTGAACGCAAGAGAATACGAGATGGTTGATGCACGCGACCATTGCATGGTTTTATGGAGGCCACAGGAAAAAGTATTGGCGAGCGCTTCGAGATATCGTAATATATGTCTGACTAGTGGTCATAACATCACGGTATTGTTTCTAGTTGCTAGTAGGGCGACAGCACAACAACAACCACAACAAAAACAACAAAAGGAATCGATATGCAGCTGGTGGGTGTCTCGCATGTTTGCGAATTACTATCTGGAAAAAAAAAGTTATTCAAGGGATCATTTTGGGAGTCAATTACCTTTATTTTGAGTATGCTGAGGGCAACGATGCCACCTATTTCCGCCGCTACCATGACAACGGCGAGGAACAGGAACTGGAAGTGAAGAGAAACGCATATTACACACTAGCGCTTCACAGTGTTTCGCAAGACCGGATCTATAGCAGAGTTAGTTGCCAGGCTCATTTTGTACAGCATTACAACTTGTTGCTATGGTTTTCATTGCTTCGTTTTTGTGGTGAAACTATTTTTTTATTGGGCTCGGCCAACGAACCACAGTAGTGCTGGCATGCTTGTTATGCAGAGGTAGCTCTTCATTTGCAGCCGTTGATGCATTGGAATGGGACAAGTAGCAGAGCAGGGCCACGCCGAAAGACACGGACAGAGAAGAGGAGTGGCACTCAGGACGTGCGCAGGTACCACTCCTCTTCTCTTGACAAAACGGCGAACCTGGCTTTGGAAGAGACCTACACTACAAAAAAAAAAAGCATTGACGACCCAACACGTTGGGAATCACGAAATGTTTAATAAAAATGTGTCTTCGAAAATAACACTCCTGCCCACCGTTCTCTCGCCTAAGATATCATGTAGGGCGCATGTGCACGAGTGTTGGGTTTCCTTTTCGCGCAGATATTTTTTTCTTTCTTTCAATAAACTCTTGCTAACCATACATTTGAACTACTCTCTTTTTATCTTAGCACTGTTTTCATAAACTTTTTGTATTACTTTTTTGTGATGTTATACCTGTATGTTTATTTCATATTTGTTGTACATGATTGACTACCATTCCTGCTGCTTTGTCAACTTGTGAACGGGGTCAGGACCTCGTCAAGCTCTTGAGCTTTTAGTCCTGTACTCCACCTTATCTAAAGGAAATAAAATGATTGATTGATTGATTGATTGATAG
This sequence comes from Rhipicephalus annulatus, assembly GCA_013436015.1. Classification (NCBI taxonomy): domain Eukaryota; kingdom Metazoa; phylum Arthropoda; class Arachnida; order Ixodida; family Ixodidae; genus Rhipicephalus; species Rhipicephalus annulatus. The sequence goes on from WOVY01009847.1 coordinate 365,199, forward strand.
TACCCCGCGCGCGTGTGGCCGTCGATATTTATCTTCCTATGTACGCGTGCTTGAAGGCGGGGTTCATCGTTTTTCCAACCTATGTACCAACAGACCTAATACCAGGCTCCCCTTTTCTCTGTCCGTTTCTTGTGGCGCTGTACTTCCGACAGTTATATGAAATTTTCGCATTTTTGCATTGTCAAATTGACCACCGGCGCCAGCGTCAACGCGAGTGATTAAAAAAATCATCACGTGATGACGTCACCATTTGATGCCACCATGCTCCCGCAAAGCGTGACGTCACATGATGACGCCATCTCATGACGTCGTCTCTCGAAGTAAAGTATGTCGATCACGGAGGCGATGCCAAAGCAGGCGCGGTGCAGAAAGCTTGCAATGCTTTTGATCTCGGAAGCAATGCATCGACTTGCAGGATCAATACATTGGCTGAGAAAACAAAGATGGCTGACGCCTTCGAGCTAGTCGTCATACGAGTTTGTATCAAAGATGGTGTGCGTTATCTACATAGGAAAAATTGGCAGAGAAATACATGCGATAGCTGAAATGTGACCTTCGGTGAAAAATGCGTGGTCTGTTTCTCGTTTTCGCCACGTGTCAAACTTGTGGCGCTCTGGTTACGTCGTATTCAGGAGATCGGGATTGGAGAAATGGACTTACCAGTTTCATGCCGAGGCCGCCTTTCTTGTACGACCCGATCCAGCCACACATACCTGCGACATGAGGAAGATATGTTCAAACTTAAGGGCTGTTTTTCTTTGTTAGATGCACAATTAATTAGAACTAACAATTAATGATGCCATGGAAAGTGTCAGGGATGTCATTAGAACTAATTGCAGTGTAAATCTGAGGAAAGAAAATGAGACGAAAAGATAACTTGCCAACGGCAGGATGCAAACCTGCGACCTTTGAATAACGCGTCCGATGCTCTACCGCTGAGCTACGGTGGCGATCATCCGCCCCGTCCCCATTATAAGGTATACAGTGTGTCCCACGTAAGTTTAGCCAGAGTTTAAATACATGCCGGCACACGCAATTATGACGCGACCAAATGCACGTTGCTCACCATTGCTTGGAATCACACTATTTTTTCTGTTCTCAAATATTGTTTATAGATCTGCTTAATTAACTAACTTTTGAAGGAATGAAGATGGATAAAAAATTTAATGAGAAAGTTGCAGATCGGTTTGCAAAAAAGTCCGATTAGAGAGTTTTGACCTTTATATCTCTTCTATTCTAGTTGTTTCGCTGTGGAGTGGTTCAGGTTTATATTGTTTTAATAGGTCAGGAGTCTGAAAGGTCCAAGGCCAACATGCAGCCAGCGAAACGAAGTCTTGCGACTTTGCTAATTGTAGTACTCCCAGTATTTTCTCATCTATTGTAAATGATAGTAATTTACACAGTTGTTCGGGTAAGCTACAGAGACGGCACCGGTCCCAAAAATTTGTTTTTTTTTCGGTGTTTTTTTTTTCGTGAGGCATCCGACGCAGTCACTATAATTTCAAACATCACCGTTGAACAAAACCTTAATATTTCAGCATCAGTGTCCGGATTAGCCCTTCTGAAAATCAGTGTTCACATGTTTTTCAGAACTTCACGGGAAATACCCATCAGAAATGACTCTTTCATATTAAACAGGAGAAGCCTTTTCTCACATCTTTCCCCCCTCCCCTTCCTCATATACCATCTTCACTGTGCCAGCTTTTTAGGTGTTAAACTTCGTGACTGCAGCCCGCAAGCGGAGGTGCATTTGAGATCGCAGTATTGAGTGAACAGCGCATAGCAAATAAAGCTTGCCTCAGAGTAAGAGTTATACGCTGATGAAACAGAACCAGCATACAACAAATATTCGCTAGCTTTACCGAGTGCAAAAACAAACACTGATTAGTTGAACGTATTTCACTGAAAAATGGCAACGTGCAATTCCTTTGTAAAAATACCTTAAATGCAATGTTGTTGCTGCTCAATATGAAACATACACAAATGCAGCCTCCGGCAAAACACAATTCACGCAGAACAGTATTAATGGGATCTAAAAGACAATCCGATGCCAACAAAGTATAGGGAATGTTACTAGAAATTATTGTATAGTGAAAAAAAAAAGTTGACGAAAAACAGCATATCCAGGGAGTGAATGATGGAGAGTGGGGAGAAGAATCCATCCGTCCATTCGTTCTTGCTTCCGTCCGTCCATGCGTGCGTCTGTGTGGCCACCCGTGCGTCCATCCGCCCGTGCGTCTGTTCGTGCGTCCGCATGTCCATCTGTGCGTCCGTCCCTGTGTTCGTCCATGCATCCACTCCTGCGTCCGTCCATGCGTCCGTCCGTCCATGCAGCCATCCGTGCGTCCGTCCATGCATCTGTCTGTGTGTCCGTTCGTCCACCTATTCAACACTGCAAGTACCACCATCTCGCATCTTTTCATCATATATTCCCCATATAGAAGCACCGCCATCCAGCGGACATTCCAAGAACTGAACGAGAGGAGGCACACGCACACTTTCTTACGGCTTGCGCTTCGTGTCTACTTCCCACCTTTAACGACCTCGAGTTCATGGTATATACTAGTTCACTGTGTTCATGGCACTGCGGCCCAACGCTCGCTAAACCTTTCTAAAACCAAGGAGGTTACGCCCAGCGAGTATAACCTAGCAACCCTTAGATAGTGCTCAATGTACATGCCAATAGCTGCTAAGAGGGGATGAGAGACAGGAGAATTCGGCTTTTAGTTAACGCGCACGCTGCGAATTTTTTATTGTTCAACAACGCACAGAAGAAATCTCCCACCGGCACCACCTTGGAAGTCAAAATGTAAGATTGGTTACACACCATACTACGACTACGAGGAACGAACAGGTGCCGCTATAAACAACTTCGCCCCTAAAAGATACCTTGCCGTGGGCAGAGATAAAACCTGCGACTCGAGTAACGCGTTCGATGCTCTACAAACCGAGCTACCACGGCAACTGTCCCTCCGTCCACTTGATGTGCATTAAACGCGGGAGCGTCAGTCAGCGCCGCCAGTAGCCATGACGGCGTTTGGCGTCACGTAGTACGTGAACTAATCGCGAGCTGGCTGCTGACCAAGAATCCTTCGCATACTAGCTCAAGGTATAAGGTCTACCAGAACGAGATCAGCGCTGTGAATGAAGGAAAAAGTGTACAGTTAAGGGCTTGTTTTCATTGTTAGACACAAAGCGTATTAATGAGTTCTAGCAGACAATCATGCCAAGCCACAGCGGCGGTTATTCTCCTCCTGTAATGATTTACTGTTCTTGATACTTTCAAAGTATTCTTTTTAAGGCGTTAAGTGCAGCTGTTACACATGCACTTGTATTTGCCTATATCCTTTTTTTCGTCCCGTCTGCTGAACGGTCAGCGAAGCATGCCACATGCGAATCTGTCGTTTAGAAGTGTTCCTTTTGTTTACGCACCTGTGAGGAACCACGCAGCTCCTACTCCCAAGTGAACGTAGGTGAACACCTGAAAAAGAGCAAACAAAAGTTGCTTACTCAAAACAACACAACGGTACGCGAAAAGCATGCATTCCTCAGGAACGGTTTGAATAATCCATCTCTCGTACACACACACATACACACACACACACACACACACACACACACACACATATATATATATATATATATATATATATATATATATATATATATATATATATATATATATATATATATATATATATATATATATACATAGTGGGAGTAATAATTCAATGGGCCAGTTAGTCTTCGTGAAGGTATGGGATATGGCACAACGGGAGCGTTGTCAACAAGGATAAATATATTTATTTCTCAACAGTTTCGGGAGGGGTCCTCCCTTCATCAGTTAGGACGCCCTACGATGGTCCTCCCCTTCGTTGCGCAGATGGAGTCCCTATTCAGCCTTCAAGTGTTTGCACAGTCCGTGTTTTCATAGATGGCATCATTCACCACATTCAGTTTCTTGTACTTCCTTTGTGCACTCACCCAGTAATTTTAGGATGGGACTTCCTTTCTTCGGCATCAGCTTTCATATCGTGTCGTCAGCGAGTCATTCGAATGTCAGCTACTGAGAGTTCATCGGAGGTTGATCCATACAGCTTCCGTTTCATTGCTGCTACTGATTGTTTCATTTCGCCAGGAGATGAACAACTTCTAACGATCGCTTCGGATACTATAGTTAATGGTGACGTGTTCATAGCTCCATCAGTTCGCTCGAAACCTGCGGGGCTTACCATAGCACCCGGCCTTGTGCGGTTTAACGACGGTAAAGCATTGGTCACCGCCTTGAATCCAACTTCTTCGCCAGTGATGCTGCCCCAGGGCACTGCTGTGAGCTGCTTCGCTGACAGAGAGTCCTTTTCACTGATTCCCCTTCACGCAGAATCACCGCCTTTGTCTGCTACTACTGATATCAAGGCTACCACTGTTACCTTAAATGACACCATAAGTCCTCACCTCACTGCCGAGCAAAAGAGAGACCTCTTAGACCTTCTCCAAAAGCACAGCCTTTTGTTTCATGTACATTGCAAAGTTCTGGGCCGCACCTCCGTTGCAGAGCACAGCATCGAAACCGAAGACAACTCCATTGTACGCCGCCGACCATACCGTCTCTCTTCGGCTGAACGGCAAATCATCGAGAAAAACGTCGCCGACATGCTCAAACGGGATATTATTCGACCTTCATCCAGCTCCTGGTCGTCTCCTGTGGTGTTGGTCCGGAAAAGGGATGGCTCTGTCCGCTTTTGTGTTGATTACAGAGGGCTCAATAAGATCACGAAAAAAGACGTATATCCGTTGCCACGCATAGATGATGCCCTGGACTCCCTACAAGGCGCAGAATATTTCTCCAGCCTCGACCTCCGATGCGGGTAATGGCAAATACCTATGCGCGAAGCAGACAAGGAGAAAACAGCGTTTGCGACGCCTGACGGGCTTTACGAATTTAACGTCATGCCCTTTGGCTTATGCAACGCTCCAGCAACATTTGAGCGCATGATAGATACTGTCTTACGTGGTCTCAAATGGAAAACCTGTTTATGTTATTTAGACGACATCGTCATTTATTCTTCTACTTTTTCTCAGCACCTTAAGCGTTTGGACGAAGTTCTAACGTGCATTTCGAACGCTGGCCTACAGCTCAATACAAAAAAGTGCCACTTCACCAGCACAAGCATCAAAGTATTGGGTCACCTTGTCAGCAAAGACGGCGTTCGACCCGACCCCGACAAGGTTGCTGCCGTAATTAGTTTTCCACGTCCGCGCAATCAAAAACAATTGCGAAGTTTCGTAGGCCTGGCGTCTTACTTCCGCCGCTTCATCCGTCACTTTGCTGCCATTGCGGGGCCGTTACACAAGCTTCTGACGTCAGGGACGGATTTCACGTGGACTGACGAGTGCGAGTGTGCTTTCCAAGCCCTTAAGCGTGCTTTGACATCAGACCCCGTCCTCCGTCACTTCGATGAGAGTGCACCCACTTTCCTGCACACAGATGCCAGCGGCCACGGAATCGGTGCTGTCCTCCTCCAGCGCGACGACACTTCACGTGAAAGAGTAGTTGCGTATGCCAGCCGCGCACTAACACCTGCAGAGCAGAACTACTCGATAACAGAGCAGGAATGTCTCGCTGTCGTTTGGGCCATCCAGAAATTTCGACCTTATCTGTATGGACGCCACTTTACTGTGGTTACCGATCACCATGCCCTATGCTGGTTGTCCTCGCTGAAGAATTTGTCTGGGCGCCTCGGTCGCTGGATACTGCGTTTGCAAGAGTACACTTTTGACGTCGTGTACAGGTCCGGCAAACGGCATCAGGATGCTGACGCTCTCTCTCGCTGCCCTCTGCCACTTTCATCTCCAACCACGCATCCCGAATGCCCCTCACGTGATCAAGCGGCTTCCTGTTCACTCACGTTATCACCCCTGGCAGTTGCTGGGTCGCTACCTTTAAACAACAGCGCCCAGTTTGCCGCGTACCAACATGACGACCCCTACTGTAACCGCATCATCGGATACTTGAATGGCTTGCCTTCTCCACCTAATGCCAGTACTTCCCCGTTCGCTGCGAAAACAAGTTCTCGAAGCATTGCACGATGACCCATCAGCTGGACACTTGGGATTTCAAAAGACCTACAACCGCGTTAGGAGCCGGTTCTTCTGGCCTGGTCTTTCTACCTTTGTGGCTAATTATGTCGCTTCTTGCGCACTTTGTCAACGCCGGAAACGACCAACTTCAGCTCCTGCTGGCTTATTACAACCCATTCCATGTCCCGACACACCTTTTGCCGTTGTCGGAATAGACCTCGTCGGGCCACTTCCCGTAACGCCAGCGGGCCACCGCCGGATCGTAACCGCCATCGACCACCTCACACGATACGCAGAGACCGCTCCTCTACGCACTAGCTCCGCCTCAGACGTTGCCGCCTTCTTTTTAGAAGCCATTGTGTTGCGTCATGGTGCACCTCGCACGTTGTTGAGTGACCGGGGCAAGGCCTTCATGTCGACAATTCTTGACGAAATTCTAAAAACTTGTGGCACACTTCATAAGACCACATCCGCTTACCACCCGCAGAAAATGGGCTGACAGAGCGATTCCACCGGACTCTAATCGACATGATATCCATGTACATCGGACCGAATCACGATAATTGGGACAAAATCTTGCCGTTCGTAACATTTGCACACAACACCGCTGTTCAACGAACCACCGGGTATTCACCTTTCTTCCTCGTCTATGGTCGTGCGCCGACATTCACCATTGACGCCTCTTTCTTCAATGTAATGACAAAAACGTCGACGACTACGCCAGAACATTTCGTCTCAAGGCTTGCTGAGGCACGGCAACGTGCTCAACTCAACACGGAGGCCAGTCAAGAAGACCGCAAGCAACGCTATGGCAGCTTTCGTCGAGACGTCACCTTCCGTCCTGGAGATGAAGTACTACTTTGGGCGCCTGTTTGCACACCCGGATTGTGTGAAAAGTTTCAGTCTCGCTTTCTAGGACCTTACGTTGTTTGTGAAAGAACATCTCCGGTCAATTACCTTGTCACTCCCGTCGAGGGTTCCTCGGACCGTCGTTACCGTGCCTCCGAGATTGTCCACGTTTCACGTCTTAAACCCTTTGTGCGCCGTACCTTTACCGCCTAAGTCTCGGCCGGGCCGGCCGCTCAAGTGCGCGGGGAAAATAAGTGTGAGCATTTTTTATGCGTCCCATCTTTTCATCTGTAAATACTCATCATCACCAGTCAAGTTTAGGTTGTGGGGCACATACTCGAGTCAATAAAAGGAGAGTCTCGAGTGTTCTCGACGCCATCTTACAATATATATATATATATATATATATATATATATATATATATATATATATATATATATATATATATATATATATATATATATATATATAACCCTTTAGCATCAGTGGCGACATTTGTGTATGCAATTTGTTTATGCTATATATATATATATATACATATATATACATATATATATATATATATACATATATATATATATATATATATATATATATATATATATATATATATATATATAGAGAGAGAGAGAGAGAGAGAGAGAGAGAGAGAGATAGCTAGATAGATAGATAGATAGATAGATAGATAGATAGATAGATAGATAGATAGATAGATAGATAGATAGATAGGCTAAAAACGGCTGCAGTACGCAAACAGGTTCTTCCGTTTAACAAGGAATCCCACTAATTTCATGTGAGCTGTCCTTCCCCCTATGTGCGTCAGACATTAAAGCTGGGTTGTGAAAGCTTTATACCACTGGCGAAGGGCGACACCTTTATTGTGTTTAGAACGAAATGTGGACACTTGAGAGCATCAATAGCAGTTTAGCGTCCCGGTAATAAAGTAATAATACACACAGAAGGGAAGTTTTTACGAGCACTTTAGGTGAACACAACTGCATCAGGTAACAAATGTGGTGTTTACAAAAAGTGGTTGATGATTTAGAGTACTCAGTACTTCACTATGGGAGAGCTGAAAGCCGTTTCTAGGGTCGCAAAAACTGCATCTGATCGCAAAGCAGAAAATTTTGTCACCAAACTTGAAAAGGACACATCCAGTTCGTCATTAGGAAAAGCCTACGTGCTCAATCTCGAGATGTTGTGCATTGTTAACTTGCCTTTTCAGGCAGTTTTAGACATAAGCTGCACCTTAAAAAGTAATGCAAAAAAGAAAATGAGTTTCACTTCATCTTTTAACTAAACAACTGTAAGATCTTGAAAATGGCCGGAACGGTGCCATTTAATAGTCGGTTACGAATTCATCTGCAAGGAAGGGTAAAGTTCAGCTTTAAAAAAAAATCGACTGATCCCACGTACCCCGGGATCGACGTTATGCGAAGCATGCGGAGGGAAGGTGACCGTGTTGCAATTTTTTCATTGAGAGACACGTCATGAATTGAAGGAAGCAAAGCTGGCTATATGTACAAAACTTGCACGCACAGACTTATGTTGAAGAGCTGCAGATGTTTATATAGCCAGTTGTTTGCACTTGCGCAATGATGCCAACTGGAACATGCGTATTAGCAACACCAGAAGCTTATATGAAGCGCTGATGCTCGCGAAGATGCTGGCCCTGGACACTGCTACATGAATCAACTTCAGCGCATGACAACTAAGCACGACTGACGTTAACCGGACGTGATGGCTGTATCAAAGGAGTACATATGTAATGTTTATAAAATTGGGTAGGCAGCACTGCAACCACTATCGACGTTTTACGGAGATTAGCGTCTATTAGAAAATTGGTTCAGAGATCTGGCGTAACTTTGTGGAAAAAATGCCTCATTTCCACATGGAATGCTTGAGTTCGATTCCAGCTGGAACCCTGACATTGATTATTCGCATGTGTCGGATCAACGCTACCAGTGTCGGTTATTAACGCTCGCGCGCTAAAATTGCCCATGCTTGCTGTCGTCGTTCCTGGGTAGATACTAAGTGTCAATCACCTGTGGCACATAACATGCATACCAGTGGCACATGCCCACCCGTGGGTATGTGCCACTGTTTGGCGGAAAGTGCTTGACGACGTACGCGACGGCTTTGTGAGATTATTCATGTCCTGACCAGCGCGTCATATCTGTCAAATCATCTTATACCCTCCCATGCTAATTTTGGCTCACGTCAAGTTAAGAGGGTGACCACGAGAGCACCCAAACTTAAGTGGATAGATAGATAGATAGATAGATAGATAGATAGATAGATAGATAGATAGATAGATAGATAGATAGATAGATAGATAGATAGATAGATAGATAGATAGATAAATAGATAGATAGATAGATAGTGTTGCATCCGCCGGAAGAGAAAGACTAAGGCCTTACGGAACACCTTTATTCACGGCACTGCATGCTTGCAGCACAAAGCAACGATACACACAGCAACAAAACAAGAGCCAGCATATCTACGCCCACCAGCCACTCGCGCATGTACGACAACATGGTGACGTCACTAACACTGTTCATTGGCGATGCCTTTCACGCGCCGTAATACAGATAACAACACAACACTTCCTTGATCACTAGATCAAAAACGGTCGTAACACCAACGCTCAGGAGGCCGCCTTTCCCGGTTGCTCCGTCTCAGAGGAATTGCATTGATTTTATCGGTTAACCCCGGGTCCGGCGGCCTTTGTTCAACCTGAGGGTCCGGTTGCACCACAGGCAGTGGAGGAGAGGCGACCTCGGAGGCGTGTGGCAGGCATATTTCACGACGTGGGGTTCGGTCGTCGAGCACAGAATGTCGTAAATGATCAGCATGTACAAAACGCACTTGGTTTCCAATAACAACCAAATACGTAGTTGGAGACTTCACTCGCGTAACTTTTCCCGGCAGCCATTTCACCGATTCTCCTCGCACGGAACGAACCAACACACGGTCACCAACCCCGAAATATCGCGGCTTCGCTCTGCGCTTATCGGCTGACTGTTTCATCCTTTCTACTTTCTCGGTCATGGCCTTTGTCAGATGCGGCCGCACCAAAGACAACCTGGTACGCAACTGTCTTCTCAAAAACAGTTCAGCCGGTGTCTTTCCAGTGAAGGTATGCGGCGTTGTGCGATAGCACAACAGAAAGTTATCTATTCTGTGCTGAAGTGTTTTTGCACTGCCTTTTTCTTTGTCCTCCAACAACTGTTTAAACAGGGCCGTCTTAGTTGATTGTACCGCCCGCTCCACCACCCCGTTGGACTGCGGCTGGTACGGGGGTGTGAACGTGTGCTTTACACCTTGCGCTTTTAGAAAGCTTTGGAATTCATCAGCCCGAAATTGCGGCCCGTTATCTGTTAACTACTTCTAAAGGAAGTCCGTGCGCGGCAAACAAAGACCGAACCACTGCCACTGTCATAGTAGCAGTCGTCGTGCTACATTAACTTCTAGCCACTTACTGTAAGCATCAACTGCTAATAGGAACATTTTACCTTCCTTCTCGGCAAAATCAAGATGCACCCTTTCCCATGGGTGTTCGCACAATTTCCACGGGCTCAAAGGCACTAGCTGTGCTGCTGTTTGTACGCTTTGACAAACGCTGTATTTTCGCACGGGTTCTTCTAATGCGTCATCAATTCCTGGCCACCAAACCATTGACCTTGCAACCATTTTCATCTTTGTGATTCCGATGTGTTGTTCGTGCAGCAGATTCATGACAACTCTCTGCAAACCATCTGGAATAACTACCCTATTCGTCCAAACAACGCAACCAGCATCAACAGAGAGTTCGAATCGTCGCACCCAGAATGGTTGCAGTTCTTGAGCGACAGCTTTCGGCCAGCCGTGCCAAATCAAGTCGCGCACTACTGATAGTAGCTTGTCGCGCGTTGTTTCCCGCTCTATATCTTTTGCTGTCAGCGGTAGTTCGTCCAGAGTGGCAAAATAAAAAAATGTCTTCATTTTGCTCAGAGGTCTGGGGCAATGGCAGTCTAGACAAATCATCTGCGTTACTGATTGCCGTGCCCGGCTTATGTGCAATCTTATAGCTGTAGTTAGCTAGGAAAACAGCCCATCGGTGTACTCTGGCCGTGGCTACAGCACTAGCTTTCTTTTTCGGGTCGAAGAGCACGGTGAGAGGTTGATGGTCGGTAAGAACCTTAAAAGTTCGACCATACAAGTAGTTATGAAATCGCTTCAGACCAAACACAATGCCCAAAGCTTCTTTCTCTATTTGGCTGTAACTACGCTCCGCATGTGATGGTGATCGCGACGCAAATGCTATTGGCTTCTCTGTGCCGCCCACAACATGCGACAAAACAGTTCCCAAACCGTACTCGGAGGCGTCACACGTTAGCTGTATTTCTTTGTTGACATCATACAACTGAAGCACATTTTCATTAGTAAGCATTTCCTTACAGGTTCTAAACGCCTCATCACATTGGCGTGACCAATCCCATGCTGCTTCTTGACGCAACAAGTAATGCAGGGGCTCTAAAACCGTAGCCAGATTTGGCAAAAATTTTGAGTAGTAATTTACCAAGCCCAAAAAGGCTTTGAGCTGAGTCACGTTGTCCGGTTTTGGCGCCTGCTTGATTGCAGCTACTTTATCCGCCGTAGGATGCAACCCATTCTGGTCAACTTCATGACCCAGGTATCTGATTCGTTCTTGGAACAGCTTACACTTCTCAGTGTTGACCCGTATGCCATGTTCTCTTAGGCGTATGAGCACCTGCTCCAACCTGTAATGGCATTGCTTTCTATCTGCGCCTGCGATGGCAACGTCATCTAAGTAACAGGCCGTTCCTGAGAGGCCGTGTAGGATCTGATCCATCACGGCCTGGAGCACCGCCGGTGCACAGGCTACGCCGTATGGCAAGCGCCGGAACCTGAACAGCCCCAGGTGGGTATTGACAGTGAGCAGTTATTGTGCTCGCTCGTCCGATTCGAGCTGTAAGTACGCCTTGGACAAGTCCAGAACCGAAAAGACAGTTCCACCATGTAAAGTTGCAAAAATATCCTCTGGCAGAGGGAGCGGGTACTGGTCTACCTCAATGGCAGGATTTACTGTGACACGGTAGTCACCACATAGCCGAAGCTCCTTGCCCTTTTTCTTGGGCACGATCACCGGAGGTATCGCCCACGCACTGTGCCGCACCCGGTAAATGACTCCAGCTTTTTCTAAGTTTGCCAATTCCTGCTCGACTTGTTCGCGTAGCGCTTACGGCACCGACCGCGCCTTACAGAATACAGGTGAAGCGTTTTTTTTAACAACAATGCTCTCCTTGAACCCTCTTATCGCTCCGTAACCCGGCTCAAACACTTCGCGGTATTTGTCAGTCAAGGGAGTTTCTTTTGTCAGTGCCTTCACTTGCATAACTTCATGCCATCGGATTTTGATTTTATTCATCCAGTTACGGCCAAACAACGTAGGCATTCTTGCACATTTCGTCTCTTTGGCAATTACTAGCGACAATTGAAAGCACTGCTCGTGGTATTGCACTTCAACGTCAATGACGCCTTTGGTATCAACGGGTGTACCGTTATATGTAACAAGTCTGACATCTGCTTGCCTGAAATTTGCCCCAGGAAAATACTTCGCGCACTCTGCTTCGGACATAATAGAAACTGCCGCTCCCGTGTCTAGTTCCATGGGTACCTCTTTCCCGTTTAGTCTTACATTTATTACAATGGCACGGTTGCCCGAACGGTTATCGGTGTGACAAAGCGTTAGCAGTTCAGTGTACGACGAGTGCTGCTTTTCTAGCTGATGTACAACCCTGCTTTTACACATTTTCGCGACATGGCCCTTCTTTTGACATTTATAACACCTGCTGTTCAGAAAAGGACAACTTACAGGTGCGTGTTGTCCACCGCATCGCTGACAGATAGTCTTAGTCCGTGTCACCGAAGTCTTTGTGTTGCCGGAGCCGTGGCCGGTGCATGCCCTACTTTGTGAACTCCGACGCAACGCTGCTGATTGGCTCTGCCAATGTATGTCACTGCAGCTGACTGTTCGGCGGTGTTTTCCGCGACCATTTCCATGGCGTCTTTCGCTGCCGCCTCCATGGCCGTAGCGGTGTTGCAGACGCGGCCCCAGGTGAGCTCGCTGTCGCTCATGGCCAGCAACCAGCAACGTATGGCTTCGGAATGCAGGCCTGCTATCAGGCGGTAACGAAGCGCTTGTTCCAAAAAGGCACCGAAGTCACATAATGATGCCAATTTCTTCAGCTGTACCACAAATTCTGCGACAGTTTTTTGAGAGGCTTGCTTCCTTTGGTTGAAATGGTATCTTTCGCACACCACTGACCGCCTCGGAGAATAGTGCTTCTTCAGCGCCGACACGACTTACGGGTATGACGACGTGCTCGGCGTCTTGGGTAGTAGCAGACTTCGGAGCGTCACGTATGCTTCTTCTCCGATGGCGCTCAAGAACAGATGTAGTTTCTTGGCCTCGGCAATCTCATTGACTGTGGTATAGAGCTCGAATCTTTCGACGAACACGTCGAAGCTGCCGCTGCCGGGAGCGAATTCCGGTAGCTTGCTGAGAGCCATTGCCGTCTTTAGTTCTTGTCCAATCCCATCCTCGTCGCCACTTTGTTGCATCCGCCGGAAGAGAAAGACCAAGGCCTTACAGAACAGCTTTATTTACGGCACTGCATGCTTGCAGCACAAAGCAACGATACACGCAGCAACAAAACAAGAGCCAGCATATCTACGCCCACCAGCCACTCGCGCATGTACGACAACATGGTGACGTCACTAACACTGTTCATCGGCGATGCATTTCACGCGCCGTAATACAGATAACAACACAACAGATAGATAGATAGATAGATAGATAGATAGATAGATAGATAGATAGATAGATAGATAGATAGATAGATAGATAGATAGATAGATAGATAGATAGATACACTAAAATTCACTGAAGTTCGCTAAGAAATGCTTCGCAATTAAAATCATACAGATAGCCGTACACTCTTAAAAATAAAGGTCAGAACATTCAATAACTAAATATTAACCATGCACCTGTCACATAAAGCAATAGCCTCTTAGTAAGGGAAGGTAGCGTAATGCCGGTTAGTGATAATTACTACCTAGTTAGTAAGTGAAATGTGCTGATTCGAGTGTTTAGCCCATTACTAATTTGTTAGTAACACCCACAAATAGAGGCCTACGCCTATTTTGTTAAATGTTAAATGTGCATGTGCGTTGCCATATCAAATTGATTGTATTACAAAGGTTAAGAAAAAAAGCGAATTGACTCGGCCCTCGTAAATTAAGTAATGGCTTTCAAATACGTCATGTAACTATACTGTGGTAAGTGCGCATCACAGCAACATGCTTACAGAGAATAGACCACATGACCATATAATCAAGTCATATTCACATATGATCATACATATGTGAATCTCGTGCATATGATATGGTCGTATGAGTTCCCATACTCACATGATTATATGCTCATATCAGTAAGAGAACTCATATGAACGGATCACGAGAACACGCATGAAGCGCATGCGCAAGTAAATCTTCAAGACTTGGACATAGCATATTCTTCACCATAGCATGCAGCTTGAAGGCTATACATACCCTGCTTTGGGATCGCACAACACGTACTGGTTAGCAGTCAGAGTTTATAAGGTAATTGTTGTTTTCCACGCATCATATGTCCCGTTCTATTTGATTATGTGTGTGCCATTACGTAGCACGAAATCAGAAATTGCTGAAATATTGCTTACGATGTCACCATTACGGCAAAATATACTGCGGCATCTACGAAAAATCTGGCGACGTAAGTGGCTTAGTAGTTGCTTAGTTAAAAAAATCACAGCATATCCACGGAGTGAATGATGATTGGTGGGGCGCAGCGTTCGTCAGTCTGTCCATTCGTTCTTGCGTCCGCCTATCTGTGTGATCCTTGGTGCATCCGTCCGTTTGTTCATTCGTCTGTCTGTCCGTCCAACTCTTTTTGCGGCCATCCCTCTGCCTGTCCATCCGTCCGTGCGCCCCTCTGTCTGTCCGTCCGTGCGTGTGTCAGTCCATTCGTCCGTCCATATGTCTAGAGAAAACTCCAAGCACAGCCATCTCACATCTTTTCATCATGTATTCATCATATACAAGTGCCCCCATCCAGCCGACATTGTAAGGACCGCTATTTCGGGTATGTGCCACTGGTGGTTACGCACTACGAGGGATGCACAAGCCACGCCATAAGGAGCTTCGCCCCTAAAACACTAAGAAAGGTTCCCTGGTTAGTACCGGCCAAAGTTACAACCTGTACTAGCTGGTGGCTAGTAAAGGTATGCCACGAAGATAGTAAAATACTCCGGAAACTAGTAAACACACGCGTTTACTACCTGATTACTAACTTTTTTCTAAGAGTGTAGCCGTCAACAAATGAAAACGCCACCAAATCATGGACACGCAAAAAGATTTTTAATATTATTTATTTTATTCAGCCTAAGTACATGCCCACTTCAACGAGACATTCCTTCCAGTAGTGAAAAGCTGAAAAAATTCATAACACAGATTGTCTACGTGTTAGGCAGTTTGAGCTTATCGTTACCAATATTCATTTTTTTTACAAACGTGTTTTATTCCGAGGTCCAGCAAGACTTCATCGACGCAAATACGTCAGAGAAATGATGATGAGAAAAACAAGGCTATTATTTATTTATTTATTTATTTATTTATTTATTTATTTATTTATTTATTTCACTAAACACCGCCAATTGGCATTACAGTGGTGAAGGGCATGAAAAAAAAAACTACAGGATGCCACGGAGTGAAGAGTGATGAGGTGGGCGAAATGTCCGTCCTTCCGTCCGCGCTTCTGCCGGTCCGTCGATTTGTTCTTGATTCTGTCCATCCGTGCGTCCGTGCCTCTCTTAAACTGAGCTAGAAGAAGATAGGGGGCTCACTCGTCGGTCGGCGCCATGTATCGCGATCACGTTGCGAAAGTTACAACGTGGCCTTCAAGATTGCTGATGCATGGCGCACTTGCGATCTCGGAGGTCATGTTCACAAAAATGTGTTTCGGCACGCCTTCGCGATGTGGCGCCACCGCCTCCTTAGACGTACTTATATAACAGAAGAGTCATATACTACCAATGCTTATATGTAGTGAGCGTAGGTGCTGGGCCAGTTTCTGGGTGTTTGGGGCGGCGGTCGGTGTGTGGGAGTTTCGTTCCTTCGAGTACCCGTCACACCTTGCATCGTCATTCTACTGGATTTTCTAGTGAACAGTGATGTGACCTGACAAGCAGTGACCATCTCACGTGGTTGAAATGTTTCCGCGGTGCCAAAACTAATGTTTTGCGTCGGGCTGTCGGACGGGTTACGTATACACGTGGAAGGCAGCACGAAGCCGTCTTTTTTTCGGTGTTCAGAAGGATGCAGCCCTGAGGAAGCAACGGGGAAAGAATTTGCACCAAGCGGATAAAGCTCTGGACGACACATCTTCCATGTGTGAACTTTATTTTGAGACGAGGTATGTGCTACTTGACTACCTGCATGTAATTGAAGAGACGGAAGTACGTGCACCACGTGGGAACCCTATAGCTTGCCTGCGAGAGGATGCCATGCCTACCATTCTGCCTCACTTGGAGCCGTATTTGACAAAGAAGACGCCACGAGAAAGACCGATGTGAAAGAGAAAGCGATCGGGAAGAGTGCAAGGCGAGCAGTTATGTTGTGATACCATTGGCGATACTGTTGATGGCTGCACCGTAAACTAGGCAGAAACGCCTACCGCATGTGCGCAGCTTGTGGAAGCACGTCCAGAAAATATCGCGAGTTACGTAAGCTGTGTTCGAGAAAGCTTAAACGATAAACAAGCCAGCACAAACTTCTTTGGGTCCGTTCTTTTTGGAGCAACCCAGGTGACGAGGCACGGACGGACGGACCCTTCGCCCCGCTCACCATTTACCCCGTGAATGTGCTCAGATTTTTTTAAAGAAATGCAAAGAAGCAATTTTACAATTGATAGCCATGCCACGTAATTTAAAAAGTCCGCCTCATAATACCTTGCATGCAGTGTAATCGCGCGTTTCACGAGTAGCGAGGACAGAGTTTCAAAGAAGAATGTTTGTTGCAGCTTTACTCGAAAGAGTACTGACGATCTTCAGTGTGTTTTATTTACCATGACATAACGAGTTTAGAGCAGAGCTGCATACACTACGCCTGAGTCTTCTATAAAGTTACGCTGATTTACGGGCGCAAAATGGCCAACGCACCAAGCTCGCACTAGCTTTATTTTACTTTTATTAGCTACATCCACGTCACCCCCTATGCTGCTCCAATTCGCGAGCATTTCTGTGCTGCATATAAGATAACAGCGCGCAAAAACTATGACTTTAGATGTGCACAATAGCCTCCGTCAGGCAGCGCCCTAAGTCACTGGTGGCGCTACCACACATGTGACATATCCGGGTTGAAGCAGGGGACCCCAAAAAGCCCACTACCCTCTTCTAGCTCACTTTACCTCTGTCCATGTGTCCATCCGTCCGTGCGTCCCGATGGACGGATGGACAGAGGCACGGACGACGGGCGGATGAAAGTACGAATGTATGGACGGACAGAAGCACGGACGGAGGGACTGAAGCATGGACGGACGGACGCACGAACGGTTGGACACACTGATGGACGGACTGACACTTCGCCCCACTCATCATCTTTCGCTCCGTGGATACACTTTGAAAGCCACTAACGCCATCCAGTTATATTATTCTCAAGGACATACACACACAAAGCCATCTATTGAGTTAGTAATAAACTAGAGGTTGCTACATACTACATACAGATAAAGCAACGACCCACGGCATAAACAGCTTCGCCCCTGAAAAGTGGATTACAGAGGTAGATACATTGTCAGTAAACAACTAAACAAAGTCGCCAATTATTGACAATCAGCACGCGAAAAGCTCGAATATTATAATATACATCCGCACAATGTTGTTGAATAAGGTCGTACCTAACATTATGGAAACAGTTTGTGACTGTTAACGAAGCTCAATCTCGAATCGCAAATGTCGCATCCGCCGTACCTCAGGCATGTCTGTTGGTACCATTCTTATTCATCTTGTACATAAATGATAATCACGTGTTCTGACGCCTAATTTCCATGGGCGCTTGTACCAGTCATTTTTACTGAAAAATTTCATGTTGTATTGTGAAGCATCTATACAGGACGCGTGTGTTTGTGAAGCATGAAAGCTACTTTCACTGCATTTCCAAGCAGAGGAAGTTCTTCTCACTGTTTTCACAAGCAGGGGTGCGGCCGTGTGGTAGAACATCCGCCTGCCACGCAAACGATCTGCATTCGGTCCCCATTCGGGCCCAAGCAACGTTGGTTTGGTCCCCACTCTGCTCCAGAAATTTTTGTCGTTTTATTATTTTATTTGCATCGTTCTCGACTTTTCGGTCGCGCATAAGATGATGATTCTTTGCTCACAAACAACGACGCCGACAGCGACACCAAAAATTCTGCGAAACGAGCTCTTTAACGCTTTCGCGTTAGAACTTGATTCCACATACCTTGGGAATCGACGTTAAGCGAAGTATGCGGACGCAAAATGACCATGTTGCGATTTTTTTTTATTGAGCGATACGTCATCAAATGACAGTAAATATATACAGAAATGTTGCACGCCCAGACATATATTGAGGAGTTGTAGATGTTTATGCAACCAGTTCTTCGCACTTGCGCAACGATGTTAACAAGAACACGAGAATTAGCAACACCAGAAGCGATAAGCTGATATAAAGTGCTGGCGCTCGCGAGGATGGTAGCCGTGGACACTGCTATATGATTCATCTTTAGCTGATAGCACATCATTACAATTGACGTTTACCCAACGTGACGGCTGTATCATAGAAGTACATATGCAATGTTTATAAGATTGTATAGCCAGCATTGTAACCACAATTGACGTTGCACGAACATTACTTTTGAGCTTTGAACTTTATTATGAATCAACAACATACAGTAAAGAAAAACATGTTAACAACATCTGGATCATTAGCATAATGCTAGTATGGATCCATGCAATTATAACATACATAAATTACAGGCAGGAGATAGAATTATACTATGAACGACATTTTAGCTTAAGATGCGCCTAATATACCCTAATGCTTAAGACATTAGGGTCTATTTAAAAAGTTGTTCCGAGACCTGACGTGGATCTGTGGTAGAATATGTGTTTGACAAGCAGAATGCTTGGGTTTGATTCCAGTCGGGACCGTGAAATTTAGTACTTGCATTCGTCGGGTCAATGGTGCTGATGTTAGGTTTTTCTGAACGCTCACGTGCTATAATTGCTCATGTGTGGTCTCGTCATTCCTGGGTAGATACTAAGTATCAATCACTTGTGGCACACACCCATATACCAGTGGCACATACCGACCAGCGGGTACGTGCCACTGTCTGGCGACAAGTGTGTGACGGCATAAGCGATGGGATGTGACATCATTCACCTCTTGACAGGGCGTCATATTAGTATATCCATCTTACCCTCCCATGCTAATTTTGGTGTACTCAAGTTAAGAGGGTTATCATAAGAGCCCGCAGACATAGATAGATAGATAGATAGATAGATAGATAGATAGATAGATAGATAGATAGATAGATAGATAGATAGATAGATAGATAGATAGACGGACGGACGGACAGACGGACGGACAGACAGACAGACAGACAGACAGACGGACGGACGGACGGACGGACGGACGGACGGACAGACAGACAGACAGACAGACGGACGGACGGACGGACGGACGGACGGACGGACGGACAGACAGACAGACAGACAGACGGACGGACGGACAGACAGACGGACAGACAGACGGACAGACGGACAGATAGATAGATAGATAGATAGATAGATAGATAGATAGATAGATAGATAGATAGATAGATAGATAGATAGATAGATAGATAGATTTGCCTCAGAGGTGTCGTCAAATAGTGCTCCTACAACGACAATTTTGAACCACTCGCAACCACACGCACTATTTAGGCGACGTTTTAGGCGACGTCAGCGTAAGAAGACATGCATGGACGCTTATTGAGGCAATGCCGCGGCAATCTTATGGAGCGTGGACGCTTTGCCACAGTATAATCGTCCATACATATTTACTGTTCTTACGCTGGCGACACCCAAAAACGTCACCTTGTTAACGCGTGTGGCTACCGGCGGTATCACATTGTCTTTTTAGCAGCAGCCATTTAATGACCCCTTTAACCATAAAAAAATGTTAATTGTAGAGGATTATCCGTGATTGATAACTCACCAGGACGCCGTCGATGAACCTCCTGTTCTCTGTGGTGGCCAGGACCCAGAGCATGTAACCGAGCACAACCACGCCCATGAACTGCGATAGAAAGAGCATGCGTTCAATGTAGTTTTATTTAGTTTTTCTTGAGATTCACAAAACGTGGAGGAGGCCCGAAGGAAGGGATCCCCGATTCGGGTATCTCTCTATGAAGGTATCAAGCGTAACAGTGGATGAGTTGCAAACATAAAATAAGACAACAACGAAAACCCCAACTCCTCCAATGAACGAACATCGACTGCGGAGCAAGTTTTATAATCTTGATACAGTTTGTATAGCCGAAGTCGGTGCCTTTATTGACACCTGGTATGCACATTCGCGTGACATATAGATTTAAATGCACAAAGAAACTAGAAACGATCGTAGTAGCATAGGGGCCAGTCGAATATGAGGAACATTTTTCAAGTTCCACACATGGGTGAAAAGAAAGTCGCATGGTTCCCAAGTCATTATATTAAGACTACTTGAACGCAAAAGGATGCAAATTTGGCCGAGCTGGTGAATAGTAGCCTTGTCAAGAACAGCGCTGAATTCCAAACACGGGCAAAACAAAGTGGCGAAAGCCTTAGTGACAATAAGCATGTTCTTCTTTGCCTTATTGGCCGACTGTAATTTCCGCTTATAGGGAGCCTATGCGCGGCCAGTCATGTAAGCTCCGTATCTCCGCTGGGGTCGTTGTGGCACCTGGCGGAGCAAATCGGAACCACACCCTTCTTTTCACGTGGTCACCGAGATACGCTTTGTCAGTGCTACGAAACACGATGTTAACCTCGGGAACGCCGACGTGCCAGTATGACTAACAGACCCCTTAGTGAAGTATTAGGATCACCTTAAATCTTTATTGCGAATTGTAAGCACGCCACTTGCATACGACACTTAGTAGGGGCTAGTCCCTGGGCCGGTCTACAAGATTGAGCACTGAGGTATGTGCTCTAGTCTCACCTTTTCCGGACGAGCTCAAGCAACGCAATCTTGGACTGATTACGTATCAGTCTCGTATTCTTATGCAATATACAAACAGTGCTACAGTGAACTCGCACGCACGAAAACGCTTGGGCCGGCACATTCAGCGTTTCATGACAATGATCGTTTCATCTTCCGACATTCAAAACGGGCAAAACAATCGATCATCATTCCATCATGGCGGCACCCATGAGTCGAAAACGAAATTGTGTTAAACGTGGAGCTCGAGCATGTGTGGCACCCAAGTGCTTCTCCGCCGAGCGTGTACTTTCTGAGGGGTGCTTTTCTGTTCTTTTTCTGCTTTTTTTTCCAGGGAGCAGTTCCGTCTCGGGAACCATGAAGCGAAGTCGTACCATCCCCGAGTTGTAGGCGGTACCCTGTGTATTCTCGAAGCTCCTACACACAACAAACGTTCGTTCTTTGCTCGCGTAATGTTCCTGTAAAAGAGAAGCCTTTATTTTGTCCCAGTTATCTTCTACATCGCCGTTCTCATCTTGGGGAGCAGATGTTCCATTTACTTATCTTCACCCCCTATGTCCCCCAAACATTAGCAAAAAAAAGATAAAACCCTGACACAATTAGAAATTAAAGAATGGTATAAATGCAGAGAAACACAGAAAAGGAAGGCCCAACGAAGAGAGACACAGAAAGAGAAAGAGTGAAAGGTGGGGTAAAAAAAGAAAAGACTGAAGATAGCAACAAAAAAAGATAGGAACGATCACGAACTGGGCCTACGTGAAACAAAATAACAATGCAATAAGCCAAATCATGGCATCGCAACGTTGCGGACGCTGCCATGTGGATCGGACAAGGAAGACCTTGAGGAGACCCGCAATGTCTTCTCATCTGAGCCGTGAGGTACGAAAAGGGAGCATTGAATGCTACAGAAAAGAACAGAAGAGAAGCGGGCAGGCTCGAAAACGTTCAAAGCGGTGCGTCAAACAGAGCGCGGTGCTTGTTGTTCGAGAGCGCTCATGAGATCACTTCCCCCTTCCCCCGGAGGGTTCTTCCGCGAGTGCCCCTCTTCGCGGGTGCCTCACTTTCGCCTCCCGTTCTCGCGCTCATTGACCCCCCTCCCCCCGTTACGCTACTCTCCCTTCAGCTTTCTACGATTATCCTCCTCGCCACATCCTCATCGACAATGCTCGTCGACACAAGGCAAGGACGCGAGCGGTTTGCGCTTGCGTGAGCGCTGCTCCCAATCGGTGTATAAACCCTTTATACAGAACTACATTTGACATTACAAATGCGTCAGTATCATTACCGAAAATTATATGGAACACTCGCGAATCTCGAACGAGTTACGCTGAATTTCCAAGACAAAATTGCGCTGAGCATATGACATTATTGAAGCGTAAAAGGAACACTTGACCATACAGAACAAATTTGGAGAAACACAGAACAAGTGTATATTTGTTGCACTGAGAATGGTTTCACTGAAACTCGTTGACCTAAACAGTAAACTAACGGGGCCCCTCGTGCATTCGCTTGAGACCATTCGAAGGCGAAAGTCATCTTCGTTGCCTCTTCAGTCGATGTGCTGATCCGCCGCCGCCCCCACTTACCGAATGCTTTCTGCACTTCACGTAGTATTGCACGACCTCCGTGAACGACCTACGTTTCATCAAGCGGCGATGTCATGTGAGGACGTTACCGTGTGACGTTGCAAAATTTGTCGACCTGTGACGTCAGGCCTGATGCCATTCCCTGAAATACTAATGGAAAAGGAGGTGTCTTACCGAAAATAAGCAATCATGATAAGTGTTATTCTGAAGTTGTCAACATCTTCAGCAAGTGCATCCTTCAACCCACCCGAAAAAAAATTTGCTGTTTACAGGCGTCGGTGACGTTATGACCCGACGATAATTCGTTTTGCACCACTCGTGTTAACACCGATGTCGCGGTACACTGGCGGTCAATTTTTTTTTAGTTTGATGGTGCATCTGAGGCTTTCACTTACAATAGAGAAGTGCAGCCCTTAAGGACGACCGCATTGGGTGGAGAGCCTATTCCGGAACATCAGCCTCAAAAGCCAACTATGGCAATTTTTTTACCATAACCCAATAATGGTGCTATTACGTTCTTTAAACACTCTTCTCATGTGCCCGATAACTGAAATGCTCAAAAAGTTCGAAAATGATTCTTAATTACCAAAAAACCGCAATACCGAAACCGAAACCCAACCGAGTGCACTTCTACGCGTGACGCAAAGATTTGCCTGACGCGGCCGGAACCTGCCTGATTGCATATAATGCTCGCCAGATGGCACCAGCCGTCCACGCCGTTCCCGCCAATCGGCTAAAACGCTTACGCTGTTATGGTGAATATATGGCGAATCGTGTGTGGCTCACAACGCAACACCACCTATCGCACGCGCACTAACACGGAAAAGGAAATCTCATGCTCAACCAAGGAAGCGCCGTTCAAACCCACACAATCCATTGGGGACAAGCAGACGCCGCAGTAGCACGTCAGTTCGTCACTTCCGCCAGACAAAATTCAACGTCACACACACAATGTTGCCATTAATTCTTGCAAGCGTTTCGAGACAAGCTATAAAATTCATTTTAAAAGAATCTGCGAAACTCCCAAACGTGCAACTTTACATGGATTGCGCAAACGTGGAAATGAACGTACCCAGTGAATTTTCTTGAGATCCACCGACCTCGAAAAATCGCCGGAGTTGGCCGAGTTCTTTTGACCAAGGCCTTTTGAGCCTGGAGGAATGAGCGACCAAACAGGGCAGTTTTACACTCCTCTCGGGTTTGGTTAGGTTTGAGGGGAGGGGGCAGAGCTCAGTTGAGTTGGCAAGGCCAAACGATGTGGTAGGCGTCAGCCCCTTACCTACAGTACTGGCCGCTGCCAGTGAAGGAAGAGTCGAAATTTCACAGTGTTAGCCCGGAAACGTGAGGTCGGAACAAGATGCATGCACTAGATTTGTCCAGCGTCTTAGCCGAAAATACGTAACGACGAAGGACGTATTCAACGTTCATTCCTTCCCTCACTCACACAATCACTCACTCCCTCATTCACTCACTTCATTCACTCACGTCTGAATGTACACTCTAACATGAGGAACACCACAACATGAACAACACGGAGGAACAATGGGAGGCGCTGCGGTCCAGCTCGACCTTTGAGGATGAGCCTTGGCTGTGAACGGGCTGAGCCCTGGAATAGGAGTCTGACCATTCATACTGCACCAATATAAAGTGTCTCTCTCTCTCTTTATTGACTCACCGTGACGAAATTGGAAAATATGTAAATTGGAAAGTGCGTTCGGCGATACCCTGCGGCAATTCGACTGACTATGTCATGTCTTTCTTTTTTACTTTCTTCTTTGTTTTTAGTTTCTTACTCTCTCACCTATGACGTGATTACAGAGAGGGTGTCAGGGGGAGAAACCACAGCTGTGGCGGCGCTACTGTTGGTTCGCGCCGCTGTGCAATCACGTGATTGCTGAGAGAGGGGGAGTGAGGGAGAGGGGGAGGCCACAGCTAGCACCATTACAGAGCATGGGCGGATGGGTACTGCGAGTTCCAGACATTAAACGCATCTGCGCCTTAATGTAAGAATTCATTACAAGACCGGCCCACAAAAGCGCAGCACGCATGCTCTTTGAGTTCATGGGGAGAGTCGCGCGAATTGGAGTTCTTTCCCCCAAACTTTTGTGAATACGCTTTGCGCAGTGTAAGAGCTACGGTGGTTGGAAATTAAAAGTATCGTGCTTACACTTGAAATGTGATTTTTAACTGAGCACTGATGTCACGATCTCCCAAAGAATATGATTGAGCGCTAAAGTTGTTCAACTGACACCAGCGCGACAAGGATGCATCTACAGGGTCATATTAATGATCTAAGGCGTAAGTGCACTTCACTGCAAATAAACCATTTGTACAGATTGGTTCACACCGTTTCATTGGCAGTTTTAGAATAAGAACTTTAGTGGGCAACTTTTTTTTAGCAAATTTTCGGGGACGGCTTTAAGTTCTCCCATAGTAGAGTACCGAGTACTCTAAATCGTTACCCATTTTTTCTAAACACACCGCTTCAGCTTACTGCTCGGTAAGGAGGTCCTGGGGTGGCTTTCAGCTCTCCCATAGTAGAGTACTAAGTACCTTGAATCGTTAACCACTTATTTCTAAACACACATCGGGCCTCGGCATGGGTGTAATTCTCTCGAACGTCAGCATCGTGAACTTATTCACGCCGGAATTTTAAATGCGAAACATTTCTAAGCAAACTTTGGCGACTTTGAGCGTATCTATCTATCTATCTATCTATCTATCTATCTATCTATCTATCTATCTATCTATCTATCTATCTATCTATCTATCTATCTATCTATCTATCTGTCTGTCTGTCTATCTATCAATCTATCTATCTATCTATCTATCTGCCCCGCCGCGGTGGTCTAGTGGCTAAGGTACTCGGCTGCTGACCCGCAGGTCGCGGGTTCAAATCCCGGCTGCGGCGGCTGCATTTCCGATGGAGGCGGAAATGTTGTAGGCCCGTGTGCTCAGATTTGGGTGCACGTTAAAGAACCCCAGGTGGTCCAAATTTCCGGAGCCCTCCACTACGGCGTCTGTCATAATCATATGGTGGTTTTGGGACGTTAAACCCCACATATCAATCAATTATCTATCTATCTATCTATTTGATTGATTTGATTGATATGTGGGGTTTAACTTCCCAAAACCACCATATAATTAATATCTATCTATCTATCTATCTATCTATCTATCTATCTATCTATCTATCTATCTATCTATCTATCTATCTATCTATCTATCTATCTATCTAGCCGCCTACGACTTGGCCGCTTGGATAATGGTATCGATACCAAACTTGGTATGGCATAACATGACTCTATGACAAGCATATTCGACTTGTCATAACAAGAAAATCATGACATGTTTGTCATGAATGTCATAATTTACATTTCATGGTCTTGCTGCTCTTGTGGTCGTTTCGTTCACATGACATGTTGCAAAGCTGGTATGGTATGACATATCTGCATGGAGAACACAAGCGACAAACCCTAACATGAAAGTTATGACATGTGTGTCATGTAACAACATGACTACATGCCACGCTCATGATGCGCTCACGGCCATTTCACTAGTCTCACATGTACAAGATTTGGCATTATGGTACGTGAATGGATGACGAAGGTATGTGGCTAGTGCAACCATGATAATCATGAGATGCGTGTCATGTAACGATATGACTACATGCCCCGCTCATGATGCGCTGGCAGCCGTTTCACTAGCTTCACGTATGTCATATTTGGTACTACGGAAAGTGAATGGATGACGAAGGTATGTGACTGGTTCAAACACGATAATCACGAGATGCGTATCATGTAACAACATGACGACTACATGCCACGCTCATGATGCGCTCGCGACCGTTTCGCGAGCTTCACATATGCCAAATTTTGTATTACGTGACGTCAATGGATGACGAATATATGTGACTGGTGCAAAGATGATAATCGTGAGATGCGTGTCATGTAACAACATTACTACAGACCACAGTCAAGCCGCCAATACATTTCGACGTGACAGCACGCGCGTGCGCGCCGGCGTTCGTTTCGTCGCCTCACGCCGGCGTTGCCACACCAGGCGCCGGTCCTGCCATATACTTGCAGGCGCGCGCCGCGCTGCGTTGCTTTGACGCATTCGCGTTTTAGCGCATCCGGCATCCATCCGTCACGAAAAGAGGCAGGCACATTGTTGTCTGGGTAACACATTTGTGCGAAATGCAGCACATTTTGCCGCTTGCCGTCGGGCCGCGCCGACGGACGCAGGTCGCACTTGACGTCAACCTATAGAGTGCTCGCGTTTTGCTAACGTAGCGTCGCTGTGCCAAGCGTATGCGCGCGTCAACCCCTCTTTGGAGTACATTGGGCCATTCATGTTGCACTCGCGGTCATTTAGCTAGCTCCTTATGTGTCAAATTTTCCGTTACGTGACGTCAATGAATGACGAAGTTATATGACTGGTGCAAACTTGATAATCATGACACGCGCGTCATGCAAGAACATGACAACATACCACGTTTATAGCGCGCTCGCGGCCGTTTTTCTAGCTGCACATATACTAAATTTGGCATCACGTGACATGAATAGATGACGAAGATAAACGACACATTCAAACATGATAATCATGGCACGGAAATCGTGTACGGCATAATTTACCTCCACCTTGTAACGTTGTGAAGATTTTAAAGCGGCATATCAACCTTCCTCAATCGTGCTTGGTATATCATCGATTCCCACTGTACGTGAGATCTGCCAATTTTTTCGTCAACACGATCCCATCAAGTGTGAGGCCTACGGGACGGCTTTATGCTCTCCAATAGTAGAGCATACCTAGTATATACTCCAAATTGTTACCCACTTTTTTCTAAACAAATTGGCGGTGGCAGCACAGATAATGATACTTGATATTGATGAGATGCGTGTCATGTGACAACATGACCACATGGCACAGTCAAGGCGCCAATACATTACGACGTGACAGGGTGCATGTGCTCACCGGCGTTCATTTCGTCGCGTCCCCCCGGCGTTGCCACGCCAGGCACCGATCCTGCCGGATACTCGCAGGCGCGCGCCGCACTGCGTTGCTTCGGCGTCACGAAAAGAAGGAGACGCAGCGTTCTCTGGGTAACACATCGACACGAAATTCAGCATGTCGCGTTTCGTGCCGGTTGCCGTCAAGCCGCACCAACGGACGCTGGTCGCGCCGGTGCTCACGTTTTGCTAACGTAGCGTCGCTGTGCCCAGCGTGTGCGCGCGTCAACGCTACATTGGAGTATAATGGGCCCTTCATGATGTGCTCGCGGCCGTTTCCATTGATTGATATGTGGGGTTTAACGTGCGAAAACCACCATATGACTATGAGAGACGTCGTAGTGGAGGGCTCCGGAAATTTTGACCACCTGGGGTTCTTTAACGTGCATCCAGATCTCAGCACATGGGCCTACAACATTTCCGCCTCCATCGAAAATGCAGCCGCTGCAGCCGGGATTTGATCCCGTGACCTGCGGGTCAGCAGCCGAGTATACTTTAGCCACTAGACCACCGCGGCGGGGCTCGCGGCCGTTTTGCTAGCTCCACCTGTACCGAATTTAGTGTTACGTGACGACAATGGATGACGAAAGTATAGGACTGGTGCAAACATTATAATCCCGACACGCGTGTCGTGTAAGAACATGACAACATACCAAGCTCATGGCGTGCTCGCGGCCGTTTCACTTGGTCCACATATACTAAATTTGGTATCAAGTGACGTGAATAGATGACGAAGGTAAACGACACATCCAAACATGATAATCATGACACGCAAGTAATGTACGGAATCACCTCTACCTCGCAACGTTGTGCTGATTTTAAAGTTACATATTGCCACATGCATGGAACGAGGTTTAGCCATGCCAATGCGAGTATGTGCCATGGTGTGAAAGAAGAAGAGGACGGTTGGTGTGCTCGTGCTCTAACGTTCGGTTCGGCTCGATGTCCAGTGCTGCTCCCGTGAACAGACGTTGTGGTCGTTCTGTAATCACGTGACATTTTCTTGTGGAGGTGCTGGGTAGTGTTGTATGCACTGCAATCAGCAGCAAGGTCCCGACACTAGTCGCGACTTGGAAGAACCAGCTGACCTACGACTTGGAAGAACCAGCTGACCTACGGCGTAGCAGGCGACAACTATAGGCCTACCTCCTGAATTCGGACCATTTCCACAACTCGGCAGTACTATGGCTAGTGCGGGAACGCAAACCAAAGAAACATCAATGCTGCCTCCTCCATGGTTCTTCAACGTCCCACGAACTCCGAAGCCGTTCCACGGTGACCCTTACGAGGACGTCGACGACTGGCTTAACGACTACAACCGTTGCGGCAGCGTCAACGAGTGGAACGAGCAGCGAAAGCTTCGGTATGTCTACTTTTATCTCGAGGACTCTGCGCGTACTTGGTTCGAAAACCATGAAGCCACTATGACAACCTGGCCAGAGTTTTGCAACCAGTTGTGAAATACCTACCGAAGTTCTGACCGAAAGGAGCAAGCGGAACGGCTCCTCAATTCCCGAAACCAGCGTCCGAACGAGAGTGTTGCCATTTTCGTTGAGGACATGTCTTGGCTGTTCAGGCGAGCCGACTCCTCAATGACGGAAGAGAAGAAGGTGCGCCTCCTAATGCGGGGAGTGAAAGAGCAGCTGTTCGCGGGACTAGTGCGGAACCCTCCCAGCACTGTAGAAGATTTCCTCCGCGAAGCCACGACAATGGAGAGAATGCTAAGGCAGCGTTCGTACCAGTATGAGCGTCCTGGCAGTCTTTCGTCAGTGTCGTCGGCCCTGCCAACACCTGACATCACGACTGTAAAAGACCTGACGAAGCTCGTGTGCAGTATTGTGTGCGAGGAGCTGCAAAAGCTGCACGTGGTGTCTTCTCCGCCCCATGTTGCTGCACTAACGGATGTCGTTCGCGAAGAGGTCCGGCAGCTGGTGCACCCCATGACGACTCTGCGTGCAGCCGAAGTCCAACCCATGACGGCCCCGCGTCCTGCCGAAGCTCCGCTATTAACGTACGCGGAAGCACTACGTACTCCTGCACCGGCTGTTGGCTATCCGTCCCGTCCGTCCACCCTGCAGACGGCACCGTCGTTCTACTCGGGACCACCGCGGTACGGCAACCCACCCCTTACACGGAAATCCAGTGTATGGCGTGCTCCCGACAACCGGCCTCTATGTTATCACTGTGGTGAACCAGGTCACATCTACCGTGAGTGTGCCTACAGGCACATGGGTCTTCCTGGCTTTCGTCCGGATGCTCGCCGGCCCAGAGATGGTGAGCGGCCCCGTGCTATCGCCGAATACTTGGCAAGCCAACAATCTTCAACCCTTCCGCGTCGCCAATCCCGCTCACCATCTCCACGGCGTTACACGTCACCTGGCCAACAATCGACATTTGCGGACGTCCTTGCAGGAAGATCGCCTAGATCCACAAGCCCGCGCCGGGGAAACTAAAAACAGCGACCTCTGGGGGTGAGGCCGCTGTTTTTCGACCGTTACAAGACCCTCCCCCGATCTGCCTGCTGACATCCGGCGACATTCTTTCACCGACGTGTGCCATCGACGACAAACGTGTCTCTGCTCGTATCTCTGTCCTTGTCGACAACCACCCGCTGAGCGCTCTGGTAGATACGGGTGCCGATTATTCTGTTATAAGCGCTGACCTCGCTGCACAGCTAAGAAAGGTAACGACACTTTGGGGACATGGAACCAATCTCCGGACTGCGGGAGGTCACCTATTGACACCGCTAGGAATGTGCACTGCCCGCCTCCGAATTCGTGAGTCGACGTACATTGTTTCCGTCGTTGTATTGCGCGAATGCTCCCAAAACCTGATTCTCGGAATGGATTTTCTCCGCGAGCATGGAGCCCTTATTAACCTTCGTGACCGGTTCATAACCTTATCTAACGACCATACAGCCCTACGAAAGGATGCAGTTGCGCCAACCACAACACTTCTAATTGCTGACGACACCATCGCACTTCCGCCGCGAGCCAGTATGTTTGTAACTGTGGAGAGTGACTGTAACAACAAGAGTAGTGGCATCGCGGAAACTAACCTCTCGGTGCTCTTGACTCCGCAGATTTGTGTCGCGCGTGCTATCGTCCAACTAAAACATCGGAGGACTCAGCTTCTGATCACGAATTTCGGCGGCCAGTACCAACACTTGGCAAAGCGAACAGCGATCGCGAACTTTGATGCCATTGATGACGAAGAATGTTCCACTATCACTCCGATTGCCACTGCTGCCGAAGGTAACACTGCATTAGCTAGTACAGTTGACGTGAACTGCCAGCGATCCTGTGCGCAGCAACAGCAGATACGCATGATTTTACATGCGTATAGTGATTGCTTTGCATCCACCTCCAAAAATCAAGCAGACCCCAACCGTGAAGCACCGCATTATAACGGACCCTACCGAACGGCCTGTACGACAGCACGCCTACCACGTGTCGCAAAAAGAACAAGAGGCAATACGTTTTCAAGTGAAACACATGCTCGACGACGACGTCATCCAACCCTCGAACAGTTCATGGGCGTCACCCGTCGTACTTGTTGAAAATAAAGACGGCACTTTTCGATTTTGCGTCGATTACCGGAAGCTCAACAAAGTGACGAAGAGAGACGTCTCCCTCTCCACGCATAGATGATTCACTGGATCGACTTCGACATGCCCGATATTTTTCCTCAATGGATTTACGCAGCGGCTACTGGCAGATCTAGGTCGATGAATGTGACAGGGAAAAAAACAGCATTCATAACTCCCGATGGCCTCTACGAATTCAACGTGTTACCGTTTGGATTGTGCTCTGCACCGGGAACGTTCCAAAGGATGATGGACACCGTCCTGTGCGGTCTGAAGTGGGAATCCTGCCTCGTGTATTTAGACGACGTCGTTGTTTTTTCCAAAACATTTGAGCTACATTTAAAACGACTTCAGTCCGTCTTTGTCGCTATTCGATCCGCAGGCCTATCGCTAAAACCGGAGAAATGTAATTTCGGCTACGAAGAACTAAAGTTCCTCGGCCACCTTATCAGTCACGATGGCATTGGACCAGACCCAGAAAAGACCATGGCCGTTGCTGGATTTCCTCTACCTTCGAACAAACGGGATGTGCGCCGGTTTTTGGGTCTCTGCGCCTACTACAGGCGCTTTGTCCAGAGCTTTGCGCTGAACCCCTTACCCGTTTAACGAAGGAGGATACTCCTTTTGTGGGGTCCAGAGCAGAGAGCCGCTTTTTCCCAGCTTCAGCAGTGCCTTCAGAGTGAACCCTTACTAGGGCACTTTGATGAAGATGCCGACACCGAACTTCACACTGACGCAAGCAACATCAGTCTTGGTGCAGTGCTCGTCCAGTGGCAAGACGGCGCTGAACGTCCCATCACTTATGCTAGTCGCATTCTGTCATCTGCGGAAACTACGCGACCACGAAGGAGGAATGCCTTGCTGTTATTTGGGTGATATCAAAGTTCCAACCGTATCTGTATGGCCATCCATTCAGAGTAGTTACGGACCATTATGCCCTCTGTTGGATGGCCAATCTCAAGGACCCTTAAGGGTGCCTCGCAAGGTGGAGCTTCCGCCTTCAAGAATTATAGGTTGCAGTGGTCCACAAGTCGGGCTGCAGGCACACTGATGCTGATTGCCTTTCGCGCGCACCCCTGGCGACGACATCGAGGGACGATGATTCCGATGGCCATTTTCTTTGTGCAGTCAGTGAATCTGACTTGGCGCAACAACAGTGGAATGATTCAGAGATCCGACAACTTATCCAATACCTTCAAGGTCGCAGCTCGAGTCCACCACGAATGACCCTGAACGGCATTCGCACGTTCAGGGTCATTTTGTCTCCGCAACGACCTCGTCTACAAAAAATTGCCCGCAGCTTCCCTCGGGGGAACACTGAGGAGGATGCGGAGCATATAATTGGTTAACGGGGTGTTAAAGTGCGACTTACTTGGGTCGATGGCTAAATTGGTTAACGTGGTTGTGAAATGGGGTGTTAAATTGCGACTTACTTGGGTCGATGGCTGAATTGGTTAACGTGGTTGCAGGAGGGGGTGTTAAATGAGTGAACACGTACACACGTATGCGAAAGGGCGGCGCTGGTCGAAGGGACGTCGATCATTGTGTTTGTGGATTCGTTGGAATTCATTTCACCGCGTCCTTGGACGTCGACGCGCCGTACAAACCAACCGACGAGCGGCAACTGAGCGAGCGAGCGCCGACCTTGAGTATATATACAGCGCGACGGCGCATTCACTGTCAGCTGTCCAATGTCCGAGAAGGGGGAGAAGCGCAACGGCGCATGCGCGCGCGTCAGCTGCCGATGTTCTCGAAGCGCGACGGCGCATGCGCGCGCGTCAGCTGCCGATGTTCTCGAAGCGTGACGGCGCATGCGCGCTACATTATACAGCTAGCGAATGTTCGTGAAGAGGAGAAGCGCACGCGGTGTGTAGAGGAGGAAGGGTGCACAGATGGTGGAGGAGTGAAGCGCGCGCGGTGTGTAGAGGAGGAAGGGATGCACAGATGGTGGAAGAAGGAGGAGAAAGCTTGCGGACGGCGCCGCACTACAAGCCTCGAGTATTAGATGCTCCGCATCTAAAAAACTTCAAACCTTATGCGACTGAGTACTTCCTCGTCGTTCCACCAAGGCTACGTGCTGACATTTTATCTGCCTGCCACGACGAGCCTTCCTCCGGCCACCTAGGATTCGCACGTACCCTTGCCCGGATTCGGACTCGCTACTACTGGCCAAAACTCACCCAGGATGTCAAGCATTACGTTATAACGTGCAATCATTGCCAGCGCCGTAAAGCCCCACCTGTGCGCCCTGCTGGTTTATTGCAGCCTGTTGCACCCCCGTCAAAACCGTTTGAACGAATCGGCATGGACTTGCTTGGGCCCTTCCTGAAGTCACATGATGGCAACCGCTGGATCGTAAGTCGCTGTTGACTATTTAACGAGGTACTGCGAAACGAAAACCCTACAACGAGGCACCGCCAATGAGGTTGCGTATTTTTTCATCAACAACATCGTCCTCCGCCATGGAGCGCCAACAGTTCTTATCACTGACCGTGGAACAACCTTTACAGCCCAATTCATGCAAGATGTCACGAGACTTAGTGGAACAGCTCATCGCAAAACAACCGCATACTATCCATAAACCAATGGTCTGACGGAGAGATTAAACAAGACGCTCACTGACATGCTATCTATGTACGTCGACCGTGATCACAAAAACTGGGATGCAATTTAGCCATACGTAACGTCCGCTTACAACACTGCGGTTCAAGAGACTACGGGTTTCACTCCCTTCCGGTTGCTTCACGGCCGAGAAGCAATTACGATGCTTGAAGCCATGCTGTTGCCTGACACGACCGATATTACTACTTATGCGAACGACTTTATCCGGCTCGCCGACGCGGCCCGCCAGCTTGCGCTCGAGCGGATCCGAAAACAACAACGAATCGACTCGCAGAGGTACAACTCCCGTCATCGCCATGTTATTTACCAACCCGGTGATCTGGTCTGGCTGTGGATCCCCGTTCGCCAAAGGGGCCGCTCGGAAAAGTTACTTCACCGCTACTTCGGTCCCTATAGAGTACTACGGCGCCTCACAGGTGTCAACTACGAAATTCTGCCTGAAGACACAGCTCAGCGATTTCGATGTTCCCAGCAGGCCGACATTGTTCATGTGTCACGGATGAAGCCACACTACCCCCGAGCCACCTGACACTGCTTCATCATGCGTCTTTGTGCGTGTACGCGATTACTTCATCTTTTATTCGGCATTGGTCACCGGGGGTGGTACTTTTTTTGAAGGGGGGGGGGGGGTAATGCCACAGGCATGGAACGAGGTTTAGCCATGCCAATGCGAGTGTGTTCCATGGTGCGAAAGAAGAAGAGGACGGTTGGTGTGCTCGTGCTCTAACGTTCGGTTCGGCTCGACGTCCAGTGCTGCTCCTGTGAACAGACGTTGTGGTCGTTCTGTGATCACGTGACAATATCAACCTTTCTGATTTGTGCTTCGCATATCATCGATTCCCCACTGTACGTGCATGGGATCTGCCATTTTTTTTATCATATGAACGTACATGGTATCGCGGGTGAGCACGGCCGTGACATGATTGCGAACAGTACACCCTTATGTATTGTAATATAGCGCAAAAGAAACGAGGACACAGGAAGACAACACAGGCGCTATTTTACAATCTCTCTCTCTCTCTCTCTCTCTTTCTCTCTCTCTCTGTGTGTGTGTGTGTGTGTGTGTGTGTGTGTGTGTGTGTGTTGCGCTATTTAATGATGTATTACCTGTACTAGCTCGACTTTCAGTACTATTGCGCCCTTATGTCTTAGCAACCGGGAAAGCGTATGGATCGTACTAGAGTGCGTTTACAATTTGTTTTGAACACCGCGTGACTCAATTTTTTAGATGGTACCAACCAGATACATTGCGTCGAATCAGCTACTTTACGACACCGCCTGGCGGAGAAAACTTGAAGTTGACTCCATGTCTGGAGTCTGGCTATTCAGACTGCCCCCCTTTTTTTCTTGCGAATTTGCTAGCAATGTTCTTTTTTTCATTGTGTACAGGTACAATTCACGTATGAAGACCACTCATCAGTCCGCCACGGTTGAACATCGCTCACGGTTCTCAGTTGCGGACAAGAATGTCGTGGGTTCGATTCCGACCATGGTGGTCACACTTTGATAGAGGCGAAATGTTAGAAGGTCCATGTACTGTGCCATGTCAGGGTGCTTTAAAAACAATATAAACAGTCTGAATTTCCGGAGTTCTCAACTACTGCGCTTCTCATAATCATATCGTGATTTTGGTACTAGCAGATCGCAGTTTCAGTAGGTGCTCTCTTTTTTCACCTAGTTTTAAGTGAACTTCGCGATTATCACATCCGTGTCCGTCGGTGATGGACGTGGACCCCCACGGACGTCCGCCAGTTACGGCGGCGTCGGCGGTGGCCGCATCCAGGAAGCGTACGGGACTCTACAGCGACTACGACAGCGAGGGCACTCTTGGTTACTCAATGAGCAGCGAAGAGCCTTCTGACGACGACGATTTTAAGCTGGTGCTGAGCCGTAAAGCGAAGAGGCGGAACGTCAGAACATCTTCGTCATCGAGTACGTTGAATGACAGAGTGCCAAGGAGACCCGTGACAAACACTATCCTTTTTGTCCCTGAGGTACCGGACGGTAACATGAAGCGCCTCAACAGGCAATCTGTTTCGGTGATGCTGGAAGGACTCGTGCCAAACGAGATCACGGACATCAGAGTGAACACGCGTAAGAACGTATTGGCCATCGACGTTTTGCATGCTGCGGCACTTAATGTACTGCGCAACGTCAACGAGTTGGGGGGAATGAAAGTTCGCTCCTACATTCCTGTGAGCTCTAACGTCGTCACTGGAGTCATCTACGATGTGGATACTGCCATTCCCAGCTCCGACTTCGATGTTCTGGTCAAACCGGTAAATGAAGCCAGCGTCATCGCAAAAGTTGTCCGTTTGGGAAACTCACGCTGCTTGAAGATCATGTTCAAGGGCGACACTCTTCCTTCACACGTAAAGGTGGGCCATTTTCGGCATTCAGTGCGACCTTTCATACCGAAGCCCTTACAGTGTTATAAGTGCATGAAGATGGGCCACGTGAGAAGCGTATGCGAAAATAGGACTGTGTGTCCTCGTTGCGCGGAAGCCCATTCTGTGGATGACTGCGAAGCAACTACCCTCAAATGCTCGAATTGTCATGGGTCACATGAAGCTTCGTCAAAACAATGCCCCAAAATCCGAAGAGAAATAGCGGTATTGAAACAAATGGTCAGAGACAATTCGTCGCATCGAGAGGCTGCCAGGACCGTCCGAAAGAGGCGTCACCGTCGCCGCAGTTCATCAAAGAATGCCGCAGACGCTGCATCGAAAGCACCACTCCACCACCCTTCTCTTCCACCGCCCTTGCCTCCCAGACCTAAGGCGGCCAGCGCGGTCAACAAACCAACGAGCAGCACTGTTGCAGATGAATCAGTTTGGCCTTCATTGCCGAAATCACAGCCACCTGCAAATCCCAAGCGCACATCGACAGTCACATCACTCCAGCCAGCCGCTGACAAGCTGCCTGAGGAGGACACAGAAGTCATCAGAATGTTCCGAACACTGCTGGATGCCATGCGAAAGCTGTGCAGCAGCCTGAAGTCTCCACTCGCTCAGAGTGCACTACAAGTACTGGATGCTCTAAGTCCAGTATTTGCAAGTCTCGAGTAGCAACCATGGCTCGACCACTTTTCTCCTTCCGCAACGAGGTCCGACAAGCGTCGATAATGCAGTGGAACGCGAGAGGCCTGAGATACCGCATCTCTTCGTTCCGTCAGTATATATTCATGAATCGTATTCCTATGATAGTTATATGTGAACCAAACGTGCAACAACCTCCTAAACTATCAGGGTATGAATCTTTCGTTTCTTCAACGTGCGAGGAACGCAGCAAGGTGGTTGTTTACATTCGCACAGATTTCACATATGTGCATCATGCAGTTCAACCGCATGATGACAATCAATATGTCTGCTTACATGTTAACAAGGAAAAAGTGTCATTCACACTCATTGGTGTCTACATATCACCATCCGGACGATTTGAACAAGAACGACTACGAGACATACTGACAACAACTACGGGCCCGTGGGTTATAACTGGAGACTTCAACGCTCATCACTTAATCTGGGATAGTTCGACGATCAACGCTAAAGGAAGAAACCTCGTGTCATTCGCTTCCAAGCATGACCTATGTTTCTTAAATGATGGCAGTCCTACATACCTGCGGGGCCTTACGTACAGCAGTTGCCTCGATTTGACTCTGGTATCCAGAAACTTCCGGTCGCAAGTGCACTGGTTTTCAGACATCGAAACGCATGGGAGTGACCACATTCCAACTTATATGCGAATAAGGGGTCTTAATAACTCCTTTCCTAAGACCACAATACGAAGAATTGATTGGTCCAAGTTTCAGCGACTCATGGAAAATACATGCCGTGAAGACCCTGACCAGAACTTGGAGGATGTCATCAAAGAGGCAATGA
Source organism: Rhipicephalus annulatus (assembly GCA_013436015.1). NCBI lineage: Eukaryota > Metazoa > Arthropoda > Arachnida > Ixodida > Ixodidae > Rhipicephalus > Rhipicephalus annulatus. Next base: position 403,121 of record WOVY01009847.1, read on the forward strand.
GGGAAGCTTCCTGTCTCCTCCCGTTCACCGGCAAGCGCTCAGATTTCGACGTTGAACTGGAAAAACTGTGCGCGCTTCGCCGCAGGGCGGAAAGAAGATACAGGCGGACGAAAGCAATATGCGACTTGAGGCTGGCACGACGCATACAGAAAAAAGTCCAACGACGTTTAGACAAACTTGCACAGGAACGCTGGAAATCATTCTGCGATTCATTAGATCCCCGAAAGCCGTTGTCACGCATCTGGAGCACTATTCGTGGCCTGCGCTCGGCTCCCCAACAAAGACATCCTTTCATGGCTTTAGCCCTACATTCAGGCCACACCCAACTTGAAGTGGCAAATGAGTTTTGTACGCGAATCGCCGGTGTGTCCGCCTTGTCTGCTGGCACCATTAGGAGTGTTATCCCTGAACCCCGCATCTACGAAATGGACAATCTTTTCACTATAGAAGAACTTGACGCATCTTTGGCGGCTTCCCGACGATCATCTTCACCAGGACCCGATGGCATCACCTACGCCGCTCTAGCCAACCTTCAACAGGAGGCAAGGGGACAGTTGTTAAGCTATTACAACCACTCATGGCTGGCGGGCAATGTTCCCCAGGATTGGAAGATAAGTCGACTTGTGCCACTGCTCAAAGCAGGAAAGTCACCATTTGATCTGACATCATTTCGCCCTGTTGCCCTCGCAAGTTGCGTAGGAAAAGTCATGGAAAGGATGATACTTACACGCCTAGAATGGTACCTTGAGCGCTACAACGTATACCCAAACTGCATGACGGGTTTTCGGCGAGGTAGGTCATCTCTTGACAACGTGATTGATCTCACAACATTTATCCAGCAACAGAAGAGCCTCAAGCGCATACCACTGGCACTCTTCCTCGACGTCAAAGGGGCTTATGATAACGTAACACATAAAGCCATCCTAGACTCGTTGGAAGCTGTTGGAATCGGTGGTCGGATGTTCCAATGGATCCAGGATTATTTGACAAGAAGGTCCTTTTTTGTACAAACCTCAGATGGACCTACCACCAATTACTATATCTCCCGTGGCGTCCCTCAGGGCGCCGTATTAAGTCCCACTTTATTTAACCTCGTGATGGTAGGACTTCGTGAAATTTTGCCAAGTACCATCCTCATATCCATATATGCTGACGATATTTGTCTATGGACTTCGGCTGTAACTCGTCTACAAGTACGTGCAAGAGTCCAGCAGGCTGCCACCTTGACATGCTCATATCTTCGCAAGCAAGGTCTTTCCGTCTCAACGGAGAAATGTGCATTGGTTGCATTTACCCGCAGAGCCATGACACAATACCCCGTTACCATCAATGGACAAAATATTCCATACCAGAAGAACCATCGCTTCCTGGGTGTGATTATTGACAGGGACCTTTCGTGGAGTGCCCACTGCAATTACCTGAAGAGAAGGCTGACTTCCATTGTCCATATAATGCGGTTCCTCTGCGGAAAATCTTGGGGCGCATCGATAAGGTCAATGATGCAGCTATACAGAGCACTGTTTCTGGGATTTTTGCGCTACAGCTTGCCGTTACTGGCAAGTACGTGCAAGACGAACATCCGCACTCTCGAAAGTCTGCAAGGACAAGCACTACGCGTGTGCTTAGGATTGCCGCGATGCACCTCAACCTACGGGGCAATTATGATCGCAAGAGAGCATCCAATTCGAACATACATCACCACTGACAATTTGAGAGCCCACATAAGACACCTCTGCCGAGTTCCTGGTCACCATGTTGCAGTGTTGCCACTTCAAAGACCACACGCGATCTTTTCAAAGATTATTTCTGCCCATAGAGAATGCCTCCCTTTTGGCTTCACTCCCGCAACAAGACCAGCGTCACCCCCGTGGTGCCTACAACAACCACAGGTGTGCCTCACTATTCCGGGAATAACGAACAAGAGCCATCATTCAACAGTGGTCCTACGACAGGTGACATTGTCGCTACTCAACGAAAAATACGGCCAGAGGACCCACATTTACACCGATGGATCGGTCTCGGCTGACAGCTCCACAGGTGCTGTTGTCATCCCGGCGTACCAGGTCACTATAAAGCTCAAACTGTCGCATAGGACAACATCCACAGCAGCGGAGCTTGCCGCCTTACGTGCTGCTATACTTTATATCGCGGAAGCCCGACCTCAAAAATGGGCTGTGTTCTGTGACTCCAAGGCATCCCTTCAGAGCTTAAAATCAGCTTTACGACAGCGGGAGCATCAACAGCTAGTGAATGAAATAAGAGAAGTGATCCACGAAGTTTTATCGAAAGGACATGACTTGGTGTTCCAGTGGTTACCGGGACATTGTGGTATTGTCGGTAATGACCTTGCTGATAATGCTGCCCGATCCGCCCACGCGGACGCCCAGACAACCCCAATTCCATTGTCGAGAACCGACGCTGCAAGGGGCCTTCACTCGTTCGCTAACAACATGTCGGAAACTTGGCTGAGTGACCCCAGTGTCAGGAACCGCCGCCTACACAAATTGGACCCATCGAAAAAGCTTCAAGTTCCATCGGACCTCTCCCGCCAGGATGCAACTTTACTGTGCCGCCTGTGGTTAGGAGTAGCTTTTACAAAGGCGTACTCCTTTCGCATAGGAATGGCGGATAGCTCCCGATGTGATTCGTGCGACACTGACGAGACAATAGAACATCTACTGTGTTCATGTGAACGTTTTGCGAGCGAACGCAATTTGCTACGCGAAACGTTGGAGACACTAGACAGTAGACCTCTTTCCGAAGAGAAGATACTTGGCTCATGGCTCTACGCGTCGCTGGCCAGCAAAGCGACGCGGGCACTGCTAAGTTTTCTGAAGACGACCGGACTACGCGACCGCTTATAAGCGTGCAATGGACAAGGTCCAACCAACATACACGTTGCCCTTCACTTCTCTCTCTCTTCTCCTTTAATCCCCTCACCCCTTCCCCCAGTGCAGGGTAGCAAACCGGACGTGCGTCTGGTTGACCTCCCTGCCTTTCATTTCTTTCCTTCCTCCTCCTCCTCCTGGTACGTAAAACCTCAGATATTATACACTTGGTGTCGACAGAATTTGTGGCCCAGCATTCGCAAACCAACACCCACTGAAATGAACATTATCATGACCCTTCAGCACCCAAGTCCCTAGAGTTTTCCCGATTTTAAAGGCTAGAAGCTAAAGGAGAAAAAAAATCTAGAGACATTAGTCAGCACGGAAAGCATATCACCGGAGTTTGGATTTCCCCGGTTTGTCTGGAAACCGGATATGACGTGATCTTGTAGAGTCCCTGCTTGCCCCTAGCCAGGTACTACTGTGACTAGGGAAAGATCCGACAATTCCTCAGCCTTGTCCCCAGCCTTTATGGTGAGCTGCCAGTCAGAGTGTTCGATTCAGTACCTTAGTTGGCCTCGACTTCACACGTTGAGTTGTGTTTCCATTACGCGGAGTTGAATTTGTCTGCAAGAGTCTCCTTCTCTTGGCAACGTCCGTCAATGCACCTTAAATGGCCACAATATTTTCAAAACTTTCAGATTCCTTCCCTACAGCATCCCTTATAATTATATCTTGGTTTTAAACAGTAAAACCCAAGATATTAGTGTAAAAATGACCCATTGTTTGTAGAGCATTGTTTGTAGCTTGACTTTTGATCTTTAACCCATTTTCACTACTTGAAGCTGGATTCGTCTTGTGGTTATTCCGCTAGACAATTTCGGTCAATGCCTCCAAGAAAAGCACAATCAACTTTGCAAATTCTAACCAAGTTTTGTTTTTGCTTGAATGTGCGAAGGTTACTGCGATAAAAACTCTATCTGAGCGCACTTGACTTATAATAATTAAATCATTAATTTACAACCTGCTTGTAGCCTGAAGGCCAATCAAGAAGAAAAAATACGTGCTTTTAGCTGTCTCTAACTTTTTGTTCAAAATGTTACACAGTGCTCGATAGTCTATATTTTATTCGTGGCATCACTTCTGACCTGTTTGGGTACAATTACTACGCTAATATTATACGACGTAAACACTTCTGGCTACTTATCACTTTAATTTTTTTTCACACCGTTCACAATTTACCCAAGCCCAGCTCTGGCGGCAATCATTCCAGCTAAGTGATGTAGTAGTTGACTATGTCTGTTTTAATTCATTTTCCAAATGATGATTATGTTCCTGACTGCCCCAAAACCCGAGTCTCGCATTGAAAGGGAACTTTCATTCGTAAGTATCCTTTGCAATTGATTGATATAGTTCTCGCTAAGGACATCTATAGTGCCATAATTGGCAAGAACTTCTACAAACCCACGCACACACAAGAAACACATTTGCGAGAACTTCGTAAGCTTCAGTAGTACATCGGTCGGACCTAGTTGGCGGCACTCAGTCTCAGCAAAACTATCAGCCTTCTGTTGGCTTACGTTTGTAGCGGTCTATTCGCACGTTTCTCGACGCTCGCGTTATTGCGCCACCGCCGTATTTATCCGTCGAACTCTTCGAACTCTTTCGAGCTCTTTCACAAGATGTTCTCGATAAAAATAGCCCGCGTGAGTCGCGTATTTCCTAATATTGTCCTGAAAGTACTGCAACTACTTATAACTGGCATTTAAAAGTATAAGACCGAAAGGCACTTGGTTTCACAATAATTATGTGAGATATTTGCGTTAAAGAGAATTGGCAACATGATCGAAGAAGCCAATTTGACAATCACGGACTCACGAGCCGACTCACTGAGGCTCACTGAGACTTAGGTCAAGCCGCGAGTCTGAATTTGAGAGTGTCAGGCTGAGTAATGTGCTGGTGACCTTGAATTTGAGTGAATCCAGCTGAGAAAAATTGTAGGGAGTCATTGTCAAAGTGAGTCCGATTAAGGAAAATTTTGGTGAGTCTAGAGTTCAAGTGAGCCCTCTGAGCCAATGATATTTGTTGAGTGAGTCTGAGTGACCTTAAAATTTGTTTCTTGCCGACCTATGGTTGGTGCCCCGCCGCGGTGGTCTAGTGGCTAAGGTACTCGGCTGCTGACCCGCAGGTCACGGGTTCGATTCCCGGCTGCGGCGGCTGCATTTCCGATGGAGGCGGAAATGCTGTAGGCCCGTGTACTCAGATTTGGGTGCACGTTAAAGAACCCCAGGTGGTCAAAATTTCCGGAGCCCTCCACTACGGCGTCTCTCATAATCAGAAGTGGTTTTGGGACGTTAAACCCCACAAATCAATCAAATCTATGGTTGGTGCATAACTGATAAGGCGAAGATAGTGCAGATAAGCTAGGAAAGAACACAAAGTATCGCCCCGAGATCGGGCTATACCGAGCAGTACCATCACCACGCTAATATAGGTGGCCGGCGGCGCGCATATGAATGTACGCCGGGGTGCGTTTTCTAAGTGATGTGAGCCGACTGTCGGCAAATAAAATGCGTCGACATTTGCCTACTCATAATATACATGCCGTGCATTGCTGAATGAATGCACGAAGCTCGCTGTACGTTACTATATTACTTGTGATAGCAACGCATACATTGAAAGGGATGTTTGCGCTGGACGAATAGTCTGCGTTTTCGCACTGTGACACGATTTCTTTATTTATTTTAAATTTATTTTAAATGTTGAGCTTGTGTTGGCATCACTACTATGCATCGCTGTAGCACGACTGAATTTATTCTTCATGTACGCTGGTCTTGGATACCGAGATGGCGGACACATCTCGGAGGCCATGCCAGGCGGCGACTCCGCGCAATCTCGAGGCGAAAGATTGGCCGCGTATCTGCACGTTAATATGCAAATGTCGTCGAGAGACGATAGTTTTGGGTCTGGAGAGAGTGAACAAAACGTTTATTTCATGTTTTGAGCAGGAAAACGGGTGAAATGGTATTCTGGGGGCGCTGCTTTAGAGTGCCTCGAGCGTGCAGCGGAGGTGAACGAGCGCAAGTCACGTCACACGTGAGACATGAGCGCCATCTGGCAGTAATTTTGGAAAACGAAGCACATGGCTCTGAGACGGGTGTGCGCACCCGTCTCAGAGGTGATAAGGTGTAGAATGCAAAGCGACGGGTAGGTGCCACCACCGTGTCGTCTTAGCAAAGCGTTGGAAACACTTGCCTTTGCGTGCAAGTGTTGCATGGTCAGCGCAGCGTGATAAACGCTACGGTTTTTATAATTACTTATGTATGCCCTTTCTAGTAAAAAGAGCACATACAGAATATATACGTGTTGTCATGGTGCCTCAGGTATGCGCAATAATTGATTTTTAACTGACAATCGCACAAGTTTGAATGCTGAATCTTGAGCAGCATTGGTGGGCGCTACGGATGAGGTCGGACGTTTGGGGTATCGTCTGGTGCCGTTTTGAATACACGGTACCGTTACGGGTAGACAAACAGACAAATGTACAGACAGACGGAACAAAATTTTTGCGCTGAAGGTCCCCAAGAAAGGCTATCGTCTTTAATAGATGAGAGAAGCCATCAGCGCCTGTTCTTGGCCCTCTTTGTCCGTACTCTTTATGCGCGGCATTCAAAGAGTGTCTGCCTCACTGGCGTAGTCGAAGGAAATGGTGGAAGGGGGGGGTGAACTTCGGATTCGTGTACATGTACACAGACGTATAGTTGAACTCCCTCTCCAACCATCGATGAAAAGTTCTGGCCACGCTACTTGTCTGCCTTGTGGTAGTCATTGCGTCAATACAACAGACAGAGGCAGGTTCATCAACAAAAAGGCGGAGAGCTCGGCCTGAGCGATAGCATGCTCTAGCCTGGTACCCACTCTAGTTTGGCACCGATGGAGGGGAAATGGAAGCGAAACGAGTAATGGATGACGATGGTGAGATAGAGAAGAGAGTATACGTACAGTCTCTTCCGACTGAGGAAACGTTGTAACCTTGAATTTAGTCCGATTGTTTTTAAAGAAGTCTATGACCGCTCTTATCACCACAATTGCGCTGTTGGTGCATGTATGCACTAAAGTGAAACAACGACTCGGTTTAGATTGATGAACTGTACCCTGAAAACTCTAATGCCATAAGTTTCGCTATACTAAGTTCCCTGTTAGGCGAGAAAATCAAGATTGTAGTTTCATTTTTTTTAATTTCACGTTGTAAGCTTCACTAGTGACGTCACAAACTTCAAAATGTACTTTATTGTATTTTAATGATAATCGCTCGCCTAAATTTTCTGAAACTTCGTACGTTAAGTATACGGCCACATAGATGACAGTGTACTTCCATTTCACAAATTAGGAACGATATCATACCTACTAGACAGCGTCAAAATCTACGTCATGGTGTTTGGTGCAGGTATTTCAAGTTGGCGTCTCCTCCTCCCGCAATTTACTTTTCGCGTGTTTTACTGCTTACCAAGCATCGTCTCGCGATTTAAAAATAGCGTTTCAGGATTGTGGAACTGTGCTTCGTAAAAAAAAATCATTTTTTTTCTCCCGTTAGTGTTCCTTGTCAACAGTATTGCCCTCTGTACAAGATAGATCCATCTTGTCACTTCAGGATGCCGCGAAACCTCAACAAAATGAATCGTGTTTACACCGCATCCGATTAAACGTTGCATATATGAATTACTTCAGGAACGAAATTGGACTGTCCGACTCAGCATTTTGTGCACATTGTAACGTCGTCGAAGACACCAATTGTGTCCTCTGTGAGTGCACGATATACGCATCAGAGAGACAGTCTCTGAAGATGGCCTTAAAAATACAACAGGACACAAACTTGGAGTTGAAAAATATTCTAGGTCCATGGCAGAACAGCTCCAGTGCATTAGACTACACAAAAGCGCTAGTGACATTCTTACGGGCCACAGGCTTGAACGAAACGTTGTAAATAGTGCAGTGCGTGCGAGTGACTGTATGTGTTATGTGACTTTTATGCGAGTATGTAACTGTATGTGTTGTGTGTTCCTCATTGTATATATCATTGTCATCACCCGGCACCTTGAGTAGTCTGTCAGGTAATAAACCAGGCAAACCTCTTTAGCTCTCTATTAAAATAACTCTCTCTCTCTTGCAGAAATCAAACCAAGCTATACCGGTATTGCCTGCTTTCGCCCGCATTTGGAGGCAAGCACTGGTTCAGAGCTTTCGTGTTTCCTTAAAGCGTGCTTAGAATAAATAGACATGCCTCTCTTCAACTCGAAATGCCCGAGTGAATTTCGGGAAAATAATAACTGAAAGCGGCGATGCATTTCGTACTTCACTCGGGGGGGGGGGGGGGGGGCCGATGGCTTCAAAACCAGAGCTAACGCGGGCACACTACAACAGCAGGAAAATGTAATCATGCTGTTGTCTGGATCCAGGAAAATGTAACCAAACTGTTGTTTGGATCCAGGAAGAAGAGATATTTCGCCGCTCCGTGCCTCTCTTGGGCTAGCGTCCCCGTTTACGCATATATGCGCTACAGCTCGTGCAGAACTTTCTGTTATAGGCGCAGCCTGCCGGCTGCAATAAGGTCTACAAGCCTGGACGGTACATTTCGGATAACTATCTTGCGTACGCGTTGTTGAATGTACAGTCCTGGTGAAAAGTTCTCAGGCCACGCTTCCATATATATACATGGGATAGTGGCCTGGGACCTTTGCCCCCCCCCCCCCACTTCCGTATTCCGTACGTACTATTTGTGTGTGTATGCGATCATTGCAAATATATTGCTATGAAGCTAACACATCAGGGGTCAGAGATGCGGCGTACGTAGAACGACGAAGACGTAGAGACGACGGCTTTCGCGGTGTACTCGATGTTGATCTGCCCTGGTGAATACTGTGCACATCAGTGCAAGTACGCCGGTAGATAATCGCCCGTCGTGTCATTTGACGTGACAAATATATTGCAACAGTTGCGGTATTGAGTCTCGAAACCGCGATGTGATTATGTGGGATGCCAAAAGTACATGATTATGTGGGGGATGGTGGGTGCCTCCTGGCCCCTATGATATTTATCTTTTTCATGGACATATATTCCCGTACACATAAAATTCATGCGTGTACAGACGCCACCCCACCCAATCCATAAAAAGAAGTCTGGCTACGCCCTTGTCGAACAAGCATACAACATGAATTTATCAGTCACACTCATTTTGTTTACCCTGTCAATACCTGCAATTTGGTCTTAGCCAAAAAGGTCATACTGTCATTGATCAATCACCTATCCGATATTGGGCTTGTCGGAAGGCTCAAATAATAGTACGACATCTGACATAGAAGAGCCTTGATTTACCTGATACCCTAATGTAAATAATTTTATCAGGTTCACTTGATCACAACTTTTTTATATTTTTCTTTTGCCTCTGCTAAAATCTTTCTGTCCCCTTCCCCATCACTATTTAGAGTAGCATGCCAGCGTATAGACGCCGGCAAATATCTCTGTTTTTCCCAATAACTTTCTCTCTCTCTCTCAATACCTGCAGTGTATACCTGTAGGTGTATACGTCCCCATTTTACAATAACAATCGTGGTGTTACCCACGTTGCTGCCTCCAAAAACGAAAGCTACTTATAAAAAACCAGTGCTGTCTATGACGACAGACTCGCAGTAAATTAGATCAAAATCTGCAGCACATGCACTTGTTTGTGCTTGGTGAATCAGTCCTTCATCAGTTTATAATGCACCGCGGTAGGTTCAGTGAGGATTAGCCGCCAGTCTGTTTTGCACCTCGCCAACTAGCATGTACGTAGTTCATCGGGACACACCCCGCATTCCGCATATATCGTTGCAGGCGTGTGAAACACCGCGGCGAACACTTATCTCGCATAGCGATCCAGCGTGTTTGTTCTTTGCTCTCATCTGTTTTCCAAAGTGGTCGTGTGCGGCCCCTTCTGGCGGCGCGGCGAAGTCACACCAGGAGCATAATGCGCATTTACTGCATACGGTGCAAGCTTCATTACCAATGATAATGACGGTGCACCCAGCAATAAAACCTAGTGAGGCTCGCACGTGTTTCGCGGCTCAATTTCAAGCAGCTGCTGTTTGAAAAACATTACGCAACAGCCTGCACTACTTGAAGAGCTTCGGAGTTTGAAAGAGGCTTAGAATAAAAATTGAAAAAAAAGAAGAAAGAACAAACCGATAAAGATGGTCCCACCAGGCTTTGATTAAGTTGGAAATGCGGGTATTCTCAATTCCGCTTTGCTTGTAACCGAATATTACTATGAAGTTTCCCTCATAAAGCTTGCTCGTATGTGCACTTCCAGCTAACATACTACAATGTTATGATCTAACGTCTGGATTTCTCGTTGGTGTGGTCCTGTGAATTTCATTTTTTTTTACCTTTTTCAACCTGATTGATTCATTGATTGATTTGTGGGGTTTAACGTCCCAAAACGACCATATCATTCTGAGAGACACCGTAGTGGAGGGCTCCGGAAATTTCGACCATGCACCTGGGGTTCTTTAACGTGCACCCAAATCTGACACGGGCCTACAACATTTCCGCCTCCATCGGAAATGCAGTCGCCGTAGCCGGGATTCATCCCCGCGACCTGCACGTCAGCATTTTTTATCTCAACCTGAACACACACACACACACACACACGCGCGCGCGCGCGCACGCACGCACGCACGCACGCACACACCCTTCCAAATGCTTTGTACACCTAAAGTGTGGCAGCTTGGGCTAGTTGGTATGGCATGACGATAGTTATAGCGCGAGAACAAAACGACGACACAGCGCTCGTGTCTTTCGTGTCCTTCTTGTCTCTGTGTCGTCGTTTTGTTCTCGCGCTATAACTATCGTCTTGTACACCTAAAGTTGTTCTGCACCAGCTTCATAATCGGCCCCCGGTAAACAAAGTGATGACGTCGCCATATAATGTCAGACTGACGCCACGATGAAGTCACGAACTTTGGCGATCCTGGACGTCGTGGTTTCGTGATATGGTGACTTCGCGTGTTGATTATTTTTGCATCTTCCGTGCTGACCCTGTTAAAAGATAGTTTTCGCGTTTGGTGAGGCACTCAAGAATTCCGCCTAAGTAACGTAAGCTCCTCCTCAGTTTTTCTTCGTAACCACGTAACAGCTATTCAAATATCCCGGGTCACTAAACGGATGCTCACCGGCGACAGGACGAAAACGCGCACAATGCAAATAACGCAAACAAGACCCCGTTCGGTTTTCTGCTCGGACCACGCCCATCTCGTTACGTTCAAGCGGCGCATGAGACGCGCACATGTAGGGTGTGTTTTCCGAACGTCCAGCGCTAACGACGCCGCGTCATCCGGAGGCTTCACGAACTATTGTCTGCGTAATTACAGGAAAACACGAGACCTTGGAGCTTTTTGTCTGGCCGCCTCTCAAGGCACGAGACGACGAAGAAAGATAGCTCTAACACGAACAGCAGTTGCTGCTTCGTCACCCAACTCTTTGATCATAATCACAGGCATAAGAGAAAACATAGTGATGACACGCACAAATTTAAAGACAGGAAGTCAAAACGTTACGTCAGTGAGAGGTGAGCATTAGAGGCTGTCATGATTAGGGAAGCTCTTGCCACATTGCAAGTTTTAAGAAGACATTTTGGCACCTTGTCCGTTTTAGACCGTTCTGTTTTAGACCTTGTCTGTTTTAGATGCGTTCTCTCAGGACCACATTTCTTCGATATAATATGCGCAGTTTTACAAAGGAGAAAATTATTTCAACTTTACGTGATACGAAGCATCGCAAACTTCCTTATAAGTGGTGCGCTGTTTTTCTCTCTTTTTCACGAAGGCTAGATTAAGTAGTAAGCGTCCTTATATTATTGATTAATTGTATTTATGTACACGTGCTGCAATCCCAAGCGGGCAAGGGCAGGAGTAGAACGACAACACGTTTACTAGGTTATCGAGTCACGTCTTATTCAAAACAAAAATGAAAATATGTATCAGTTTTCCTTTAGTCACAATGCAGCATAAAGAAACCTCGTATCTGAACGCATAATTTGTTTTTTCGGTAGTTTTTTTTTTTGCTTTGGTGTGTGCAGACACGTGAGTGCATATACTTGGTCCGGCAATATTGAGCACATGTCGATTGTTAGTCGGCCTTTGTGTTTAAGCGGTAAAAGTCGTTTCGTTTTTCCGTCACCCCGTTTTCTCAATAATACAGAAAGCGGCATTCACCAGGAAAACGGGCCTGGTGTTAGTCGCTTTTATGCTTTAGTCGAAGGACTCGTTCAGGAAGGAAAGCGTTCATTACTGGTTGCGTCACAACGAGGGAGGAGGCGGTAAGACGTTCACACCTCGGCAAGTATACACCACTGAAGAGAGACTGGTTCTTAAGCATCAAAAGCATTTTTTTTTTGTTCTATGGTGGTCAGTTGCTGACTTTCTTTTCTTTGGAGGCCTCAAGACGTCCGGTGGAAGACGTACTGAAAAATTCATGTATGTTTTGTGCGTGTGTGTGGAAGGAAAGACATTAGGCTTACATTCGAGCAAAACGCAGCTGACATCACTGAATGCCGCCATAAAATGGAAGACAAGTCCTGTTGTCGAAACGTTGGGACACTCCCCATTCAATGGACTGTCACCACGTGGAGGAATAAAGAACTCTAGCATGAGCATCGGCAAGATTTTGTCTAGACGGGTGCAGACCTCTGTTGCATCACAATTAGGGAAGGGGGAGAACTCTCGTGTAGCTTAGGGGAGAAGCAAGTGCTGGTCAGGCTTGAAGAGAGCAAGTGTCTTTTTTGCACTTCCCTTGCCAACGCCCATGAACTATAGAGGGTAAGGATGAAACATAGTGACTAGAACAACACAGGACAAGCGTTTTTTCTGCTCCTTTCTGTCCTTTTTTGTCATGCTGTTTTGTCTTCGGCTTCACTTATTCAAATAACCATCACAACTTTGTTACAAGGAGGTGATATGATGTCAAGCGTATAGCCTCGCTAAGCGAACCCGCTCATTGGCCATCTGCTGCCTCCACTCCTTTTATACTTGTTTTATTTCCTTCAATTGGGAACTATCCTTTGTGAATTACTAAGAGTGAATCTGTCTAAAGGGTTCCAGAAACATTTCTTAAGTAACCATGGAATGAATTCACTGGAAGAGCTTATTGCTTCACGAATTCAACGCCGCAAAAATTGTAAGAATCCGTCTAGTAAGATCGGAGTTACAAAGATTTGTCGCACGCTGGAACCGCATTCTCTTTTCATTCGTCCCGGCGAAAGCGCTGGAAGCTAAACAGGGAGATGGCCGGGGTAAAGAAAATACGTCACGTGCACCTCGTGACCTTGAGCACCTTTGTCTCTCTTTTTTTTCTTTGAATACACAAATTTTTCAGTGTAATCGCGTGCGCTCGTGTAGACAAGTCACGACCTATACCGCTGCGATCTCTGTAACGACCGAGCACATCACTTCAAAGCAGCCATTGGCTCATAGATGGCCTTCTAGTGATTTTTGAGCGCATTGCATCGTTTGTTGAGATAATAGAAAGTAATTTTTAACTGAGTGATAATTTATGGAGAATTCTAGGCCGACTGCTGCACTATAACATTTGGCGCGCGTGTTCTCGGAAGCCTCTACTACCGATCGGCAGCGTTTTCTGACCACGCCCAAGAAGTGTTGGAGGGCCCCTTTGAGGTAGATGGAATTTCTTTTGCATATCGCAATTCATAAGTAGGTGTGCGCCCAAGAAATCGGGTAAGCCCTGCTACTCGCCGCTAGTTCACTGAATATGAGGAAGGCAAGGGTCAGCCCAAGGAACGACTGTGAAGCGACAACGGCGAGCCGAAGACTACAAGTACGTACAACGAGGGTACACTTGGGAACGGGAAAGACCGCGGCGCCCGTGAGAAGGGCCAGAAGCGATGGAAGGCCTACGCCAACGACGACGTGTTCGTGTCGTGTCTGTGTGGTCTGCGACAGCCTGTGGTTTAGCTCGAACATCTCTCTGCGCTGAGAATCAACGTAGTAACAACATGGCATCACTTAGTCAAAGCATGGCACCACCCAGAAGCAATCTAGTAACAACCTGCGTCACCTAGCCAGAGCCTGGCTATTACCTAGAGGCAATCTAGAAGTAACCTGCATCACCTAAGTCCTAGAAACGACCTAGAAGCAACCAGATTAGTCAACGTCATTTATCATTCTCTTTTACATTGGAATGTGGATAGAGAAAAATATACAGACAAATGACCCATAGTTGAAGGCTATGAGGCACTCGTCTCTATATTTTTTCAGGCGAGTCTTCAGAACAGTCCAGTCTCACTGTTTCAAGCCTTGGCTGCTTAATGAGTGGCTCTGCCAATTTCTCTCCCAGGCATTTCAACGCAGTGTATCGATTCAATCTAATGTTATTCATTTCAACAAAACCTAGAGTGTCTGCAGAGCGGTATTTTTCAGCGACGACCGCATCACCGTATGTAGGGCGTTTGCAAGGGCATCTAGTCAACGGGCTGCAATGCAGGGGAGGCAACTACCAGTTACCTCTCGCCAATTACGTGGTAATGCCTCTCTTTTTTTTTCTCACGAACCGTCCATCAATTTCTCGTTACGTCTGCACGCTTCGAAGTTGGATTTTTGTTTTCGTTCATCGTTTTCTCCACGTCAACCACTTAGCTTCAGATGGTCGTTCACGAAAAAAAAAGTTGTACCAGTGTCCGTGATGAAGGACCCCCGCTTGCTAAAGTGAAAGCGTTTCAAACCACGCTTTCATACCATCGCCTTTTTCTCCGTGCTGTCCATCGAACGGAAAACAATGGTGGAGTCGACACGTTTCACGGCAAGCGATTCGGTCGAACACGTGTTAGCCGAAGTGGGCAACCACCGCGGCAAGCGAGACGAGCTCTGACAGATAGTAGACAGCACAGACGCTGTGCTAGCCGCGCAGCGCGGGGTCAAGCCGGAAGTACAGAACGAACGTGCAGTGGCTGCGAGGGTCAGCCGTCAAATGCGATGTTCAGACAACTACGCAACAAAACTGTACACCCCGGTTACTATTTCGTGAAGCGTGGTCAAGGCTGGAGGAACTTGTGTCAGCTAATCAGTAACGAGAATCGCTTATGCATGTTCCGCAGAAGGGATAGACGAGGAGAGTTCACCCAATGTGCACAATTAATCATTCCGCGAAGCTTCCCGTCGAGGAATAAGCAAAAAGAAAAGTCCACTGTTCTAATTCGAGCTTACGCGGGCCACTTATAAAGATATTTAAACTAAACAAATTACCACAGAAAAAAATGGCTTCGCCAACCGGAGGAGACTTCTGAAGGCAATGGGTGACGAAACTTTGATGGTTGCGAAATAATACGGCTTGAATGTAATGCGCTAACAGCAAACATGCACAGCGTTGTATGACAAAAGAAACAAAGACTTAATTTTGCAATTTTTGCAAACATTAATTTACGCTGCACGAAGAGTGCGCGAATGGACAGATGCAGCCTTGCCAGGAACTCGCGGTGCTACAATTTATTTATTTATTTATTTATTTATTTATTTATTTACTATATAACCCACAGCGCTCAAGGGCATTGCATAAGGAGGAAAGAATACAATATCTCAGTACAGATTCCAAAAATTCAACATTGCAATAAAAACGCAATTCTCTGTCCGCTTATACGTACTGGTACACAGTATAAAGTAGGTTCGTAATACCGTTTCACACTTAAACATCAGCGCGAGTACACTACTGTAGACCCTGCAGTGAAATTGTACATACATCGTGTGGAGTAATTTAGGCACCTCCAGAAGGCAACCTATTCCGCTGGTCTATCGCACCGACAAAAAATGACGTTGCACTTGCGTCCGTCCGGCACCTTTTTTTTTCTTTTTCTAACTAGCATGTTCTAGTCGCTGTGGAACATAATTCGGTTTGTATATAACGTACAAAGTCTGCAGAGTTTTATGCAAACTTAGAAAAGGAAAATTATAGTTTGACCTTTACGTTTATTGACTAAATCAGCGCCTCACCACCGAATTCGGAAGAGTGATTTCAAGCAATCATTTACCAGCGAAAGGGACAGTTGCTACAATCGTAAACCTCCTCGCTCATCATGGAATGTTTGCGCAGAACTGATTTGCCAAAGATTTTATCACTTAACACTGCTGCTTGGCGTACCTACTAAACAGAACGCAATCGCAGGAGGGTTAGTCCTGATTCCCATATATTCCCATAATTTTTTTTTCAGGTTGCAACAAAACGTTTTGAGACATAGGCCGAGTCCGTCCTCCACTAGAAGGCTTTGAAAGCCTCATTTCTTTCTATACAGCTGGTCTTATAAACAAACTTTCAGCAGTAGCTCCTTCTTTCTTTGTTCCTGCTCTTTTTTTATAACATTTCTCTTCTATTCTTTTGCATCTGCCATTCCCCCTTCCCACCACCATTCCGTTCCCATGCTATAGGGCAGCCAGTCTCTCTAAGAGCTGACTGACCTTCCTGTCTATTCAATCCTTCCTTCCTTCCTTCCTTCCTTCCTTCCTTCCTTCCTTCCTTCCTTCCTTCCTTCCTTCCTTCCTTCCTTCCTTCCTTCCTTCCTTCCTTCCTTTCTTCTTTTCTTTCTTTTTTCTTTCTTTCTTCATTCATTCATTCATTCAGGTCGGACGTCACGACGGCCTCTCGCTTCCCTGCGCATAACTGGCGAGACAGATACTGTGTTTTCTAGAAGCCCTCGACAAAGCAATCGTCGTCGCCCACAGCGTGCAATGCGTTGCGATGTGTGACGCAGCAACCGATTTCGTTCCGCCTCGAAAGACTATCAATTCGATCGGCGTTTGACACGCTTCGAAAGAATATTCCGCGTATGGTTACGAGTCTTCGAAGTATAGCGCGCTACTGCGTACGCATAACTCTCAATAGACGGGAAACGAGAAGTACGTGTTTCTTGTATTTTGGTTGCATTGTTCTCTCTGGATCCTGCTGCACGCGTCTCAGTACGACCTGCCTATATATATATATATATATATATATATATATATATATATATATATATATATATATATATATATATATATATGTTATAGGACCGGGAGAAGCTCCGTGTTCAACAATCAGTCGTAATGGGAATTCGATGACGCGTCGTTTGGCGCGCTCAGCGCTCATCTCCCAAAATACCCTGGCGACGCTTGGGCCGATGCGGCCTTCAGCGTTGCAAAAAATAAGCGCTCCTTTTCATGAGCCTGTTTGGATGGTGACACAAAGCGCGCGGTAGGAACTGCGGTGAATGGGCACTACATCTTGTGAAACAACGGAGATGTTCCGGTGCCGCATATATAATGCTTCCGTATTTCCTCGCTGCATTGTGTTTACGTAGCTTCCGTCTCCTTATATATTATGTTTTTTTTTGCTTTCATTTGCGACTACGCTCGGGGGGGGGGGGGGGAATCGCGTTTAAAATGTGATCACTCAAGATGGTATTTGCGCACGTCGAGGAACGAGCATAGCATGCAGCTTCTGAAGAACAGTCGTCGTTGTTTTGTTAAGTCTACATGATGTCCGTGTTTTGTTTTGTTTTGTATTATTTTTTTCTCGTTGCTCATAAACATCCTTATATGGACAGAATTATCAGGTGTAATGCCTGGTGTTATGGCCATGTACCAACGTGCCCTTAAGCACTATTTTAAATAACAAAAAAGAATCGAGGAAGGAGAGAGGGTTCGCATGGAGGAGGACGCACAGAGAAGAGTAGTGACTAGCAGAGCGGCAATATTCTACTACAGAATTCATCGCGGTGCTAGGGCTTGTGTAAAAAAAAAAGAAACAAGAGCAAAAACGCCTAATTTTTTTTCTTCGTCGGAGTGTGCGTTAAACCTTTCTTTGAGCGTTATGATAGCTAATATTGCAAAACATTTGACGATGTTTGGCCAGCTATTCTAACCAAGACGCACTTTTGCACACAGGAGAAAAGCTGATACATCGCTTCCGAGTCTCCTATTCTGGCCTTGCTTTTTTTTTTTCATTGAGCAGGCATAGTCGAACGGGGCCAAGTTTCAGTTTCTGTATGAAACTTGCATTGCAGCTGAGGTGGTGAAACTTCAGGCTACCAGATTTTTCGGTTTGTTACGCGCCGCCTATAGAAACAAACAGATGATGTCAGGACTCATCACCTAATCTGACCTAACCTAACGTAGCTTAACCAACCTAAAACTGACGGCGAGTACTGCCTGCCAGTGCTCTATAGAGTAGTGCCATGTATTAGTTGTGTTGAATTTCAATGGTAGATCCAGATCAAGTTTTCGCTCTGAGCGGAGCAATCATATTCCAATGGCGGATTATTGTGTGTTCCAATGGCATATTGAGAGCAACCGCAGATCACGGATTGACCCGTGGAGCAAGAATTTTCACTCCGCCGAAATCGGCGGATTCGACCGGTAGCTCAACTGACGTATTCTGTGCGCCCGCCTTTCATACAATCACCGATGGGTGTCCAGAAAAGTCTTCGCACTCTCTCGTACCCTCTCGTGCTCTCTCGCTAGAAATTCCAACACGTCCCGTAGAGACGTGCGCGTTCCGATCGCAGATTTGGCGAGAGCAATCCCGCTAGGATCTGCGTGCTCCATTCTCCATCCGGCCCAGCGCTCGCGATCTTCCAATAGAATTCAACATTGCATAATCAGTGTGAGTTTAGGAGAAACTTGCCCGAGAAAAAACCACACGATTTTTTTAGGGGGGCGAGGGGGAAGGGTCATACGCGTTGCCGTGTACGTACTCATGATAGTGGGCGAACATTACGCGACATTTTTTTCTTGGTATTTTATTTTTCTTCGCAATGAAAAGTCACCTTGCTGACATGAATTTAGTTGTCTGGGCATGACCGAAAACAGAGTAAATGAGTTGAAGGAAATTGTGGCATATCGTTATCCGCTTGAATTTTCATTGTTAGTTTTGTGCCATGGTGGCTGAGAGATATAGCCAGTATTTGTATCTCTCTTTTCTTCTGGCTTGCACGATTTTTTATTACGAAAACAGGCAATTCAATTTAGTATAGGTGTTTGGCGAACATCTTGGATGTAGATGATTTCCTTTCTATTAGCGCTGTGTTGCAAGCAATTATAGTACTGAAAAAATTTTGGGCGATACAGCAGAGCAAAACAAGCGTGGGCAGAAGCATATAATGCAGGTAACCATGATGAAATGCACTTGTAAGATACGCGTAATGCAGAATGCTCGCATGTAATGCAGGCAGCCGAATTCGCTTAGGCAACTTTAGTTTACTCTTGGTCAGGAGCGTATTAAGAATTTTTTTTCGCGAAGGGAGAGGAGGTTTCAAGCATAATTTATGTATGTAGGTGGGATTGTTTTTATGTGTTCCTGTGCAAATACGCAAGCAAAATAAAAATCTTCAGTGGGTGGATGGAATCCCCCCACCTCTTGGCTACGCCCATGCTCTTCGTACGAAGTCACGCGCAAAAGAGAACGTCACAGATGTCACAAGACGGTCGTAAAAGGTAGAAAGGCGCCGACATCCGAAAGAAGACACTGCTCAAACATACTTGCTTCTACTGCGTTCTCATTTGTCATGTAAGTTCGTTAGTCACGTCACTGAGGCAACTATATACATACGCCAGCGCAAACACTCGCGAAGTGTCCCTTGGTTACTGGCTCACCGAAAAGTCGTTTGCCAAAAGAAGCTATGAGCTTGACTGCCCCCTCGCGTTCATGGAGTGAACCGGAGTGTCGGCCGATGCCTATGTTCTGAGGACTGCTGCGTAAAATGGCTGTATAGCATCTGGCTGGTGCTTCTACTTGGTTGACTGACTTAACAAGCTTGTAGAAATGCTTGGAATTTTTGTCGCCTACATTTAGTGACCCCCTAGACTCACATTTCTTAAGTGATTCGTAAATAAAAAGAAGATAAAAGTGAGCCCCGTAACTGTCTCTCATGGGGAGGACCCCTCAGCAGTAGCTCACGAGGGATGGGGTAGAGAAGAGAATAAAAGAATAGGACTAAATGGTTTAAAGATAGAGAGGAAGGAGAGAGCGAGACGTAGGGACAGCGACATCCAGAAGTAAGGAGAATATAGGAAAGATGGACACGGTCGCTGGAGTCTGAGGACGGGGCACCACTCGGCGAGAGCTCTTGTTGGCGTCAGGAGATGGCGTAGGGCGAGCCAGTCGGCCCAGAGCTGCGCTGTCGTCTGAGATCGCGGGGGCACAACCAGTCGGCACGAAACCCAGCTAGTGAGTCTAGACACTCATGTGTTAACATACATACATACATACATACATACATACATACATACATACATACATACATACATACATACATACATACATACATACATACATACATACATACATACATACATACATACATACATACATACATACATACATACATACATACATACATACATACATACATACATACATACATACATACATACATACATACATACATACATACATACATACATACATACATACATACATACATACATACATACATACATACATACATACATACATACATACATACATACATACATACATACATACATACATACATACATACATACATACATACATACATACATACATACATACATACATACATACATACATACATACATACATACATACATACATACATACATACATACATACATACATACATACATACATACATACATACATACATACATACATACATACATACATACATACATACATACATACATACATACATACAGAAAACGATAAAAAGGTGGTGGGGTTAAGAACGCTGCTAGCCAGTTGAATACTCTGCATTGGTGCATGCGGTAAGGGCGTAAGCGATCAGCAGAGAAGAAAATCTGTCGGACCACCACAGTTTTTTGAAGCTACAGAACAGTTTATGTGAGCATAAATGTCTAGATAGGAGAACAGCGAAAATTAGTGGAAGGCAGCCTGTACTTTCTTTCATATTCAATTTCCGTTTTTTTTTTCCGTAATATTCATACACTTCACGCCCTTAAAACAAGCACACTCGTTCGACCCTATGCCTTACTTGACGGCGATGTCTATTTGCATGGGTTGAGCAAAAATATACAGGTCAACCGAATCACATGAGTTTTCTCTGATTCGTCTGCATCAGCGTACGATTCGCACACAATCGCGGAAGACAAATCATCTCGAGAATTCGCGAAGACACTTTCTCAACCATGGGTGGTCCGAAAAGCGCGGAAGCAAGAAAGCAAGGAAAAAAAAAAAGGTCAGGAGGGAACGAGTGGGCCGTAAGGCCATAGTCACACACATCATATGCATATCGGTCACTGAGGAAATCCTGACCGAAAGCGCATGGCGAAATATTCTGTTTTGCTTCGGAGAAAGGGAAACATAGAGGGAGTGAGAAGGAAAGAGCTCAAGACGGTCCGCGACCTGTCCTATAGTGCATGGAGCGTAACGATGCCGTACGTTGTAAGAAGGTACAGAATATGATATAGTAAATAAATATAGGCAAACGAATGGATAAATAAGCGAGGAACAACCACTGTAGCGCCAAGCGATCGCACTCGAGACGATAATGACAATGGACGGGCTCTCCAGCGAACTATCAGGAAAGAAGGGCGACTTCCCTTTCTTTTTTTCCTTTGTTTCTTTCTTTCTTCTTCATAAACGCCACCTTCTTACTTCCTTCTTCGAAAATGGCCCCTGCCGTCGTAAAGCAACGCACTCTATGCGTCATCTATATTACTTCAGCTCTTCTTTTTTGTTGTTGTTGTTGTTGGTGGTGGTGATATTATTAGTATCGGCGATCCCGTCTTCACTGCAAGTTCTATCTTTAAAGCTAAACAATGAAAAAATGAAAAAGTAAACATGCTTCGCGGGGACTGTTTTTCATAGCTCCCCGTCACACGAGACACCGAGCTGACAGCGCTCATCTCCTCCCTGTCGGCGTATATTTGCGGTTCGTCTAAAGTAGCGCGTTTCCGTCATCTCCAGTCGGCTGTAATGCGAGCGCTGCAGCATTGCGTGCTGGCAGCTCACCCCAGGAGTTGTATTCATTAATCAACCAGCCGCGTGCCTCGAAAGCGTTGGTCTATTTTAGCGCTCCAGTCCGGTATAGTCTCGGACAGACTATCTTTGATTTATTGTATTCTATCTTCTTGTATTCTTCCTAACCGGAGCGGGACCAAGCACCCAGATTGAACGATGACCACCTAATGGAAACGTGAAAGGCCAAGCTCGTGCTCGAGTACCTGGAAGACCAGCGACAACTCGTCGCCAGGGCCAAGAGGGCAGTCGAATCCTGAGGTTTTCTGGACTAGGAAAGCCTCCTACCTTAGGGTGATACCGGGGCTCGCTCGGAACACTGTTTCGAAATAAACGTTGATTTCCTTCTCTCTTTCTCTTTCTTGGGTGTGTGCAGAGAAAGGGGGGGAGGTCTAATAACAGTTAAAGATATGGCGATAGGTGAGCCGCCTTCGTGGTAGCGAAGTTGAAATAACAAGTTGAATACTTCCCTGGAAATAAGATGTTGAGATTACGCGCACATTGACCCTTAAAGAAATCGATGGACATATCTATGCTATTTAGTGTGTATACTTGTGTGCATCAACGCCCATGCAAGCCCGTTGAAGTGGGCAAATCAGCGGCGCTCATGACATCTTGAAAGATGATTGTTCAGGTCTGCTCCTCCTCCACAACCTCCACATTTCACTGTATGTACATGCTTCAACCATTGACTCGCTGCATTAAAGCTCGGTTGATTTGGCGAGAGGGGGTATAAGGTCGGGGGGGGGGGGGGTATTTAGCATAGGGTCTTGCACGAGCACCCTGCAGGAGAGGACCAAGTTGCACTAATATCAAGTACACTGCCTCTAGAATCGACACAGTTTCGACTTTGCGATTAGCCACTCCTAAGCTACTTCAGTGAAATCCTCTACCGGTGTCGGCAGCGTTCCGAGTAAAAAAAAAATCAGAGGGACGGGAAAAAATGAAAAGCACGGTCAGATCTGAAGTCAAACGCGGAAATTCTGCGTGGCAGTCGAGTATACCACAGAGTCACTCTAACGCTAAAAGTTGTTCCCAAAAAGACCCTGTTCGTGCTAGGGCAACGTCAGTCATGGTTGCAGTGTTCGCTATTGTTGCATGATTGTAGGTTCACGGACTACGCCAAGATATATCGGTGTTGCAGCCCCGGATGCATTCACGCTATTTCTCATAATCCAGCGAGCAGGAGTCCGGAGCGTAGGTCGTTAAACTGATGGTAAACAGACCACGGCCCTTCGCTCGAATGGTTACGGCAAGCGAGAGGTGTTTGCCTGTCATCGCGCCCTTTGCATTCAAACCGAGCGTCGCTGTGTTTCGACCTACGACCCCGGAGTTCACATCTGGGAAGCCGGGTACGGTATCGTTTTCGAGGCGAGAAGGCTTCATCAAAGCAACGGGGAGTCTGCCTCGGCATCCGGCGAGACAGGCATAAGCTGCTGGAAAAAACCACCTGTGTCTTCAAGCGGGCCTGTGTCCCTTTGCTTCGGGTCGCGTAGGCGCTTGACCATTGAAAAACATTCACCGAGTCCAAAGTCTGATGCATCCGCAACACCATTCATTCTCGTAAAAATGCAATAAACATAATAATACTCACCAAGCTATAGGACCATTGCTCAACCCAGAGAAATACGGCGAAAACCGTTTCCAGAGTTAAGCACATCATCGCACCGTAGCGAGCGCATCGTTTCGATAAAACTGATATCTGGGCTCTAACACGAGTGTCGATTTCACATCGCCTTCCATCCGCATGCTTCGCATTACATTCATTTCCGAGGCATGTGAGATCTGCCGAATTGTTTAGGGGAGAAGCTCCTTATGGCGTGGCTTGTGCGTCCCCGTTGTAGGTAACTGCCCCTCTTTAAATCTTGAGCCAGCCATAGAGGGCGGTACTTGTACTATACGCTGAAAAATGCAAATGGTACGACACTAGAGGACGTTACCTATAGAAAAGAAGCATTGACGTCACACGTACGGAAGGAGAGAAAAACATTCGCGCTACTACGATTGCGCGATCGCCAGGGGGCGCTCTATAGTACTCTAAACGCCGTTTTGGCACGCACACCCATTCAGAGGCTTGGCGACGGAAGATGGACAAGTCTGCAGAGCGGCGTGCGCGCCGGGCGACGCCCGCGAGGACCCCGCAGTACAATGGGACGCCGAAGCGGCGCTGCGTGCGGACCCAGCTTCGCCCCACTCTCCATCAATCACCCCGTGGAAATGCTGTCATTTTTTATTTATTTGTTTGGGTTACGAAAGCTTTTTTGCACAATACAAAACTAAAGTCGCAAGATCCACAAGGAAATCATCGCTTCTTCTATCCTGCTATGGTTTGTTATATTAGTCTTTTGTTTTTCTTTTTTTTTTCTCATCAGTTCAGCTTAGCGACAATGAACTTAGATCATTCTTCTACGAATGTCTCGTTGCCCCCCCCCCCTCTCTCACTTTATTCAATGCTTGTTGTCATTTTTCTGCTTTTATTTTCCGAGGAAATTCCCACGGGAAGAAGGACGTCTTTGCCAAAATACCGCAGAATCGCCGAACAATAGAGAATACATCCACTCCCGCGCATTCTGTTACAGTTCCCGGTACTATCCTGATATACTATACAGACTAAACACACACCACGCAGACGGGGCGTACTGGGTCGCATTCAACTCTGTGTTGACCGGTCATTGCCGCATTCAATGTCCGATAGCAGGAGACAGGTTGGCGCAGCCGGTAAACAAAGGGAAGAGCGTGAGTGCAGCAGATGGCGGCCCAGATTCAGGAACGGCGGTTGCAATCAAGAGACTTGGGCGGCGTGGTTTCGATGTCGTGCATGCCATTTGACCCCCCTTCCCGCTGCGAACATCTACGACGATGAAAATGACAGCGTGCGCGCTCATGCTTGCTTGTTCCTCGGCCCAGCCACGTCAAACGGGGGCAAAGGGTTCCATCTCAATACGGAGGTTTTCGCTATCTCTCTTTTTCAGTGATCCGTCATGGCGTGGCTGCGTGGAAATCGTTGAACGAGCATGCCACAATAATTGGTGAGTTTCGAGCGTGACTAGAGAGGCTAGATTGGAACAGGTTAGTTTATTGCGTACCAGTAAAGGCCATTCAGGTGCGCACAACTACATCGGGTAAGACAATGGCTTAAATGGGACGTACAAAGAGAGCATAGGCAAGATGTAACACACGGCACTGCAATACTACCACAGATCACTAAAAAAAAAACGAAGAGAAAATAGAATCGCTTATTATCATCGGTGAAAAAAAAAAAAAACACCAGCCACGGCGCTCCGGAATAGCCAATTTCTCGTGCGTATCGACCACCCAAAGGCGCAATGTCATCTCTTGTTTTGGGAGCTACCGCTGCTGCAAATGATGTAACACACAGCACTGTAATGCTATCGCAAATCAATGAAGGAAACAAGGAGATAAAAAATTGGGAGAACCCGCGTGCAGAGGGAATCATTCATTTGCGAAGAACGAATGAGAAAGGTTGATATGTCACTTTAAAATCAGCACAGCGTTGCGAGGTGGAGGTAAATTATGCCGTACATGACTTCCGTGTCATGATTATCATGTTTGGATGCGTCGTTTACCTTCGTCATCTATTGACGTCACATGATACCAAATTTAGTGTATGTGGAGCTAGCGAACTGGCCCCGAGCAGGCTATGAGCGTGGTATGTTGTCATGTTCTTACACGACACGCGTGTCAGGGTTATCACTTTTGCACCAGTCATATATTTCGTCATCCATTGACGTCATGTAACACCAAATTCGGTATATGCGGAGCTAGCAAAACGGCCGCGAGCGCATCACGAAGAGCCCAATATACTCCAATGTAGTGTTGACGCTCGCGCACGCTTGGCACAGCGACGATACGTTAGCAAAACGCGAGCACTCTATAATCTGACACCAGGCGCGACCAGCGTCCGTCGGCGCGGCCCGACGGCAACCGGTGCGAAATGCGGCATGCTGCATTTCGCTCCGATGCGTTACCCAGACAGCACTGCGTCTGCTTCTTTTCGTGACGGAGGTACGCTGGACGCGCTGAAACGTGCATGTGTCAAAGCAACGCAGTGCGGCACGCGCCGGCGAGTATATGGCAGGACCGGCGCCTGGCGTGGCAACGCCGACGGGTCATGACGGAGCGAACGCCGGCGTGCTCGCGAGCCTGGTCACGTCGAAATGTATTGGCGCCTTGACTGTGGCATGTAGTCATGTCCTCACATGACACGCACCTCATGATTATCATGTTTGCACCAGTCACATACCTTTGTCATTCATTGACGTCACGTAATACCATATTTGACCTACGTGAAGCTAGCGAAACGGCCGCGAGCGCATCATGAGCGTGGCATGTAGTCATGTTGTTACATAACACGCACGTCATGATTTTCATGTAAGGGTCTGTCGCCCTTGTTCGCCATGCATATATGCCTTACCATACCAGTTTTGCAACATGTCATGTAAACGATACCACCGCGAGGACAGCAAGACCATGATATGTAAATCATGACATTGATGACATACATATCACGATTTTTATGTTATGACTAGTCATTTATGCTCGTTATACAGTCATATCATGCCATACCAAGTTTGCAAGTTTGGTATCGATACCATTATTGAAATGGCCAGGAGAGCTAAAAATCGTAGATAGATAGATAGACAGACAGTAGATAGATAGATAGATAGATAGATAGATAGATAGATAGATAGATAGATAGATAGATAGATAGATAGATAGATAGATAGATAGATAGATAGATAGATAGATAGATAGATAGATAGATACAAAGTCGCCGAAGTTTGCTAAGAAATGCTTCGCATTTAACAGAACACAAGAGATCGCCAAACTTGTGTGTTTAGAAAAAAAAATGTTTAACGATTTACAGTAGTTGGTACTCTACTATGGGAGAGCAGAAAGCCGTCCTCGTGATATAAGTGAAGCCAAATGAACATAATCACATAATGTAAGCATTTAGAAAAATAGTTAACGACTTTGAGTACTTTGGTACTATACTATGGGAGAGCATAAAGCCGTCCTCTGCCATCCCGGACAGGCACAGCTGTAAGTAAACACATCGTACGATTAGAAAAAAAAATGTTTAACGATTTCGAGTACTTCGTACTCAACTATGGGAAAGCACTGAGCCGTCCCTTGAGGAGCAGAAATCAAACCCAAATACCAACCATTTATAATTTAGCGGTTAAGGATAATTTTATTTCTGGATATATATTACATAGCTTATGTGCACACAGAAAAATTGACGATGGTGATCAAAGCGTATGAACAATGCAAGCTGTTATATACAGCGAAAAGAAATTATTTGCGTATGCAGTGATGTACAATGCGAAAATTGTACAACAAAGACAGGAAATTCACGACCATCGAGATGATTGAACTTAGATAAACAGTAAGGAAGGCTATATGAACAAACAAGGGAAGGGGGGTCATTCACAGTGTAGGGTGATGTTTTTGCATTCACCTGTGAGGACAGTTTGCTCTCGTACTCAAGAACAATATCGCACAAAAGCACATGCTTCTAAAAAAGAAAAGAAAAACACACACTGCAATTTCACACTGGTACAAGCTCTAGCCCACCTCCTCAATAGGGTAGGAAAGGCATGGACACTCTGATGTTTTTTACAATAATTAATCGCGTAGACCAGCGTTGGAGGAAAGCCTCTTCTCCCAGCATGACTAGTTCTGTGTAGAGATGCATAAGCATTATGTTTCTTAGCCGATGTAGTAGGGGAAACATGGCTCTCGGGGGGCGTCCCCTCAGGCGGGCCAGTCCCCTCCGCTTCCATTAGACGAAGGCTCCGATAGCCATTAAGAGTACGACAAAGTTATCCCTGTGGCTAGACTTCCACTGCATACTTGCTTGGAACATCCTGGTAACCATGCGCCAAAAGGTGTGCGCTACTATACATTCATGAAAGACATGGTTCAGCGTTTCGACGCGACCGCATTGCGGGCATGTGGCGGAGGGCGCCACGCCCCACATGGCAAGGCGGGCGGCCATTGGTAAAGCCACCCATTCCCTAAGCCAGTTTAGATCACGGACTTCGGAGGGGAGGGGCGTGTTTGTAAGAGTCCAACATCTTTTCGTCCGGCATTTCCGGCGCTGTTCCTCAGTTAGACTTTTAAATGCTATTAGTTCGCTCATGTCAGTGGGGGACATTTCCATAAGTTCTTGAACTCGGAAATGGTTTCGCCATTGTTGCAAAAATTTTATCACATGCGTGCAATACGCCGGTGGCTGTTCAGCAGCTGGTCCCGTTTCATTTATTAAACCAAAAAGCATTCTATAGGTACCTAGCTGATACACTACGAGGTGCCTGCCTCGATACGATGAGTTCTCCAAGAGCGCCCAGGTGTTTTTGAGAGCCAACATGCGGCACATTACATCAAGGTTGGGTATACTGAGCCCTCCCCATTTTACTGGTTGGCGGACCAAGGCTCTAGCAAGAGCTTCAGCGTGTCCTTCCCTTCAAAAAAAAAGGAGCCGCACGCAGTAGCCACTCACAGCAAAACCCGATGAGGTGGTCGAGCAATTTTGGCTTCATAAAGCAGTGGCGCTGTTATGCTGGATTTAATTTGATAAGCTCTTTCAGTGAGAGAGTGGGCCAGGGGGCGCTCGTCCAGTGCGGATGTGCGAACACGTCGGCTCCCGTTTGTTCAAGCGTTCTGGCACGGATTTTTTGCCTCAACTATCAAGAACTGTGCATCATTCGACGCCCTTTGTTGTAGTGAACCAGCAGATACCAACATCTTACCGATGAGTGAAATTTTTGGACATCCCGAGGACTTTTACCCACGCCACGCAGACGCCTCGCGCGTCGACGCGTTTCTCGGGCGCTGCAACAGCGTCGCGACGACGCCTAACGCGTCGTCGAGCTGAAGAATGGCCTCCAACCCCAATGTGTCGGTTGTAGAAGGCATGGACATCAATCCGGAAGAAGCGTAGTGCGCGGGATGGATTGAAGTAGCCAGCAAGAAGAAGAAACTTGCCGAGCGGGCGGATTGTAACGCTGGTAATGCGCCCACGTCAGCGACAGGAAGCGGTAAAGGCGGCTCCCGCTCTGCCGCCTCACAGAACGTGTTGAGGCGTGTTGTGAAAGCTTCCAGGATCCCAAACCTTCCCAGGGATCACTTTAAGACCATTATACGGCCTCGTGGAGGGATGGATGTCAAGAAGACAGACCTTCTTATCTTCAAGCGCTCGCTCGCAAAGGCGGCTTCCCTAACAGCAGAGCAGGTGTTCGACGACACGCTGTGCACGAACCCCTTACAGAACATTTTCGTCGTTGCCACGCCGTTCGAGGCGAACGCGCGCGCCTACGCCAGGGTCCAAGAGATAAGTATGGGCTCGACTGTCATAGGCTTGGCGGCTTACGTGGCTGCGTCTGACGACACATGTAAAGGAGTGATCCATGGTATCAATGTGGATCTCAGTGACGCAGAACTGACGGAGATGATCGTCAACCGGAGGAACCCTGACGCTCTGGTGGTTCGAAGAATCAAGAAGACACCAACAGTGATCGTGTTGTTTGACGGACAAAAGGTCCCCCAGCACGTCGTGTGTGATGGTGTTCGATACCCTTGTTCCTTGTATCGCAGGCAAGTGGACGTGTGCTATGCATGTGGTGATTTGGGCCACAGGTCCGATGTTTGCCCCAAGGGTGATGAACAGAAGAAATGCCGCGGATGCGGCATGCAGTCACCATCACCGGATCATCAGTGTGATCCCACGTGTGCCATCTGTGGCGGAGCGCACCCAACGGCGGACCGCAAGTGCAGAAAGCGCTTCCAGGTGCCCTACATCGTGCGCCAAAGACGGCGGCGCCGCTGTAGGCACGCGCGGCGTGGCTCCGACACAGCTGGAGGCGAAGAAGGACTGGCGGAAGAAGAATCATTCTCCAGCGCTCATCGCAGCAGATCGGCATCTAGAGGACGCTCCCGCTCCAGAGGACGCTCCGGCAGCAAATCGCGCTCTCGCTCCAGAGGGCGTGACAAGGGCAGCAGTCGCTCCCGTTCGAGAGGACGATCGGGTTCCAAGGGCCGCGTTCAGAAGCAAATGTCTTGGGCGGACAAGGCCAGGATGAACATCCCAAGCGGCCAAGAGGTAACGCAGGGCATTTTACCAGAGCAAAAAAGAGAACAATCAGAGATTTTAATGCTTAAAAAAGAAAATGCAGAACTTAAAGAAGCACTACGAACGCTGAGGGCCGAGTTCGAGCTCTTCCGCAACTCGCGTGAACCCCGTGAAGTAGCCACACCCATACCGGTTCAAGCAGGAGGTTCGAATAAGCGCAAGGCCGTTTCGCCCCCCGCGATCGCGGAAAGCGAGGCAATGCAAAGTGACGAGTCCCCCGCTCAGGTTCCTGAGAAAAATGTACTCGCGTCTTTAACGACGATTGAGGAATCGCTCAAGCAGGTGAGAGAGGCCTTAGCCATTCAATCTAGCACAATCGAACGTATGGACGGGAGCGTCTCCCACCTGACACGTCGAGTAGGAATCCTCGAATCTAAAATGAAAATGATTGACTCTAGCAAACTCAAGACGACCAACACTGGTACGATTGCAAAATCCAAGATAGTGCAGCAGGATTCGGACGCTACGAGTTCGCCGCAGGCTATGTTCCTTCGATAATATTCAAAATGGCGGGCCAAACCGGAAACATAATTATCTGGCAGTGGAATTGCGCAAGTTTCTTAAGGCGTAAATCTGCTCTACTGCAGCTCATCAAAGCACAGGCGTCAATGCCGCACGTCCTGCTCTTGCAGGAAACCCTTAGCGAGAAGGTAGTTCTCTCGGGCTATCGTTCGATTAGCCAAAAAGGCGCAAATGGCAGAGGTATCGCCACGTTGGTCAGGAAAGATACCTCCTTTGAGCAGCACGAAGTCAAAATTTGCGACTCGTATAAGAGATCCGGTCTCGAGGCACAATTAATTGAAATCATTCCCAACGGCAAAATCCGAAGCAACATATTCGTTTTTAACCTGTATAGCCCTCCTTCGGCTTATAAACATAATATCCGCTCACTCCTTCATAGGGTCGCAACTGCCGCCAGATCGCACCCTTTAATAGTAGCTGGGGATTTCAACGCTCCCCATCCGTCTTGGGGCTATGTTACGAGGACAAGGAAAGGGGCCAATCTAGTTGCAGCCAGTATAGACTTAAACCTAACGCTTATCTCCGACCCGCGTTTTCCCACGAGGCTGGGAAACTCGGTCGCCAGAGACACGATGCCTGATCTCAGCTTCACTAGAAATGCGGTGGTCGAGTGGTCCAACTTACAGGAGAACTTGGGAAGCGACCACAGCATCATAGAACTTCGGATGGAAATAAGAGCACCACCCCCAAGAACCTATAAATATACAGACTGGGACCTTTTTAGGCAAATCAGAGGTGAAGATGAGTCAGTACATGACACCTTCAGTGAACTTCTTGTACAAATCCAGAAGGATGTCGAGAAGGCCACCAAAGAAATAGTAACAGAATTTGATGCTCCGGGGATGGATGCAAGGTTAGCGCACCTCCTGGACGCCAAACGCTCTCTCATCGAGAGATGGAAAAAACAAAGGCTAAATCGCAGGCTACGGAAAAAGATTGCGGAGCTCAATCGGCATATTGAGGAGCACTGCTCCGAACTCCATAAACAACAATGGAGGGACGCCTGCTCAGCTGCGGACGGGAAAATGGGCAAAGGAGGCAAATGGACCCTCTTCAAACACCTCCTAGATGATGGACAATCCAAAAGCAATCAGAAACTAGCCATAGACCGACTTATTAATAAGGAGAAAATGGCAGGCATCTCAGAAGCTTCCCAATTTCAGATACTTGCCAACAAGTACCTTCCGCTTAGCCAGAGCTCAACTTCTGTCCCCCACCGGTATGAGGGTGTGCCTTGCCCAGAGTTGGACGCTCCCTTCTCGGAAGCTGAGATCAGGGAAGTGCTCCATAGCCTAAACGGAAGGTCTGCCCCAGGTCCCGATGGAGTTACGAATCGGCTCTTAAGAAATTTGGATGATAAAGCCATTCAGGCCTTAGTGAAGGAAATAAACAGGGTATGGGAGGAGGGCGTCGTACCAGAAACTTGGAAGAGGGCCACAGTGGTCTTAATCCCCAAGCCAGGTAAATCACCCAGCTTAGATCACCTCCGCCCGATCTTTCTTACTTCTTGCCTTAGCAAAGTAGCAGAACATGCAGTACACAACAGGATATCGCGCTACATCGAGAGGAATGACCTATTTCCATATAATATGGTAGGTTTCAGGCCCTCACTTTCCACGCCAGATGTCATGCTCCTCCTCAAAGCACACATAATTGACTTTCCAAGCAAAGATGTAAAAGGGGTCCTCGCACTGGACCTCACTAAAGCATTCGATACTGTCAAACACGACTATATTCTTAAGGAGATATCGGCTTTGAACCTGGGAGTTAAATTCTTCTCTTTCGTTGAATCTTTCCTCGAGAGTCGGACGGCGGCAATAAAATTGGGACAATCAGTCTCGGAGCCTTTCAAACTCGGACGAAGGGGTACTCCCCAAGGGGCAGTTATCTCCCCCCTTCTATTCAACATAGCCATGCGCAAGCTGTCGGCAAGCCTTTCTAAAGTTCCTAATGTCGGACACGCTTTATATGCTGACGACATTACAATCTGGTGTCCCGGAGGATCGGAGGCGGCGGTTGAACAAGCTCTACAGGAGGCTCTGGACGTTACAGAGTCTTTCCTGGAAGGTACGGGACTGGCGCTTTCGCCGGAAAAGTCGGAGCTCCTGCTGTACAGACAGGCTAGACGAGGTGTTAGGGGACTCACCCCTCTCGAACAGGTGCCCATTAGCGTTTGCACCAAGGATGGTCGCACAATTCCTAGAGTCAATTCTATGAAAATTCTGGGGCTTTTATTAGACTCTAAGGGATGCAACGCAAAGACTATAGCCCATCTCACCACAAAAGCAGAGAACATTCTGAGATTAATTAAGCGGGTGTCCAACAAGAAGGGCGGCATAGGCGAGGATATCCTCCTTAGGGCCCACCACGCTTTCCTAATGAGCCATATCATATACATAGTGGCGGCTCTCAATTGGACCAAAACGGAAAGGGATAAATTGGACACGCTCATGCGCAAAAGTGTCAAAAAGGTGCTCGGCGTCCCAATCACGACTAGCACAGAAAAACTCATGAAGTTGGGAGTTCACAACACCACTTCGGAATTAATTGAAGCGCAAAGGTCAGCACAAATAATTCGGTTATCGAGTTTCAAAA
The DNA here is from genome assembly GCA_013436015.1 of Rhipicephalus annulatus. Classification (NCBI taxonomy): domain Eukaryota; kingdom Metazoa; phylum Arthropoda; class Arachnida; order Ixodida; family Ixodidae; genus Rhipicephalus; species Rhipicephalus annulatus. Next base: position 436,253 of record WOVY01009847.1, read on the forward strand.
CAGGAAGAAAACTGCTCGATGCGGCAGGCCTCCGTACTATCTTCAATCAGGGAGAAACTACGCAGCTTGATTATCAAACAAGGAATTCCTTTATTGTTGACCCTCTTCCACGAAACATCCATCCCCAACACAATAAAGGTCGTAGGTTGGCGAGGGCTAGGGCTTTCATAAAGAACCTCTCCGGAACAGAGACATTTGTGGACGCGGCGTGCCACGCCGGCGGCAGCAAGTTTTCTGTGGCAGTCGTCAATGACAGGAGAGAACTTGTCTCGGCAGCTTCAGTGAAGGCCTCCTTGGTCGATGTAGCAGAACAGGCTGCTGTAGCGCTGGCATTACTAGACACGAAACGCACCACGGTGTACACCGATTCCCGAGCGGCCGTTAGGGCGTTCGCATCGGGATTGATAGCCACAGAGGCAGCCAGAATTCTCCACAGCAAACCCCCCTCAGACATTATTCACCACATAGCCTGGTTTCCCGCTCACATGGGACCAGACGTACTGCCGGGTCACCTGAACCCAAACGAGATAGCCCACGACTGTGCGCGAGGTTTCACAAGCCGCGACGGGGTGGTCTCTCGGGTGAGTTCGGGAGAGCTCGTCCACAGTGATCCTCTCGTTACTTTTCACGAGATAACATCTCATTACAGAGGAGAGCGACAGACTTTTCCCTTTCCCCATCATAAGCTCCACAGATCACAAGCAAGCACGCTCCGCATGCTCCAGACGGGGTCTTACCCCTCTAGGGGCTTTCTGAGCATGCTTCATCCGGATATTGATCCACTTTGCCCAGATTGTGGTGAATTTTGCTCTTTGAGTCACATGCTCTGGCAGTGCCCTGCGTTACAGGATTTTAAAACAGAAGAAGACTGGACGACGGCAATCACAGACCCCAGAGAAGACGTCCAGCTTCAGGCTGTCCAGAGGGCCCGTGAACGAGCGGAGAGGCATGGCCTCTCTGTTCCGACATGGGACTAGCCAACGGCTGGGTGGGGACCTACATAGTTGGCCCGCTGCCTTGCCTCTCAGGACCAAATAAAGTTGTTTGTCTTGTCTTGTCTTTCAGTGAAAGGTAGTTGGAACGTTCTGGCAACTTCGATGCGTCTGTCCACTTTACGTTGGATCTCTTTCCATGTGGTGCGGGCTACCTCACCAGTCGAAAGGAAAGTTACACCTAAGACTTTAACTCCTTGGATGATTTGGACGCCATCGGGGAACTGTTCAATGTGCATTCCAAACCAGTGACCGCCAAGTTTAAGAGAATTTTATTTCTGAAGAAATCATACATACACAGAAGACATTTATGTGTTACATTGTTCATTCTCATGACACGCTAATATTAATTTATATACGTTCAAATGCTCGGCAGGAATTGTTTTTACCTGTAAACAGAAATTCTTACGTGCATAAAGAAAACTATGCACAGGGGTACGTACAATCCATGAGAAAGAACGAAAAACAACATTTAAGAAATGCGTATAAGAATAAATAAATACTTATACAATACAAAGTGCAGGTTCAGTGAATACACAAACATTAGCCTACCTTCTCAGTAATGAAGGCAAGGCATGGACACTTTGTTCTTTCTGAGAATAATAAATCGTGTTGACCACCGCAGGAGGAAAGCTCCCTCTCCCAGAATGAATAACTGTCCGTTCAGATGTGTTAGCATCATGGTTCTTGAGCGATCTAGCAGAGGAAAGATGGCCCTCTGAAAGCGTCCCCGCAGGCACGCCAGTCCCCTCCGCTTCCACAATACAGAAGCGCCAATGCACATTACCTCGTTTGAGAGAATGTTATTTCCGGATATATCTTACACAACTTATGTGCACAAAGAAAAATGGACAATGGTGAACAATGCGTATATACAATGCAAGCTGTTATTTGCAGCGAGATGAACAATGCAAAATTGTACAACAAAGACATGACATTCATGATATTGAGAGATTAAACTTTAAATCCATCAATGACCACTTTGTAGCGATGTCAATCGGACATCGGTATCGCACATTTCTCGTTCCGCTCAACCACCCAAATGCGCAGTATCTACTCTGGTCTCGGGAGCTACCACAGCCGCAATTGTTTCTTAACGGAGCTAAATTTTTCGTTTAATTCTCTACATCGCTGCGTACCGTCGTGAATGACACGTTATTTATTTAGGTAAGACAAATCAGGCAATTTATGTGAACAATTCCATAAATCATCACGTTTGTCACCTTTAGAAATGCACATGGTGCCGCATCGCACATACGTCCTTCAACAACTAGACAGCAGTCCCGTAGAACTTAAGAAATCCGCTGTATTTCCTCCTCAAAGGCGGATGTGCCCAATCCTGCATATAAGCTTGTGCATACACACTGACGTCATGAGGTGGGCTGCAAGTGAACCCGCCTTCGGTGAAAATCTATCGAGTGCATCCGATATGTACTACAATCTTCAGTCGTGGAGACGCTCAGCTGTCGTGCTTCAGTGAATCTGCGCGACACCCCTAGGGACGCCGAACTACGACTACAAGAAGGAAGACAGAAGAACCGGAAAGAGCGTCACTCAAAACAATAATTTTTTCTGTCTCCTCTTTCTTGCGGTATTGTTTGGGTGAATAGTTTATTCAAAGTAACGTTCATCGACTAGCCCTGCAACAAGTACAGCCAACTTTAAACAACTGTTAATGTGCCCTTCGAGGGTTTGAGAAGCTTCGTTTTCGTGGTGCGTGAGGTGGCCAGCGGTGGTCGCAGTTTTCATAAACAGCTGATAAGAGGGCCCGTTGTGGACGGCATCGTATCTACACCACACAACTTCAAGTACTGCCTCCTGCTTTTTAGGGGCGAAGCTCCTCATTATGAGACCTGGCCGGTTGTCAAGCGGCGTCAATCGTCGATCCATCCTCTGTACCCGATGCATGCAAACTTCAGTTGGGTGACGATAAACCAGATGGCGCTGTACGCATTCCATTTCTCGTCTCGTTTTCGAGAGGGTACTGGCGCATTGACATGCGTACAATATGGCGGTTGAGTGAATGTACGCCAGATGGCGTTGGCGGTGCAGCTGCTCTCCTATTGGCTGCTGCGCGGGTTGCGCGGGGCTCTGACGAAGCGCCCGTTATCAATCAAATAAAGGTGACTTTTATTGCAATATATTATGAAAATGCGTACAAAAATATTTAAACCCATAACCTAATCGGATATCGAAGGGTCCAATACCGAAAGATTGTAACAGAAAAATAAATAATAAAAGTATTTAAAAAACACAATTGTAGAAGCATCATACTTGAGCAATTTAGTGATATACAAAAAAAGCGAAACAACGGTCACATAATACAGCAAACACACATGGTAACCAATATAATAATGCCTAAAATCTCAAGAAAATGTCAGGTTAGCTACAAAGTATCGTTTGCAAGAGATGTCATAACTTCTAGCGCATTTTATTTCCAAAGCAAATTGTTCCAAAGCTTAGCACCAGAAAATTGGATTAGTGTTTCACCATATACATTTGAACATGAAAAAAAGTTAAGACTACCAATGCTAGCGTGTCGCGTATTTAGCAACCAAAACGTAAAGATGGTGTGGAGAAGAGGCGTGTCTGTGTTTATTATTTTAGTTACTAAACAGAAAAACTTGTAGCTGCGTACGTCTGTAAATGGCAGTACGCAGTCTCAGAAATAGAGTACTCGAAGGATACCGCAACGGGGACAAAGTAATCAGACGCACAGATCGTTTTCGTAATCGAATTTGGGGGAGTAAGGTATGACATATACGTTTGGCCCCACGACTCATAACAATAGTTGAGGTGGCAATGAAATAGACTGAAATATAATGTCGATATGTGGGGTTTAACGTCCCAAAATCACCATATGATTATAAGACACGCCGTAGTGGAGGGCTACAAAATTTTGACCACTTGGGGCTTTTAACGGGCTCACAAATCTAAGCACACGGGCATACAACATTTTCGCCTCCATCGGAAATGCAGCCGCCGCAGCCGGGATTCGATCCCGCGACCTGCAGGTCAGCAGCCGAGTACCTTAGCCACTAAAGGCACAGCGGCGGGGCACGAATGTCCGCATCAAACTCAAGGCAAAGTATTGACGTGCTCTTATGAGAGTGTACTAACTGAAAGACAACTTTTTGCAAACAGCATTGATTTGCTGTCTCCAGTTAAGGTTATCGTTAAGTATAATACCTAGATATTTAATGGTCGGAATACATTCAATCGGTTGATTGTTAAGTGAACCGTCAATTGAAGCGCAATCGAGACTTTTCATTCTTGACCAAAAATAATATATTTAGTTTTATTCGTATTTAGTTGCTATGGGGTTGTCGCGAAACCACGTAGAAATAAGGAGTAGCTCATTCTCCTGGGTCTTCACCGTTGCGAGTGCGCTTGCGGTATCGTGCTGCTTGGCGGGCCATGGACGACGAGGAGCTTCGGTAGCGGAGGGCCGCTGAGGATCCCGAGGTGTGGATGGACGGGCGCACGGACGGACGGACGAATATACGGATGGGAGCACGGACGGGCGGATGCACTAACGGACGGACAGACGCACGGACGGATGCGTGGACGAACGCACGGTGGCTTTGCCCCCCTCATCATCATTCACTCCGAGGATATGCTGTAACTTCTTTTTTTTTTCTGCTTTACGCAAGTGCATATCTCCGCGGCATATCATCGAAAACCGGAACGCGTAAGGCTCTCTACAATGACTGCGTTAGCTGCAACACCAGCAGCACACTGCCGCACTTCCTACATTGCATGACGAGAAAGACGGATGCGCCAAGTCAACAGAAGTCATAAAGTAAAAGTTATTCGTCCCACAACGCCAATTCATGCCACTGTATAACGTTTAATACACTGGCTCTCACAATATGCTCGGATAAAGACATGCAGCACAGCATTTGATATTGGATTGTACTGAGGAGGAGGAATAAACTTTATTTTGAGAAACCAGCAGGTTTAAGAGGCCGGGCCTAGGCCTCCCATTAGGGGACGTCAAGGACTTGCCTCGACGGCGCCTCATGGGCGTGCTGGGATTGCACTGAGACAAACTTTATCTGTGTCTACAGTTGGATGCTCCCACGCCTATAGACAAGGGCATATATACGCCCTATTCTTGGTTGTCGTTACTGAGCGCAGGTCTCCGCTCGTTTTTGCCGGCTTGATGGGTCGCTGCTTTTCGAGCATCGCGATGCTGGACGGCCCAGAGTTGTCGGTCTTAATCGCGGCTCTTCGCGGCTGCCTCGAACCACGGCGGAATCGTTCTTGGCCTTGCTTTCTTTGGGTGTCTGATGAATCAACACGAGCTGCATGTGCCATCTACCGCATCCCTCTGGCAGACTCTGCACTTCTCGGTCGGGTGTGTTTCGGAGGACAGACGATGCACAAGTCCTTGGCTCGGCAGCGATCCCTTCTGAAGCTGCCTCAGTAGTATTGCCAACGCTTGACTCAGCCGCGGGTGCAGGAGGGGGAAAGCCTTACAAGCCAGACGCTAGGCCTCCGTGATGTCGCGATAGTCCGTCATCCGATTCTTGCCTCCCAACCATGTCGGACGGTCTGTTACCCAAACGCGGTTATAGTTAGCCACAGCGCCGTTGCGTGTGCCGTCTAGTTGGGGTTGTCATTCGACGCGTCACCCGAGTGCACCGCGAACCACTTAGTTCTCACTTTTCTGTCCTGCAGTTTGGCCGCTAGTAATACACGCTTGGCCTTTTCACAGACATGGCCTTAGGCGAAGTTTTTGCATCGTCTGTCTCGCGTCACTCAGCATCGTGTGGCAGTCTACGTCAGCTATGGCCAGGGCGATGGCATTTTATGGGCGCTTTGGCGCCAGAGGAAAGCCACTTGATTGCCCAAGCGCTAATGGCTATCACCCCGCTGCCATAGAATGCACTGACGTGTGCCAGCCTTCAGTGAGGCAGCCGCGCCGAGTTTCCGGCATCAGAATCAGGTTGCTGTAGCTTAGCGAAGCCAAGTGCAATGACAAGGCTTCTTTCTAGTGAGATCATCCGCATTAGGACCAGGGACAAACGCAATTTCGCTGAGCGACCCGCGAGTTCACGTCTGCTTGCTCCAAGATCGCGACGGCAACCGCGAATCTGGGGCAACCATATCCGGGTAATGCCGGAGAAGGCTTTCCCACGGGGCACAAACAAACATCCACATTCCCACCTGCGGGGTCCAGTTCCCTTCAACAGCGCGTGTGACTCACCGTGCTAAGCTGCCTCCCGACATAACTCGGGCGAGAAATAGACGCCTCGAAGGTTCGCGAAGCTTTCTGCTGTCACGCCAGGAGCCTCACTAAAGCGTCCATCAAATAGCACGCGCACCACGAAATCCAACCTGCGGATAATTTTTTGCGCGTGCTCCAGATTCGGAGTTCACACGGGCACACACGGTGGCCCAGTACGATGGAAGCAAGCAGCGTGCTTGAAGGGGGTGTGGCTGCGTGGTTCGACGGCCAAACAATTGGTGGGCGGTTACGCTGCGGTACGCAATGCATGCGCTCCGCATTTCAGACCGTTACCCCGGCCTCTGCCGCTCACAGCCTGGCTTTATGGGGTTTCTTCGCACGAAGTGCTTTGAATGCAGCGACGAGTACTCACGGCTCGTTATAGAGGATATTGTTTGAAAGATAAGCGGCACACAATGTTTGCTTAATTATTACGGGGACGGATTGTAGAAAAAGCGGCGCATTGAGTCCATGTTGAAGAAACTGTGGGGGTAAAAAAATAATAGTCCGAAGCCCTGTTTTGTAGCAGCCGTGTTGTTATGCTTAACACAGCCGATCAATCTCTGCATTGTCCTCCTATTTGTGTTTAGAAGGAATGTTTAACGATTTCTAGTACTTCGTACTCAACTACAAAGCGACAGTATAGAAGGAGCGTTTCCCTCGCACGCCCAAGAAGTTTCGTGCAAACGAGTCAGGCGCTGAAACCCTTACGCTCTCAGCGGCCTTGCAAATCTACAAGTCGTACATACCACCCATGTCGCTTCAGGGAGACGCATGTGGAGGAGTCTGCATATTTTTCATCCTTTTGGTGCATGGCATGTAATAATCTTCCACTGCGCCTAATGATAATTTCTCCGAAGACGTAACCTTCTATAAACACCTCGACACTTCTCTAATGTTCACTCGTTGAAAAGGCATAGTTGGGAGTGCTAACGACGTGCTGTATTTGTATTACATTTGCAGAAATTTCTCTCCCGCTCTTCTGTCATTCAAATTATTCTTGATTGATTGCTTGATTGATTCATTGATTGATATGTGGGGTTTAACGTCCCAAAACCACCATGTGATTATGAGAGACGCCGTAGTGGAGGGCTCCGGAAATTTCGACCGCCTGTGGTTCTTTAACGTGCACCCAAATCTGAGCACACGGGCCTACAACATTTCCGCATCCATCGGAAATGCAGCCGCTGCAGCCGGGATTTGATCCCATAACCTACGGGTCAGCAGCCGAGTACCTTAGCCACTCGACCACCGTGGCGGGGCCATTCAATTTAGTCTTATACAAGTGTTTAATATAGAATACGCCTGATCCATCGGGGAGACGTATTCTGACACGCTTATTTAATCACTCGAAACTAATCTAGAACAATGCTGCACGTTTCTTTTCTAGCAATTATACTCGCAGAAAAAGTTTAACACATGCACGAAAAACCTACTACTGACGAAAGTGCTTTCACCTTTTCGGTTCATAAATTTTCTTTTTATAGTTCATACTACAGCGATAACCTTGCGCCATCTCCTACATGCGTCTCTTTGATCACAGCCGTAAGACTGGATTTATTCAATGCCACAGTTTAACCTGTGTGGGGGTCTCGAATGAGAGCCCGCTCTAAGAACGAGCGGAAACAGCAGACGCTGTCGGACCACACCAAATCATCATATTCATTTATTCAATTACCTTTACATTGACGATATGGACAGCTGAATAAAATACGTCACTATTCGCAGCTACACAAAATGATCCGTGTGCTGGCAACAGTGGTCGAAAAAACAAAGATGCCTGCGCTTAACAGGTTAAACGCGACACTTTCACTTGGCGCTGTGCTGAAGTTTCTTGGATGTGGCGTCGGATCGCGTTGCTTCGTAGAAGGCGAAAGTTTGCTGTCCGCGAACCGCCCCATTCTCATCGGCATAAAGGATTTCACCGCCGGAACAGCGGAAACAGTTGCGCTGTGCGCGCAACCATCGAGCCTCTTCGGTGAACCGGACCAGATTTACTTCAAGTTGAAGAACCTGTCTAGCGAGCCCGAGGTAGAAGAAGGCACCCGCTCATGTGTAGCGGGCATCTCCGAAAGGTGCTAGCACTTTTGCCCTGCGTTGCTACACTGATACAAGCGAGGTCATATCGGTTTTCGATTTGACTACGCTGCGAATCTTGTTGCTGATTGCATGTGTTCTATTGAGTTCCGTTGTGTCGTCAAAAACTGAATACGCATTCTGTTCACTCGAATACAGAACAGATCTATACCTGGGACAGCAGAGAGCTGGAAGCATCGTTCAGCGAGAGCAGTAATCTTTGCTCCTGTATTGATTTGACCGATCACTCTTTCTCCATTGCTAAGGCGAAAGCCACAGATGTCTTACGAAAACCTACATGTGACCGGCATCGGTGTCGGTGTCAGCACCAACGCTCCCAAGAGTACCACGTGCTAGCAGACGAAGTCATAATGACGTCATAGACCACGAGAATTCGTGACGTCATGATGTCGTCAATATTTACATCATCGCTTCATTGAGGTTGGGCCGATCCCAAAGGCAGCCAGACATCGTGAAATGCCGCAGACTTCATGATTGAAGGAAATGGGGAAGGGGTGTGATTGCAGTTTAGTAAAAAATTAAGTTTGAAGTAGATTGTATTTGCTATAGTGAAAGAGGAGCAAGAGCTGAAAAACATATTACCTAACAGAAGCTCCTAATTTCTCTTTTGCACAACCTGCATAAGTAAAAAAGGAAGACGGTTCGTTTTCTAGTCGTGGTACAGGAAAGTGAATAAGAGAGTGTGTGACGTTTTATTTATTTTTGTGTATGCCTTTCACAGCGCCCAATCCGTAATACCAAGGTCCTGAAAGCACAATGACAGAACTGAAATGTCGCGAATAAAAGAGCCGACTCCCGTCGACGCCGAAGCTGTTTATGCGCATGCGTAAATAGATTTCATTCAGTGCGGCCTCGTGCTCTCTTTACGATTCCACTTGGCTGGAACGAGACAATGCCGCTTAACGCGCGAACATCCTCCGCATGGCAACAGCCAAACCGACGTACTGCCCGTCACGGCGGTCGCGCCACTTGGCGGCGCAGTAAACGCTTCACGCGCCATTTGACAGGCGCTCGGTAAACGTATACGAACGCCTTCACCAAGTCGACGCTCGAATAGTGAAGACAGACGGCGAATGACTTGAATGAAAGTGGGCGAGGAAAAGGAAAAGAAAATGAACCGTGGGACAAGAAAATATGAGCAAGACCCTGGCGCGACGGCGAGCAACCTTAAAGGGTGTCTTGCGTAGCATCTGTAAACGCTTGAGCGGTTCTTTCCTCCTTGGTGACGAAAAGCGACAAACCAGCAGGGTCCCTTGATCATTTGGCTAAGACGACTCAAAGCAGTGGTGATTCTTGTGTGGTGAGCGCGGGGGGGGAGGGGAAGCGATCAACCATTTTTCCACCCTTCCCGAAAAAAAAATTGGCAGCATATCCACGGAGTGAATGATGGAGAGTGGGGCGAAGCATTCGTCCGTCCATTCGTTCTTGCTTCCTTCCGTCTGTGCGACCGTCCATGCGTCCATCCGCCCGTCCGTGCATGCATCCGTTCCTGCGCCCGTTCATGCATCCGCCCCTGCGTCCGTTCATGCGTCCATTCATGCATCTGTTTGTGTGTCCGTTCGTCCATCTATTCAACACTCCAAGTACCACCATCTCGCATCTTTTCATCATATATTCCCCATATAGAAACACCGCCATGCAGCGGACATTCCTAGGACTAAACGAGAGGTGGCACACGCACACTTTCTAACAGCTTGCGCTTCGGGTCTACTTCCCACCTTTAACCACCTCGAGTTCATGGTATATACTACTTCACTGTATTCATGGCACTGCGGCCCAACACTCGCTAAACCTTCTAAAACCAAGGAGGTTACGCCCAGCGAGTATATCGTAGCAACCTTTTCCTGGCAGATATAGCTCAATGTACATGCAATGGCTGCTAATGGGGATCGCAGCGTGCACGTTAACTAAAAGCCGAATGCTCATGTCTCTCATACCCCATTATCAGTTATTGGCATGTACATTGAGCACTATTTTTTGTTGTTCAACAACGCACAGAAGGAATCTCTCACCGGCACCACCTTGGAGGTCAAAATGTTTGCAGATCAAAGCGTAAGACTGGTTACATACTACGACGGGACGCGGGAAGAACGGGTGCCGCTATACAAGGAGCTTCTCCCCTAAAAAGTCAGTGCCAGCCCCCCTCCCCCCTTCCTTCAGTGCCTCCAACCCGTGTTCGGACCGGCCACTCAACCTAAAGAAATGCTTAGCGCAGCGCAACATGCCTCGGTATCTAGAGAGTGCTAGCCCCTCATTCGTTTCAATTCTTCCAGTTTATTAGGATCAGAGAACAAGTTAAACAAATGAGTGGGACGCCTTCGAGCTCGAATGAACGGTATTTGTGCTGACGTGGCGTCCTTGTGATCATAACTACTACATCAAAGCAGTCAGGACTCCCTATCGCCAATCCTGTCTCTCAGCACATCCGACCCTCACCGTAAAATGACCGGCTGGATCCTGCCCCGACTCTTGTTCGGCACACACCCACTGTGAGGGATCAAGCAATAATTTGGTGGTTTTATAATAGTATGAAATTTTAGGATAATGGAGGCTATATTCTGCAGATGAAGGCTGCGAGGTTCTTTTTTAATAAAGACAAGTCAATGGATGCTCCTCCTGAGTTACCAAATAAAGCTGGTCTACTAGCATTACAAAGTAAGTCATAAATACCAAGACTAAAGTTTTTGTTTCAATTGTTTTATGGTGACATAGTTATCGACGCGTCAAAGCTTATCGCTTTCAATCGTTCTAGGTTGTCACGTTACAGGCGCTAACAAACACTTCATGAATGCACTTCTAATTGAAATTGCTTAAAATATTCATACTTCCCGCAAACCACAAGAGAATAGAACCGACCGAGTCCTCCTCTTACTGAACCCTCATCTTTAAATGTGCTCTTATATAGATGTGATAGAACCGAATGTACATGCTGAGTGATTTCTGTGAACTTAATTGTGGTTATTGTTTCTTTTTTTGTCTGTTCTGTTTCGTCTTCTGTTCCGTTTTTTTATTGCCTCCTTGTAACTTGTATTATTTATGCCCTTCCTGCAATGGTCTCCAGAGATTAACAGTATTACTAAGTAATAATAATAATAGAAAGATTACAGATTATATAGGGAATAATGGTGGTCGATCGGGTTTACATATATATTTGAAAACCCAGCTTTGACTTTTTCCTTAATTAAAAGCAAGTAAAATAAAGCAAATAAACGTATTTTTTCGACCCCAGGTGTCGAAATTTCCGAAGCCCTTCACTACGGCGTCTCTCCTATAATCATATCGCAGCTTTAGGGCGTTAAACCCCACATATATATCAATCAATAGTTTAATACGTGCATAGGGGTGCAGACATACTAGGATAATATTACTCGAAGGCGGAAGCCTTTTTCATCTTTTGGTTCTCGCTCTATCAACTGAACATCAACACGGCCTTCAAGATCATAGGCACTGAAAGCTTTCTGCATCTCATTTGGTTTTGCATTGCCTCCGTGATTAGCGCACCTTCGAGCAAACGGCGAAGTCATTAGTTGACGCCGCCATACATGGACGTCGTCATGACATCTCGATGACGGTGCCACTTTTGCCGATGAATGACGGAACGATGACGTCTATGGTTATACGTCATCGCGGTGTGATTTTTTTTTTCTCGCGACACTCTTGTTGACGCCAATAGCGCTAGACGCCGATGCCACCAGCGGCCAATTTTCATGTTTGAGGAGCCAGCTATGGCTTTTAATGGAATGTGTCCCGAGTTAATTGTCCAGTGAAATTCGAGGCCACGTACACGTGTGGTCCGAGATAGGCCGCACATTTAATACGAGCTTCTCGTGGCACGCATTCTCATTCATACCCACTGGCTTCACGGTCCCACAATAGCGAATCGAAAAGTGTCGATATACCCTGGCTTGTGTGAACGTGAGGGAAAGAGAGAAGAAGCCGGCCATTGAAGCCGAGGAAGAGGAGGAAATCGCCGTTTCAAAAAAATGCTGTCGACAACAGTAAATTAAAAAAAGAGGAAGTTTCAAAGGAGACTCGCCAAACGGAACACTAGCGACAACAACACGCGTGAAACCGAACAAAAAAGGCGCTCGTAAACAAAAGCAAAAAAAAAACGCGCATCGGGAGAAAGCTTTACGAATCACCTTCCATCATGGTCGTAGGTCCGTCGAGGGGAGGACGACCACCGAACCACCCCTCTCGTAATTTTTTACAGCTACACTTCACTATCTCTTATTTTTTCTTCTGAACGCATAAAGCACGAAGTTGCCATCTTAGAGGCACAGTGAACGTGCGAGCGCGAGAGACAGAACCAAAGGAAAAGATGTCGGCGAACGCTCCTTTCTTGGCCAGGCAGGACGTGGAGGGAGAGAAGCAAGAATGCCGTAAAGAGACAATGAGAGGCCCCCGCACTGTTGAAAGAAGAACCATTTCGCGAGTGTCTCCCGACATTTAACTTCAGCGGGCGCTCAGCTTCTCCAACCTCTTCAGCGTTATTCTACACATCTTTCTCGTTTTCCTTTATGCTCATTCCGTGATGGGTGGAGTGACCCCAGCCGGCACGTCGGGTCATCCGCGTGTCGGCCATGTTAGGCTTAGCTAAGCCTCGCGATGAGAGACTTTCGGTCAATAAAAGTCGGAAACGCCCTCTCTTCTTTATATTGGGGTGGCCCATTCTTCTCTCTACAGCGCTTCTCGCGGCCGAGGTGTAATTTTCATGAAGAGTGTGTATGAACTGTACCGCGTTCTCATTTTTGCACTGATCTCGAACGATAATTCGGCGTAAAAAATGTGAAAAAAAGGGAGTAGACGGCAGGATCTTCAACTGCAATCCTTGAATGTAGCTCGTGGTCCCTTCCGCCTCACTTCCACCACGCGTGAGCCACGCAGGCATGGCTCTAAAAGGAAAAAAAATGAAACGTTTCGAGCAGATGTGCCGATCCTACGGAAACCTTCTATTATTTTTTTATCTTCTTTCTTCCTTAGCCTTCTGCGACGCGTGGCTTGTATTATTTCTTCCTCTTCTCTTTTCGCGAAGAGCCTGCTTTTAACGACCCCGTTCTAGATTACGTGAGGCGCGTTGTACAACATGCCCTCCGCGCGTGCTTGTGCGACGCAAGTATGTCTACACAGGTGTGAAGGTTTCCGGGTGACTAGCGTGACATCGTCCTAGCGTTCTTTCTGTCATTCTCTCCTGCTTTAGCATTATTATTTTTTTTTTTATTTTATGGCCTCACAGATTAGCGAAATGCGGCACGTGCGAAACCAGACGCCCTGAGCGGTAGTGCGCGTTTAGCACGCTCCAGAAAAAGGCCGGCTGACGTTCACGACCGCTCTGCGACCATTGCGTCGCAATTCCGACATATAATAATTGTTGGGTTTTTACGTCCCTAAACCACGATATTGTCACGGGTATGGAAACGTAGCCCTGGCACGGATGCCGAAACGACAACAAATGGATGAAGATGACGACGTTGTTGTTGTGGGGCTGAATCTGAGCTGCCCCGTTGTCCTGCATTCATGTGCGCTATGTGCAGTCGACCAGTGTTAACTTAATAGATACTTTTCGTAACATCTTTCTGGTGGAGGTGCTGGGTGCATGCGATATGTGGACGATGTCATTGTTTCCTCGCCTACCTCTGAAAGTCGTCTTCCACGTCTGTCGGCCACACTTTCCGTAACAATATGATTATGACGGACATTGTAGTGGACACCTCCGTACATTTCGATCATCTGGTGTTCTTCAACGTGAACCTCAATCGGAGTACACGGGCTTCAATGACTTCCCCTCCAACTAAATTCGTCCGCCGTGGCCGGGATTCGACCCCTAGACATTCCGGTCATCAGTCGAGTATAGCGTAACCGCGAGACCACAGTGGCGGGTACAATCACAACGTCCGTATGGCTAGAAAAAGGGCCAGGAACGTAGTCCAAATTTTCTGTATTGCAACCTGATCTTTAGTTTGCATTTCCCCCAATCTTTTGGTGCTGTTGCACATCGTCCCACGTCTCCACACCCAAAAAACGCAGCATCGTCACATGCGGCAGAGTCACGTGGCTTGAATATGTCACGCGTGACGTCATTGAAATGGCACATCAATGTTCAGTATAATTCTGGTAGTATGATGCTCGTAAAATCTTAAGAACCGCAATGTGGCTGCGGCATAGGTTAGTGGTTTCTCAGAGAGACGGGGCCACCGTTGGCCCTGACATAAAAGCGATGCTAATGCAACGCCCGTCAAAATGCAACGCCTCGTTTTTTTTTTCATTCATACTTTGTCAGTATGACATCATACGCGACGTTTCTGTTGAGGTCCCACAACTTTCACGCATGTATGTTCGTGTGTTAGCTACATGTGTACGTGTGCGTTGTGTATATGTGTACACGTTTTATGTATAGATATTTTGCATCTGAAGTCATGGGCTCTGCCTGATGGCGCTCTGGCTCACCAACATGGCCACGGCTTCGATGACTAAATGCTGCATAATTACATTGTGACTAATCTGCGTCATTGTGATAACGATGCGGCAACATTGTTACTGGTCTCTGCGCGCCAATACAATGATACGATGACAACACCGACGCGACGTCAGAAACCTTGCGTCTTATCATGCAGTGCACCAACATGGTAGTTTCAGTTACGTCGATGGAAGCCATTTATATATGTAAACATTAGGGTGGCTACCCTACAGGCTACACCAATGCCAACTCCCATAATTTAACGATACGTGACCAGTATATGCGCCATGCGTACGCACCAACGAAAGCAGCGGGGCGAATAAACGGCACCTTGCAACCGCCAAACTTGCCCCGCCGCGGTGGTCTAGTGGCTAAGGTTCTCGGCTGCTGACCCGCAGGTCGCGGGTTCGAATCCCGGCTGCGGCGGCTGCATTTCCGATGGAGGCGGAAATGTTGTAGGCCCGTGTGCTCAGATTTGGGTGCACGTTAAAGATCCCCAGGTGGTCGAAATTTCCGGAGCCCTCCACTACGGCGTCTCTCATAATCATGTGGTGGTTTTGGGACGTTAAACCCGACATATCAAATCAGCAACCGCCAAACAACGACCAGCGTTTCCGAATTTCGAGCGTTCCTTCACGTTCGGGAATCTTCGCGATGGCCGCATGCGTCAAGAGTTGCAAGAAAGATAAGCAACAGTAGAAGATTAAGCGAGCGAATCACGTGGTCTACTGCTCGAGTGCGTGCAGCGTACGCATATACGAGAACAGCCACCGCCGGAGGACGGCGTAATTCTGGGTTAGTCGTGACGCGGAGCGCTTATAAGAGGCGCGCCGTGAAATACGCGCAGGCGTGAAATGGTCGCGTCAGGAGCAAGCTCGGGTCTCTCTCGCGTGCACCCTAATTAAGCGCATACGCTCGACGTCTCTGCAAGACGATAGTTGTAGCGCGAGAACAAAACGATGACACAGAGACAGGAAGGACACGAAGGACACGAGCGCTCCTTTGTGTCCTTCTTGTTATCGTCGTGCCATACCAACTAGCCCAAGCTGCCACACTTCTAAGTCTCTACAAGGAGTCTAAGCGAGGCGCACGACAAGGAGTCCTGTGGTCAGACTCTCGCGTGGTATTACACGGGATATCACGCTTATCAAATGAGGCTCTATACCGTGGCAAAGCAGCACCAGTATGTTACACGCCACAAAAGCGCTGCTGACTTCCTTGCGGGCCACAAGCCCGAATCGAACTTTTATAAATAGTACAGTCTGCGTGTGTGGCTGTACGCGTTGTGTTTACCACTGATAGGTCATAATCATCATCCAGCAACATGGTGTAGCATGTCAAGTGAAGAGCCAGGCAAACATTTCCAGTTCTTGTTTAAAATATCTCACTCTGTCCTTGCGCCATTCGGTGTATTCATTTTCTCGCTTCTCCCACTGTATGAATGTCCCGTTCAATGAGACCACCTACGGGGTATTCAATGATCATTCGTTTATGATTCATCAGAGCTACTCTTCTGTGGATCGGGGGTTTAGGGAGCTATCTCACCCTAACACCCGTGTACCTAGAGAGCGCATCATATAGATGCTGACTTAATTTAGGAGCACGCTTAAGAGCCCCACGTAGTCAAAAGTAATCCAGGGTACACAATATGAGGATTGACTCCTACGACGGTTCTGAAGCGTAAAACGTGATTTTTTTTTTGGCTTCAGTCCATGCGAAGCGAATGGTAAAACCATCGTCATCGTGAAGCGTCGCGCACGCACTTCTTTCTCTTCTTCTTCCTCGTCATCTGCTTCATCATCCGCTTCACAGCCAGACCACGTGCGCCAAATAGTCCGGCATGGAATTCAATAACACTAATGGCCGAGGAAATGAGTACGCAGGGAAACAAAAAATAGGCAAATAGAGAGAAGAAATAAACAAAAAATAGACAGACGAAGAAAGGCATAGAAAGAAGCAGGCGTGAAAGGGATGTAGAAGACAGAGAGCAAGAGAGAAAGAAAGAGAGCAAGAAAGAAAGAGAGAGAGAAGAAGATAGAAACAGGGAGCGAGAAAAAGAAAGAGACAAATGGAAGAAATGGAAGGAAAGGTAGAACGAGCGAGAAAAAATGGACACACACACCCACAAAAATAGCTTTGAACAAGAACAAATAACAAAAGGTGTATAAAAAGAAAAACAAACAAGACGAAGCAATAAACAAAGACAGAAAAATATATAGAAAAAGATAGAGGAAAATAATTATAGACCACCCGGCTCGACATTTACTCCATGCTTGGTGCCACTATAGTGCGAAGCTGCCTTAACCCCTTCTTTTTGTCATTGCTCTCGTATTGCTCGTTGCCTTCTATACCCAATGACTTCGCAGCGCAGTTCCAACACAGTTCACCACGTTGAGGAAGAAAAAAGCTGGCCGCGAAGGCTAAAGAAAGAAAAAAAACAGACTGCTTTTGTGTGAGAACGCGCAATATTTATAGCGCACAGGCAGATACAAGCCACACAGGGTTCCCCGACAAGCCGCAATGCTATGTTATCTTGAACGATATCCGAGATAACCGCTGTGGTTTTTTTGTTTTTTTTCTGCCTTACCTAGTTATCCCAGGTCGTTTTTTTTATTTCCTTACATTTATCGTGGTGCGTTGTACAGTCGTACTTGACCTGCGCCGACCTCACCCAGATGTAGATTCTTCGCTCACCTACTCTCAGCGTTGCCTGCTCTTCAGCGCATTCGGCTCGTACGGTACATGCTAATAATAATTAGGGGGGGGGGGGTCTGTAAAAATACGATATCATTAGGAGCTACGTTGTATTTTGCAGGAACCAGAAATTTTGACCAGCTGGAGTTATCTGACGTGTGCCTAAATACATAAGCACACGGGCTTCTAGCATTTTCGCCTCCATCAAAAAGGCGGTCAATGCGGAAGGGATTAGAACCCGCGAACTTCGATGAACCATCATGCCTACTAGGCACCCGCGTTAGAAGCATGGTCCATGGTACATCCTTGTGCGTGTCTGGGGTATACTTACACTATTTCAAACTTTAGCAAGCATTCTGGAGGTTCGGACATGGAGGTTCGGTTCGGTTGCATGCATCAAACAAAATACACAGACGATGAATGAGCGTTAACTGAAGCTTAGAATCGCGTCTGGAAGCCCACTCGTGACTTGAAGGGCTTCAGGAAGGAGTCAAATGAACTGTGCTGAATCACCATTTTTAAATGAGACATAAGACTATTATGAAAGTACAGCTACTTTAAGCTACTGCTTAGTATACTGTGGTAAATTATAGTTGCAAGATACTAAGCAGATCTCGAACACAAAAATGGCAGCATATCCACGGAGTGAATGATGGAGAGTGGGGCGAAGCATCCGTCCGTCCATTCGTTCTTGCTTCTGTCCGTCCATGCGTCCGCCTGTGTGACCGTCCGTGCGTCCATCCGCCCGTCCGTGCGTGCGTCTGTTCGTGCGTCCGCACGTCCATCTGTGCGTCCGTCCCTGTGTTCGTCCATGCATCCGCTCCTGCATCCGCCCATGCGTCCATCCGTCCGTGCAGCCATCCGTACGTGGAGCCATCCGTGCGTCCGTCCATGCGTCTGTCTGTGTGTATATTCGTCCACCTATTCAACACTCCTAGTACCACCATCTCGCATCTTTTCATCATATATTCCCCATATAGAAGCACCTCCATCCAGCGGACATTCGAAGGACTGAACGAGAAAAGGCACACGCACACTTTCTTATGCCTAGTTCACACTGAAACATCCGCTTTTTACAGCGACCGAAATTCCCCTGCCGCCGAAACGCAGCGTCGTTCGCACTGGACGCGCCCCGCGCCGCCGAATATGCCATCTACTACGGGGCTAACGCGCGATAGATGCGCTGTCACCCGGTTGTTGTCGCGGCTCGCAAACGCTACTACGGTATCCGGTGGTGTATACTTCGACAATTCTCGTACGCAAGAAGCAAGAAAAGACAGTACTGCTTACTTTGCTGGCATGTGGCTGTTTTGTTATGCACGAAGAGCTGAAAAACCACCGACGCCAGCGGCGTTGGTGGGTTCGTTTTGCTCTGCAAGACCGCAACAAGCTCGGTCACACCAACAGCAAGCTCGGTCACCTCTTCCAAGAAATACGGACGCGAAGTAGGCACAGAGAAGGTTAAACTTCCGCGGGTTTCAACATTCAGTTACGTGCACAGCGGCATAATAAGTGAGTAGGGCTTGGCCGCCATTTTTCAAAATTCCTTGACTAGCGCTCCTATTGGTCCGCGGTGACCGATTCGGCGGCAGACGCCGCAAAAATCGGTCCGAGAGCGATCGGCGCGGAGAGGGCCCTTTCGGCGGATCTCGGCGCCGCCGAACCGGATTCGGAGTACTTTCGGCGGCCGGAATGCTCAGTGTGAACGCGGCCTTACGGCTAGCGTTTCGTGTCTACTTCCTACCTTTAACCATTTCGAGTTCATGGTATATACTAGTTCACTGTATCCATGGCACTGCGGCCCAACGCTCGCTAAACCTTTCTAAAACCAAGGAGGTTACGCCCAGCGAGTATAACGTAGCAACCCTTTCTAGTCAGATAGTGCTCAATGTACATGCCAATGACTGCTAAGGGGGAACGAGAGACAGGAGAATTAGGCTTTTAGTTAACGCGCACGCTGCGAATTTTTCATTGTTCAACAACGCACAGAAGAAATCTCCCACCGGCACCACCTTGGAGGTCAAAATGTAAGACTGATTACATGTGCACACTACGACTACTACTACGAGGGGCCAGCGGGTGCCGCTATAAAGAGCTGCTTCTCAGTTCGATCATCGCAAAGCCCACGGTATCGGGGACGGCGTTACGCTCTCCCATAGTAGAGTACCCTGTACTCTAAATCGTTACCCCCTTTTTCTAATCCCCCCCCCCTTCCCTAAAAAAAAATGTGCATCCGTTTTACGAGTCCGTGACGGAGTGCCCCTGTGTTGTGCCGGCTGCTCCGATTACCTTACAGGATACGTGTCGTTAAGTTGTAAAGAAGCGCATAACTGGACAAACAAACACATGGAAGAACATGTACAAACCTGATCTCAATATCGTGGTTTGGAACGCTCACGCTATAGAAAACCTCACACAGCATAAATATGAACCTAAATCAAGTTTTCACGCATAACACAAGTGCTCATGCAGCAGGAATTTTCAAGGTGTTACGAAAACAGATTATCGGCATCTGCCAATGAGGTCTCTCTCAATTTTCTCATTGTGAACTCAGCAAGTATGCAGACACAAGAATGCTAAACAGGGTGGACCTATATGGGTATTTATATGCGAATTTAAACGTGGTTGTCATTAGGTTGTATAGGAGGGACTATAGGTCAGCTGCCAATTGGTAATAAGTTCACGTGCTACGTGATCCCACGCAGGCGCATAAAGAGTGTGCCACACTCGCCGCCTTGGCTACAGATGGCGCTGACTGACACTCCCACTCTTAAATTCACATATATACCCAATACTGACCATAGAATGGTACGGTCTCGAATTCTCCTAGACTTGAAGAAGGAACGACAGAAACTGATACGCAAGAAGCCAATCAATGAGCTAGCACTGAGAGGGAAAGTACAGGAATTCGGAGTCTCGCTTCAAAACAGGTATTCGGCTCTTAGTGAGGAAACCAACATTAGCGTAGATACAATGAATGATAATTTGACGAGTATCATTACGGAGTGTGCAGTGGAAGTTGGAAGCAGGTTAATTAGATGGGACACTGGCACGCTTTCCCAGCAAACGAAGAATATCATTAAGAAGCGTCAAATCATGAAAGTCACAAGTACAACAGACAAGAAAGAACTGGCTGAGCTTGCGAAGTTGAATAATGGCGTAAGGTATGCGATGCAAGAAGGTATAACATGGAAAGATTTGAACACGCTCTGAAAAACGGAGGAAGCGTCAAAGCAGTGAAGAGGAAACTTGGAATAGGCAAAAATCGAATGGACTCACTAAGGGACAAAGAAGGCAAAATAACTACTAATATGGATAGGATAGTTAAAATAGCGGAGGAGTTTTACAGAGATCTGTACAGTAGCCGGGTCAACCACGACCCTAATATTAAAAGAACTAGCAGTAACCCAGATGACACCCCACCAGTAATGATAGAAGAAGTCAGAAAAGCTTTCGAGAGCATGCAAAGAGGCAAAGCTGCCGGTGAGGATCAGGTAACATCAGATCTGCTGAAAGATGGAGGACAGATTGTCTTAGAAAAACTAGCCACCATGTTTACGAGGTGTCTCCTGGCGGGAAGAGTACCAGAGTCTTGGAATAATGCTAAAGTCATCTTAATACATAAGAAAGGATATGACAAGGACTTGAAGAATTACAGGCCGATTAGCTTACTCTTTGTAGTGTACAAGCCACTTACAAAGATAATTGCTAATAGAGTAAACAAAACATTAGAATTCAATCAACCAAAGGAACAAGGATGATTTCAAACAGGCTACTCAACACTCGACCACATTCACACTATCAATCAGGTAATAGAGAAATGCTCAGAATATAACCAACCACTATACGCAGCCTTCATAGATTACGAGAAAGCGTTTGATTCAGTAGAAATATCAGCCGTCATGCAGACACTGCGAAATCAGGGCATCGATGCAGTATATATAAACATTCAGGAAGAAATCTACAGGGGATCAACTGCTACCATAGTGTTTCATAAAGAAAGCAACAGAATACCAATCAAGAAGGGTGTAAGGCAGGGGGACACAATATCCCCAATGCTATTTACCGCGTGCTTACAGGAGGTTTTCAGAAGCCTAGAATGGGAACAGTTAGGGATAAGAGTTAATGGAGAGTACCTAAGTAACCTGCGCTTCGCCGATGACATTGCATTGCTGAGTAACTCAATGGACGAATTGCAACTCATGATTACAGAGTTAGACAAGGAGAGCAGAAAGGTGGGTCTTAAAATTAATCGGCAGAAAACGAAAGTAATTTACAACAACCTCGGAAGAGAGCAGCGCTTCGAGATACTTCGAGATAGGTAATAGTGCACTTCAAGTTATAAAAGACTATGTCTACTTAGAGCAGGTAATAACCATGGAGCCGAACCACGAGATTGAAGTAACTAGAAGAATAAGAATGGGGTGGAACACATTTGGCAAGCACTCTCAAATTATGACAGGTAGATTGCCACTATCCCTCAAGAGAAAGGTATATAACAGTTGTATCTTGCCGGTAATTAGCTACGGAGCAGAAACCTGGAGACTTACAAAGAGGGTTCAGCTTAAATTGAGGACGACGAACGAGCAATGGAAAGAAAAATGGTAGGTGTAACCTTAAGAGACAAGAAGAGAGCAGAGTGGATTAGGGAACAAACGGGGGTTAAGGATATCATAGCTGAAAATCAAGAAGAAATGGACATGGGCCGGGCATGTAGCACGTATACAGGATAACCGCTGGTCATTAAGGGTAACTGACTGGATTCACAGAGAAGGCAAGCGAGTTAGGGGGAGACAGAAGGTTAAGTGGGCCGTTGAGATTAAGAAGTTTGCGGGTATAAATTGGCAGCAGCAAGCACAGGATTGGGTTAACTGGCGGAACATGAGAGAGGCCTTTGTCCTGCAGTGGACGTAATCAGGCTGATGATGTGATGATGATGATGATGATGATGATGATGATAATGATGATTATGATGATGATGACATACCCGATAAAGTGGCTGGGAGAATAGTCGCCGTGGTAGCTCAGTGGTAGAGCATCGAACGCGTTATTCGAAAGTCGCAGGTTCGGTTCCTGCTCACGGCAAATTATCATTTTAGCCACTTTTCTTTCTTCACATTTACATTACAATTGGTCTAAGTGCTTCCCCTATACATTCCTTGGCATTATTGTCTGTTATATGTCATATATATACCTATATATGTTTACCAACGCGTCTTCCTATCCCCTCTATAAAGCATAACGTTAGCCATCTCCCTTCAGAAGTATTTCACGGAAGCACTGTCGCTTTCGCATTTTACCCACGTAACTGGCGTAACAAGCGTGCATACAGTTCAACTGGGTCTGCTTTCTATATATACGTCCGATCCCAGAGAGAGATGAACGCCAGAAGGAGACATATTTTTTTTTGGGGGGGGGGGGGAAGGGGTGCTTTTGTACCAACCATTTTCCTTCTCTCTCGCGAGTTCCCTCAATAGAGACTTCACAAAGAAAAGAGGGAAAGAAAGCAACTAGAAAGAAAGAGAGAAAGAACGAAGGAAAGAAAGAAAGGAAGAAAAAGACAAAAAAAAGGGAAGAAGAGAGATGAGCGAGACAGTGAAAGCTGCTGGCGAGCGCTTCGCTGCACCATCTCTGGCAACCACGTGACCTAGCCGGCATCCATTGCCGCAAAGAGGACATCCGCCTTGATTTAGGCCAGTCCACGAGGTGCCCGAGCGTGCGTCCAGTCTAATTGGCTTCAACGGCTCGCGACCACTGCCGCCTTTCTTTCGCTCTCTTTCTCGCCCTCTCCCACTATCTCACCATCAGCGCTGTGTAGCGGCGTTTGCGTGAATATACTAGCGACGCTGACGTAGACAAGGGAGAAGCAGAGGGGTTCCAATGAAAGGTCCCGAGAAAGGAGGAGGTATTGTCGACGATAAAAAAAAACAAAGAAAAAACAAAACGTTGAGAGTTCTTTGAGAGCGGTGCCGTTCAACTCTGCCGCTAGCTGCACACGCTCATGGGTGCTGCGACTGAGTGTCAGAGAGCTGGGCGAAAGCACCGCTTTGCCATTTCGATTGGGAATCCATCGGTGTCTTTCTGCTGGTGCTATTGGCTTTCGCTTCTTTGCACTTGCGATTTCTATCTATCTATCTATCTATCTATCTATCTATCTATCTATCTATCTATCTATCTATCTATCTATCTATCTATCTATCTATCTATCTATCTATCTATCTATCTATCTATTCTTTATTTCTTTTATTAACCTCACTCCACCGCGGATGGTCTAGTGGCTAAGGTATACACTCGGCTGTTGACCCGCAGGCCGCGGTATCGAATCCCGGTTGCAATGGCTGCATTTCCGATGGAGGCGGAAATGTTGTAGGCCCGTGTGCTGACATTTGGGTGCACGTTAAAGAGCCCCAGGTGGTAGAATTTTACGGATTCCTGCACTACGGCGTCTCTCATAATCATATGGTGGTTTCGGGACGTTAAACCACACGAATCAATCTTTTTATTAACCTTGCTTGCCAGGGTTACAATAGACCGAACTTTCTTTCTTCGCGCAGCTTTGTATCGTCTTGAGAAACGGCATCACGTGGTTAGGGTGCTGGGAGTGCGTCATCCTTCGTGCAAACAGCATTGTCCCACGTGTGCGCGTTGTCACGTGCCCGAAGGAGGATGTTGTCATCGCCCCGTATGAAACTGCCCCCCCCCCCCCCCCCCCGACACCGCCAGGTCCCGCGTTCTCGTCGACAGCCGATTGACTCTGCGCGCTGGTCTCTTTGACTCTGCGCTGCCCTGGGAGATGAGCAATTGTGAATCGGGCGAGCACACGAGTCAACGACCCCCAAAACAATGAACCCGCGCATCGTTGTTATACGTATCGTCCTGAAGCACGGTGGATACCAGAGTGCAGAACAAGAAATACGTAAATCAGATATTAAGAGAGAGAAAGAGAAAGATGAAAACGACGGCCGTCAGGTTAACCAGATATTAGCATCCCGTTTGCTAGCCTGCATTCGGGTTGGGAAGTAGGGTCAAGAAAGATGGTGTAGGGAGATATAGAGAGCTGACTATGCCTTGATAACGCGCTGAATAAACCAGATAGCCAACCTCTGTCGAAGGAAAGAATCATATCATCGGCAGGATGCAACGTTACAGAACAAGGCCCTGCAAGCGCTACTGCACTTCTTGCGATCAATGGGCCTTTGAGATGTGAAAATTTCAACCGCGTGTCTGAATTTCTAAGCCATATAGTAAACGTGCGCAATATTAACCTACCTAGTATCTCCCTGAAAGAACTGCGTTTAGCGGTTTTTAATGGTGCGATACTATGGGAACTACCTTTGTCTATGCCTGTATTGTCATTATTTTTTTCGCATGATGTATTTATTCTAATATGTCGCCCTTACTTAGCCGCACGCTTTTCAGGTATTTTAGGTGGTTAGTGCCGCTCAAGGGATTGTAGCAGCTTTTACCGGTACTCGTAAAATACTTTCGTTCTTGACTAAAACTTCAAATCGAATTTCAATACTCTCGAGAACGAAACGTGAGACGGGTATGTATTAGAGGATAACTGAAGTTAATGGCTAAATAAGTGAATTCTTTGGTGATGTTAATAATATCAGGAGGTTCACGTGCCGAAACAACGATGCAATTATCGGAGACACCGTATAGTGGAGGACTCTGAAATTCGTACCATCTGGTGTTCTTTAACGTGCGCTGACGTCGCACAGTACATGGGCCCTACGCCTTTCGCCACAATCGAAACGCGACCCCCGTTTCTGAAAACCATGACTTTCTGGTAACCACCCGTGTGACATAACCATTGCAGATCAACCTCGTGGACACAGGACTTTTGATTTACCATATGATCTGCATGGTTGAAGTAGTACACATTAGAAACGCTTCTTTTATTAATATTTTTGTA
The DNA here is from genome assembly GCA_013436015.1 of Rhipicephalus annulatus. Taxonomy (NCBI): domain Eukaryota; kingdom Metazoa; phylum Arthropoda; class Arachnida; order Ixodida; family Ixodidae; genus Rhipicephalus; species Rhipicephalus annulatus. Next base: position 461,644 of record WOVY01009847.1, read on the forward strand.
TATTAAATTTACGTTGCACCGAGCAATTCGGCATTCTGCTTTTCTGAACTTTCAAGCGTTTTTATGTATGTAATGATATACTGAAGACATTTTGATAGACAGAAAGATATGAGACGTCAAAACGCAGGGATTTCTACCGGAAAGCAAGTATCTGGTTTACTACCCTGTAATGGGCAACTTGTGCAAGAAAAACGCCACGTTATTGGCCACACATGTGAAAAATACATAATGTACAGAGAAGAGCTACCGATTGATATGTGGGGTTTAACGTCCCGAAACCACCATATGATTATGAGAGACGCCGTAGTGCAGGTATCCGGAAATTTCGGCCATCTGGAGTTCTTTAGCGTGCACCCAAATCTGAGTACACGGGCCTACAACATTTCCACCTCCATCGGAAATGCAGCCGTCGCAAACGGGATTCGATCCCGCTACCTGCGGTTCAGCAGCCGAGTGCCTGAACCACGAGACCACCGCGGCGGGGCACCAAAGAGCTATCGTGAAGCCAGAAAAATCATCCATAACATCAAAGCAATAATAAATACCAGAAACAACGTTTGTCGGTGCTATTTAGTGAAACATTTCCCAAAGCCATTCAAAATGCGACGGACAAAGACCAAGGAGAATGTTTAGAATTAGCGTAGGACTTCCCACCGAAGCAAAACTGGTAGAAATATGCGCGCGTTAAGATCTCGTTTTTTTTCTTTCTTTTTTTTCAAAGCAACAGGTGCTTTGAGACCATGAACAGCAGCTTCGATTTTGGTGGCATCGTCTTCCACCATCGCCACCGTTGTCCGTAGCCGTTATAGCACACAATGAGACAGAAATATCCAAGATCAAGCGGCATTTATACCCTAGAACTTCCGCGTGGCTGCCAAGTACTGTGCCATAAAGTAACTCCTGTGCTCGAAACTCTCTCACAAAAATATATTACGGGGATAAAGTAATCTCTATCTGTCTGGTTTGTTATACTTTTTTGTAACAGAAAAAAGTTACGCTGTTGGGCAACAATGCGTGGTGAATGAGTAAAATTACCGAGCGTCACTCAATGCGAATAGCGTTTCGAGTTGCCAGTTTAAATGTCTTCCGCCCGTAACAAAGTGCTCGACCATAATTCTTCAACGAAATCATCAACGTCAACGAAGTGAACAAAATAGTTTACAGATGTGTAGCGGATACCTCGCTTTCTTCATGGAATGGTAAATCATGGCACACTGGCTATTTTCTCGTTTTTTAGTTATGTATTACCAATTTGCCCAGCGTTCAGTCGTCTACTTTCCTATACTTTGCAAAATTATGATGATTCATGGCACAACGATTATTTAGGAAGCGTATGCTTGTAGTAGTTAACCCAAGAGAGTTTAGTATGCTCTAAAAGAGCCGCTCTTCAATCTCTCGCTGTGGCTGTGGTGCGTTTTTTTTTTCTCTTTTAATGCGAAACATTTCTTTGCGTAATGCAAGTAACTTTCAGCGTGTGTTTATCTATCTATCTATCTATCTATCTATCTATCTATCTATCTATCTATCTATCTATCTATCTATCTATCTATCTATCTATCTATCTATCTATCTATCTATCTATCTATCTATCAATCAACCTACGCCTGGGTGCTCTAATAATCTCCCTCTTTACTTGGGGTACACCAAAATGAGGATGGGAGGGTAAGATGGTTTGACGAGTATAACGCGCTGGTCATGACATGAATAATGTCACAATATCGTCGCGTAAGGGGTCACACACATTCTAAAAAACAGTGGCACACCCCAGGGGGCGGGTAGGTGCCACGGGTGAGTGAGTGAGTGACAACTTTCTTCATAGAAAGGTTGACGGATCCACGCTGCTGCCTTTGCGGTGGATGTGGCCTCACTGAACCACATGCATCCTCTGCAGGGGGTTGCCACAAGTGATAGACATGTTGTATCTAACCACGAACGGCGAGAACACACATGGGTAACTTTAACGCTAGACCGTTAAGAAAAACCTCCATAGGCAGCGGTGACCGGATGACCGCAAGCAATAAGTGTCAGTGTCCCAGTAGGAATATAGTCACAACACTCAGAGTGGCAATGAAACATTCTACCACAGAGCCACGCCAGGCCTCTGATATACTTTTCAAATAGACGCTAACGGTCGTATAACGTCAATTGTGGTTGCAACGCTGGCTATCTGATTTTATAAACATTAAATGTGTACTCCTACAATGCAGCCATCATGTCGGGTTAACACTACTTGTAGTTAGGTGTCATGCGCTGAAGCTTATTTATATAGCAGTGTCCATGGCCATGCCCGCGAGCCCCAGTGCTTCATATCAGCTAACCACTTCTGGTGTTTCTAATATCCATGTTGCTATTGCCATCGTCACGTTACTGTAAATAACTGCTAATATAAAACATGCGCGGCTGCTTAACGCATGTGTGTGAGTGGATTTGTATATATAATTAGCGCCATTTTATAGCAACTCGCTCAAGAAAAATTTAAACACATTCACCTTCCATCCGCATGCTTCGCATAACATCGATTCCCAAGGTATAGATGGGATTTATGGATTTTCTTTATTGCAATTACGTGTGGTGGGGTGGGGGCGGGGGATCTTGCATTTGTTTTGTACAACTTGCAACTTGAGCAGTTAGCTAAAAGCGAAATGGCAAACAAATTGATCGACATGAACGTCACTATACTATCGCCCCTATCTGTTTCTACCTTATACGTTGCATTGTTACGACGTCGTTTCCTATGTTTCGACTAATTATTTCACTGTCCTCTGAGTAAACCTTAACAATTAGTTTATGCAAATTTGCTGAAATTCCATAGCACCAAGTCATTGTACCGTCCGTATGAGTGAGTATGAAGCTAATAACTAACTTACGCACTCATATGCTCTGGGCATTAATCGTAACTCCAAAGGCGGCAATATAAGACAGCCACGCAGATTACAAATAACGCGAGGGAAATACAATCTGCCTTCCTTGTTCTTGATGAGGCTTCCTTTATATGCGGCCTAACAATGGAGATCAGACCTAGAACAAATTTTCGTGGCACGCTCACAAGACAATTCCCATCTCCTTTTGCTAGCCATCTCTATCTCTCTGTTTTGTTATACTTTTTTTCCTGTAACAGAAAAAAACGCATTCATGTCCGTAACCAATGCATGCAGAGCATAGAAGCCATAGCTCTAAAGCGAGGCCAATTTGAAGCCGCAAGCTTTTTCGCGGGGCTGCATGCACGCAGTTATACCGCTAACAAAACAGGCGTGATGTCCCGGAGCAGCCGCTCACGCCACGAACTCGTTGACGCCCCATTTTTTCTCGAGGCGAAGGAAGCGGAATACGGATGCACAAATCGCGTAGCGCGTTGTCCCGTGACGCCACGTAGTCACGAACACGGCGGGCCTCTCTAGAGAACCCCGCTGCCCGAGTTTAATTCAGTTTCCTCTCCAATTACACCGCATTCAAGGCCATAAGCAGCTAACAACTAGTCTGGAGCATATGTGATCTCTCTATAACAATGCATTCTGTGCGCTTTCGTAGGCGTGAGAGCGCGGGCTGGCGGACAAGACGTCAAGCGTGATGCATTGAGGTCTTTATCGCCTTAAGTGTGTCACGCACGCTTTAGGGTGTGCGGTTGTCATGTTCTGCCTCATCTCGCATGACTATCATGCTCGATCAGTTGTTTTCGCTTCATTTGTGACGTCTCGAGCGCACAAGGTGATGTAATAGCGCTTAGCCGAAAAGCGTGAAAACTTGACCACCTAAACACTTACTGCTGACATCGTTTACGTGTTTTATGAAGAACTCAGTGGTGTGTAGCAGATAACGCCAGTTTAAAGGGTAGTAAAGGCGAGAAAGAGACCGCTCTGCTGCCTTTAAAATCGGAGTGCATTCTTTAAGGGTCATTCGAGGAGAAACAAACATTGGCTGATAACACCGCTAAAGACGTCGTCCGCAGGTGTCGACGCTGCATCTATATATAGTTCTGGTTTCATGGCCTCGCTTTCAAGCGCTACGAACGCCTCAGCAACAGCGGGAATTTCGGAGACGACGCGACCGTTTCAAGAACAGTGCATTCGAAGGGTGACTCCCCCTGTTCTCCTTCTCTCGCGTAGTTGTAGACAAAGCGCGCGAGAATTGTCGCGGTTTGTGTTACTCTTACACCCTTGGTAGGCACAAATACCCCTGATAGTACTAGTTGCGCAATTGTTAGGCCCTTGATAGTTACAGCCTTGCTACACCTTTGATAGAATATATAAGCACAGGAAATAGTTCATTCTTTGAGGATGTGACATTTCAAAGTAGTGATAAAAATGTGCAATATGGCGTAGCGAAAGGCATGGAAACCAACATTCACTCTTTCTACATCCTTTTGGGGTAATTTTATACTCCTGCGATGCGCACGAGAACAGGCGCGGCTTGTATACACCTCCATGAACAGGCTAACTCGGAGTGTCACGCTCACACAATAGACACAATAGCAGGGAAGACACGAAGCGCAGCCACCCTCTAAGGTATTAGGAAATACCTTCAGTATGATACTGAGACGACCGAAAGCAGTTAATGCTTCTTCGCTCACGAGCTTCCCTTCGTAATACCGAATCGTTTTGTGTTAATTTCCCAATCCATGACTAAATAGCACCTTCGCAGAGCGTTTTGTACGCAAGAACATCGGAGAGAAAGCGAGCACCTTCGTCATTAAAGTCATTGTTGCAAGCCCTATGGCAGCCTTGACAAGATCTAGGCAGCCTTTTCGATGTGTCTAAAAGCATAAGATTTTTTAATGCATTCGTACAAGGGGGTGGTGGTTTTAAATTATGAGGAAAGAAGAGAAAAGCGAGCCCTGTAACTGCCTGCAGCAATGTTTGACACCTCCGCAGTAGCTCACAAGAAAATGCGATAAAGGGAAATAAAAAAGATAGACAGAGAAGTAAAAATCTAGAAAGAAAAAAAAATTGGAACACGAAGGAGCCTATAAGGACGGGGTACCGATCAGCGAGAGCCACACGTCACCAGGAGTTCGTGAACGGCGAGCCTATCGGCGAGAGCTACGCTGGGGCCTAGAAGATCACGGACGACGCAACCATTCAGCACGGAATCCAATAAGCGAGTCTAATAATAACGTAGTCCATTGTATACCCTGCAGAGCGGTTCCTATCAGGGGCGTAGCCAAGAGGCTTGTGGAAGTTAAAAAAGCACGGCCGGATTTCATTGTCGTTGGCGGGGGCCCTCGCTTAGAGCACCGTTTTTAAATTGTTAAGTCGAAAGCTCGACATTATCGCTTTGTGGGTTAAACTCCCTCCCTCCACTAGAACTCTTTACGCAAGCACGTCACACAAGACGGACGTGTCAACGAGTCTAAAGAAGTCGAGATTACCGCAACATCCATCTATATATGTTGGCCATGCCTCCGCAAGTTTTCACGGGCGCGAAAGTAAACCTACCGGCGGAGCACCGATTCACAAGATAACGTTCGCAGGGGTGGACTAAATTCACTTTGGCCAAGAAGATGACAATAACGTTCCGCTCAGAAAGCCCAGTGCGCACCCACGCTGTCCGCTGGCGGCACGCTAAAGAACGCACAGGTCCGTGACCGACGGCACGCTATTTTCGTAGTGAGGCTTGCACTCGGAGGACTCCGCGAATGCGCTCATCGGAGGGTTAAAAAGGTTCAGCCTCGGCGTTGCCATCTTTAACGGATTGGCACTTCTTGGGAGTCCGCGCGCTTGCTCCACCGACGCCGCATTGTGCAAAGTGAGGGATTGGTTGGAGGAGGAGGTTCGACGCGTGCCCTGCGTAGACGTAATGCAGCTGCCGTGTACTTCGACGTCTTCATTTTTGGCCGCGGCGCTGTTGCCGTCGGCCACGTGCCTGACGAGGCGTGACCCTGACAGAGTGGCGAACGCTGTCGCCCAAGGACGGCACTGCCGGCCCGGCTGTGTTCATTCATCGTGTACTCGCGCTCGAACACTTCTTGCAATATCATTAGTGGGGGTGAAGTCCCCTTCCATCCCTTCCTAACACCTACGAGACGGATCACCCTAGATAGATAGATAGATAGATAGATAGATAGATAGATAGATAGATAGATAGATAGATAGATAGATAGATAGATAGATAGATAGATAGATAGATAGATAGACAGACAGACAGACAGACAGACAGACAGACAGACAGACAGACAGACAGACAGACAGACAGACAGACAGACAGACAGATAGATAGATAGATAGATAGATAGATAGATAGATAGATAGATAGATAGATAGATAGATAGATAGATAGATAGATAGATAGATAGATAGATAGATAGATAGATAGATAGATAGATAGATAGATAGATAGATAATTTATTTTCTTCATCCAGCCAGTAGAATCTTGCAGTTAACACCCATAGTGCCATGTTATGAGATGATCTTTTTTCATCTTAGAAAGCGCAGCCAGTATTATACAGAACACACAACACACAGAGAGAGAGAGAGAGAGAGAGAGAGAATAAACTTTATTGAAGAATTAAAATTACGTGACTAATCCCGGGTGGAGCCCTCTTGTAGAGCCCCACTGGCCACAGCGGCTCGCCGGGCCTGGTCTAGGGTCACCAGTTGGCTCCCCAGTGCCAGCTCGGAAAGCCGTGCCTCCCAAGACCACGTTGTGAGTGTTTGTAGTGAGCGAACCAACCTAGATACTGCATTGGCTGGCCGCTCGGTACATTGGTAGGTTATGTGTGTAAGTGTGGCTGTGTGGTTACTACACCATGGGCATACCCCTGTTGTGTATATCTCTGGAAAAATTGCGTGTAGTTTTGATATGTTGGGGTATGTGTTCGTTTGGAGGCGGCGCCAATCCCGGGCTTGTTGGCTGCTTAAGTTCGGATGTGGAGGGGCGTACGTGCGTCTTGTAAGGCGTTGGTTTTCCAATATCTGCCTGTTTGTTACACTTTGCTCTTCATGATGCCCTGTGAGGTGTCCTGAGGAGAGTCCTGCGTCTCGGCCACTAAGTCCGCGAGCTACGCAGTTTGCCTCCTCGTTCCCCCCCCCCCCCCCCCAGGCCGTCAGGCCCTGGGCACCAAGTGACGCCATGTGCCTCCATCAACATGGACCCCAAAATATCAGTGACGCACCTTGGAAGTGTGCCTCTAAGGTATAAGCGACATGCAGCTTGTGAGTCTGTCAAAATATACGCTGAGCGCCCCCTTCTTTCGGCTTCTCTGATTGCCAAGGCTATGGCTGCTGCCTCTGCGGTGGCACTTGATCTGGTGCGTAGGGACGCGCAGGCCACGACTTTGCTTTGGTTAGTCACTGCCAATGCATATGCTTGTTTTCTGGAGCCTCGTGGTGGCGCGGGATAAAGACTGACGTCGGTAAAGTAAGCGTCTGGATCGCTACTTCTCTGCAGGAGTTTTCGTGTGCTCGCACTTGACGGCGCTTTTTGTTGTAGAGCGGGTGCATGTTTTTTGGAACTGGTTCCACGATTATTTGATCACGTATTTGCTTGGGTACAATGACTGTCTCATCGCCACAATATTGAGGGGTGAGAGGGTATCCCAGCTTCTGTAGCAGTGTTCTTCCCTGGAGCGTAGTGGTGAGTCGTTCTCGCTGTGCGATTAGCGTGGCGGCGGTCAATTCTTCATACGTATTATGCATGCCGAGTCCCATGAGTTTTTCTGTGCTTGTGCTGTTCGGAAGTCGCAATGCTGATTTGTACGCAATTCTGATGAGTCTGTCAATCTGCTCTATTTCGGGCACAACACAAGCCTTACCAACTGGCCCGATACCATTGTTCATTGATCCTTTTTCAGCAGCATCGTGTGCATCAGCAAGATAAGCGCTGGGTGCGTGGGCGTCTTTACGAGCGACAGGGTTAACCGGTATACGCCGCAGTGGTACAGTTGTTACAGTGCACGGCTGCTGAACCGAAGATCCGGGGTTCGACACTCGCCGTGGTGGTAGCATTTCGATGCGAATGGACGTTAACGAACACCAGATGGTCGAAATTTCCGCAGCCCTACACTGCAGCGCGCCTCTTAATCACGTGATGGTCTTGAGACGCAAAAGCTGGGCCATCATCATCACTGATGCAAAAAGTGTTGCTTTGCTTTGTGCCGACGTTGCTCCGTGGTTTCGTAGAGCGTTCACTTGCAAGGCTGACAGCGTGACGTAATCTTATAAGTTATTTTTCTTGCTCTATTCTTTTTCTTATACTAGTGAAGTATTGATTGATTGATTGATTTGTGGGGTTTAACGTCCCAAAACCACCATTTGATTATAAGAGACGCCGTAGTGGAGGGCTCCGGAAATTTTGACCACCTGGGGTTCTTTAACCTGCACCCAAATCTGAGCACACGGGCCTACAACATTTCCGCCTCCGTCGGAAATGCAGCCGCCGCAGCCGGGATTCGAACCCGCGACCTGCGGGTCAGCAGCCGAGTACCTTAGCCACTAGACCACCGTGGCGGGGCTTATACTAGTGAAGTACGAGTGGCTGGGATTGTCTCGTGTACGCATTGAGTGGCTGCGTCGTTCGTGGCGTCGCTCCTGCACCGCTTTTGATGCCGCTCTTCGCATCATAACTTTCCCATCGCTTCGCAACCGGCGTTTACAATCACGTCTGTCCAGCGAGCGCGGTGGGCAGCTATAATCGCTCAAACGGGAAAAGTACTGCGACCATCCCGCCAGCCGTCATGTCTAATCCAGCGCGGTCCAAGCTCCGACGGTACCAGACGGTGCGGTATTGATTTCACGCGGGATAAAGCGCGTTTTGCCAATTGCGCACACTTTCGCAGCCCCTAATGGTCGGCAATACCTGTGAAGCTCACTCACACTCAATCACGAATTATTTTTCGCGCTTTGAACTAACTTGGGCTCAGGCTCACGAATTTTTCCCTCTACCAAACTCACTCGGGCTTAAAATCACCAAAATTTTCTTCAACCGAACTCACTCGGACTCAAACTCACGGCTTGGTCTCAGTCTGAGTGAATTCGAGTGAGTCGACTCAGGGGTGAGTTTGCAAACCAATGGAATTTCTGCATAAGTGATCAGGCAACATGCATGTAGTGGTCGCAGTTCTCACTCCCTACACAAACACGCTCACGTAATAACGCGATGAAAAAGAAGTTAGGAAATAAACGGTACAGAAATAACGGCCAAACATATAAACAAACAAATGAAATAAAAAAGACCATAACGCGTTGGATATGATTATTCAAAAGGGCTAAAAACGCAATGTCCTGCGATGGCAAATATTAAGAAGTCTGCCATTGCCTGTAGCCATCATTATTGTCTTTTTGTTTGTTTGTTTTGCTATGTCGTCTCCAACTAGAACACTCTGGTGCACGGAAGACCATGCGGAAAACATCATGAGAATTGATGATTATGAGCCGAAGGAGGAGCTTTTCCGATAAATCGAGCTATCTGTATCCCTTTAACTAGTTTCACCTCATATCGTTGTAATAAAAATTATTTGACTTTTTATCATTCTCATGTTGGTGACATGTGTACCTACTGAATGTGATCTAATTCAGAGTTAACGTGTCCTGGGATGAAGCACCAGTTTCGTATTGCGGCGAGGGATGTACTGATGGTGGCAGAAGGAAGAGGAGGAGGAGGAAGGACAGGGAGGTTAGAGAATGGCGGCAGGAATTAACCTGGCGCATAGACTTCGCATCCATCTGACCTCATAGTGGAGGTGCTTACGTAGGGGATTTACAGTTGCAAATTTTTCAGGCAAAAGTCCCGGTATCTGGTTGCGCACCACTCTTGAACGGAACACGGCAGACGCGTGAAATGGTACCAAAAAAAGTTCTGGTTCTTCTAGAAATTGGTGACGTCCTCACTACATCGTCACGTAACATCATGTGATATGATCATGCGACGTTATAGGGGGTATTCATTGACGCGGAGCGCGCGGTGCATTTCGGGAGAGTTCGCCATGTTGAAGTTTTCGGTCAGCCGGCGGAGCACGGGAAAACACTTTAACGCGAGCTCTTGGCCAAATAATCGTGATCGCGTATTCTATAGTACTACGTGAGACAGTGGCTTACTGTGCGATATCCGGTTTCACCAGCCGTACGCAAACCAAAAAAAGAAGAAAATGGCAGCAGCGAAAGATCCAGTCTTCTTCAAAGTCCTGAAAGCGCGCACAACGGATTGCGAGAAAACGAAGCTCCTGTCGGAAAACCGTCGTCCCGAGTGGCTCGCGCGGATCAGCCGGCCGGGAACCGTGGACCCCGACAAGTATCGGGTGTGTTCGAGACATTTTCCATCGGGTACGTAAGCGTCATTTCATTAATTCAGCACCGTGTGCGACAAAAAAAAAGATCGACTGGCAGCACCACTGTATATACTCTCGGCATGGAGAAATCGCGAAGCTTTTTAGGGAGGCGCCTTTGAGCTGTGTCTGTGGAACACTGAAGGCTAATTTCACCTGGGCTTTCTTTTTTTTCTTTCTTTAAGTTAACATAAATGTGAGAGAACTGATGTTTTTGCGTTTCAGTTCGACCAAGTGCATGTGGTCCCTAAAAACCGGAGTAGAACCCACTCTTTTACAGCGCGAAGCCATAGCCGCTACGTCATATTACCGCGGGTGACGACATCCATGTCGTCTAGTGTGTGCGCAGTGATACTTAAAGAGGCTCTGAAACACTTTTTCAAGTAACCATGGAATGAACTTGCTGAAAGAGTTTATTGCCTCACGAATTCAACGCCGCAAAACTTTGAATAATCCGTCCAGTGGGAGTGTAGTTACAAAAGCTCGTCGCATGCTGCAATTGCATTCTCTGTTCTCTCGTCCAGACAAGAGCGCTGGAAGCTAAGCAGGGAACGGTGGCAGGGCCACAGAAAAACGTCACGCGGGCCTCGTCACCTTGAGCACTTTCTTTTCTTCGAATGCACGGTTTTTTTTTTTTAGTGTGATCTCGTGCGCACACGTGGACAAGTAGCGGCCTCGCGTGAATTCTCTGTAACGAGCAAGCGCGCCATGTTTAAATCAAGCAAAGGCTGATATATGGGCTTACTAAGCGTGCTTTTTGGGTATATGTCGTGATTTGTCGAGAGAAGAGAAAGCAATTTTCAGCTCACTTCGATAATTTATTGTGAATTACAGGTCGCGCGTTGCGTTCTAACATTTGGCTCGCGTGTTGTCGGGAGCGTCTACTACCGATCGGCAGCGTTTTCTGACCATGCTCAAAACGTGTTGCAGGGCTCCTTTAAGAGTCGAGATCGAATGGAATATCGCGAATCACACAAGGAGAAAATTCTGACTGAATGGCACATACTTTTCGAATAGTTTTCGAACACAGAGCAGCCAATTCTTACAGTAAACGTAAAATTATGTTCACGTCGTAGTACCAATAACTTTAGCACTAAAGACATAATATGTTCATCGGGAACTAAAAGAATTCTTCGCGTGCACATAAAACATCACCCTCCGCAGACCACAAACGACTAAAGACGTGTATGTTCATGGAATATCAGGCACCGGATGCGCCCCGCAAAATTGCCGTGTCTGCACCGTTTACGTAATGCACCAGACACGCTCCGAAACCTACACTACACTTCAAGACCTACAAGATGCTTCGGAAGAGTTTCAATCGATGGAACGTGGGAGGCACTGTTAACGACACGGATTCGAAATCACCGAAATGTGGTTAAGGCCCGAACATCTCACAAACGCTGGGCCACTTGAACATTAATGTCCTTCTATATGGACAGGGCAATCTTGGCCAGGTGGCGCTGCTGTGCATTGGCCACAGCGCCACCTCATTGCGAAAAATTCGCCTCGGCGGTCGGATACTGCGACGCTTCGTCTGTGGCTTGTTCATAGAGAAACCTTTTTAGATGCGGAGCATCTAATACTCGAGGCTTGTAGTGCGGCGCCGTCCGCAAGCTTCCTCCTCCTTCCTCCACCATCTGTGCATCCCTTCCTCCTCTACACACCGCGCGCGCTTCTCCTCTTCACGAACATTCGCTAGCTGTATAATGTAGCGCGCATGCGCCGTCACGCTTCGAGAACATCGGCAGCTGACGCGCGCGCATGCGCCGTCGCGCTTCAGGAACATCGGCAGCTGACGCGCGCGCATGCGCCGTTGCGCTTCTCCCCCTTCTCGAACATTCGACAGCTGACGCGCGCATGCACCGTCACCCACCATCTGTGCCGCGCGCGCTTCTCCCCTTCGAGAACATTCTACAATTCTCCTGATTCTCCAGTGGACGCGCATGCACCGTCGCGCTTCGAGAACATTCAACAGCTGACAGTGCATGCGCCGTCGCGCTGTATATATACTCAAGGTCGGCGCTCGCTCGCTCAGTTGCCGCTCGTCGGTTGGTTTGTACGGCGCGTCGACGTCCAAGGTCGCGGTGAAATGAATTCCAACGAATCCACAAACACGATGATCGACGTCCCTTCGACCAGCGCCGCCCTTTCGCATACGTGTGTACGTGTTCACTCATTTAACACCCCCTCCTACAACCACGTTAACCAATTTAGCCATCGACCCAAGTAAGTCGCAATTTAACACCCCATTTCACAACCACGTTAACCAATTTAGCCATCGATCCAAGTAAGTCGCACTTTAACACCCCGTTAACCAATTATATGCTCCGCATCCTCCTCAGTGTTCCCCCGAGGGAAGCTGCGGGCAATCTTTTTTTTTCTCTATGGCTTGTTTGCTCGGCTGCGTCGGACTTCACTGAGCCTCGACGTTAGTTTCATGTGGACGTGAGTACGATGCTGACGTCGCGTTGTGTGTCCGCATGCGCCACGACGCTGGGAAAGAGCGTCCCGGTCAGTGGCGGCGTTGGAGGTCAGATCGCCGGCGCGCCGAGCTCGGCATGCGAACGAGTTGATTGTCGTGAGGGCCCGGTACAGTCGAGTGACCCGCCAATGATTATAGGAGAGCAGCCGCCAAGGTCTCCCCGCTTGAGCGGCGCCACTGGCCGACACCCGCGGCCCCATGCGGGCTGCTGCTACTGCCGCGCGGCGATTCGTGTAACGAGGATCCATCTCGTTCCGCGTCGTATTATACGCGTGATTCGCCGTGGAAGGTCGTACCGCGACTTCGCCCCGTCCCGCGTCGAATTCGCAGCGCTCGAAGTCGCCTCGTGAATATACGATACTACCGAGCTGCTTACGGAAGGGCGCGGCGTTTTTTTAAGTACATCTCGAGAGCGGCTGTATAGGTTCTGATGTGTTGCCGAGCACAACCTTGCGTGTTCACTCTAAGAATGGGTCGTAGCTTTGTATGTGAAATATGTTTTATCGATTGGGCCAAAATCTTGAGACAGCCGGCTTATCTGGCAGCACGATCGTTGTTCTGTCTCGTCCGTTTTTTTAGGTACGCTTTTTTTCTATGCCATACTGAGATAGAAAGGGAACTGGCTGGGAGGTCACTCAGATGAACATCTCTATATTACTTCCGTACGATGGGTTGGGGAAACAGAGCTTCCCATAGGACATACAGGGACAGGAAGACAAATTAAATGCTGGAAGTTTGCACCAAGTTGCGCAGAGCTTGGTGCTGTGAACCGTTTTGATCGTCGTGCTGCCGCACGGGAATCGCAACGACGGCGGCGATTGGATCCAGCATGCTTGGCCTAAGAAGCGAAAGCCAGGAGAGCTAGAAGGTGACTCTGAATGGTTGCTATGGCTACGACTGCTTCTCGGTGCGGTGGTTAATTTTAGCACAGGTGACATGCAGCTACGTCGGTTGCTATGGCAACGGCCCAACAGGCGCTTTTGGTTAACGGACGTCTTACTGACAGCTTGAACAGCTTCACCGTTAAAAGAAAGCAACGAAAAAAAAGAAAAGTCAAAATAGCAAAAGTATTCTAATTAGATGTTTATCTGCAGGCCAATAAATACGAAGAAGCACAGTAGTGCCCTTGCGTGCAGCCATGAGGTTCATAGGCTTCATGGGCTGAATCAGGTATTCTCTACAACAGTAGCTCAGGTGAGTGGCACGCACTTGAATCATGGCGCTCTTGGTTGACACAGTGATTCGAACACGACTCTCTTGAAAGACGTCAGTTAAGGAATGACCTTCAACCTCCGTCTTACGCTGGGCAGTTTTAGCTGACGTCTTTAAGTACGGCCGCCATCTTGGAGTACCAGATTGTTGAAAAGCTGCGCAAGCCTGAAATGTGGCACTACGACTGGAGCGTCCCGAGCCCAGATCACAGGCCATTTATCTGCCGGAAAACTGCCACCTTTAAGCACGAGGAGAGCACGTGCGTCCTGACGCGACCTTGTCAGTCATATTTGGGTACTGTTAAGATGAGAAGCTGCATCCGTGACGTCCCATAAAATCTATTTAAATACAGAATTGTATCTGCCTGTTTTTCACACGTACAACGTCTGCAGCACCAATCTGAGTGCGGCGGTTCCCCACAAGTCAGTTTAGGCTGCGTGTGCACCGAGTTCTTTCTCATGGATTTCTTGTTAGTACTAATCTATTGGCGTAACAGAGCTGGCGCGCTACGGGGGGGGGGGGGGGGGTACAACCGTATAACTACGTATTCGCAGGTCGTATAGACATCGTACTGCGTGCAGCTCGGACGCTGGCGCGTAATTGATCTGGATCGCTGGCTGGGCCAGGTGGCAAAAGCCGTGCAACGCAACATCGTGCGTGCACTCTTCCACTGCTGAGCGGATCACAAAGAGAACACTGTTGCGAAGCCACTTCCGAGGCTGCCACCGATGCCACCACTGTTGCGAAGCCACCTCCGAAATCCCACCGCTGACCTCCACTGTTGAGAAAGACGGCGACGCCGACCCGGTCCCACAGGCGCCACTGCTTTCAACTCCGCCGGAAAGGTCACCAGCCGTTTGGTAGCGTATGTTTCTCAGCTCGCGACTGCTTCTGCGCAGAGCTGATAAGACGAGCGGACGAGACGACGGTGAGTTAAACAAGGTTTATGTACAGCATATATACAGAGGCGTTACAATTTCGGCACTGGGGCCGACAGAGACTCGAAGAGCCGAGCTCTCCTCTCTAACACATAGGTCAGCCCTTCGCCTAAGACCGCTGACTCACACACATGTCGGCTCTCCGACACGGGGCCTCCTCTCACTCACATAGGACCGCCGATCGCGACGCGCCGCAGGGCTTCTTTTATTTACACCGGGTCCAACCAAAAAGTCCAATCAGAAGCGCCGCTGGTCGCCAGGGCAGATTCCTCCAATGGGGGGTCGCCGCGCCATGCGTCAGACCACCAGACACGAGAACGCCGGCTCGCTGTCACGTGCGGAGCTGACTCAATGCACGTGGGCCAGAGAAGCGCCGCGCGTGTTCACGCCGTTCGCGCCAGGCCGACTGCGGGCTGGCCTTGACCCAGATTGCCTTTTTCAGAGGCACGGACGTTTGACGAGGACTCGCTGGCATAACAGCACCCCCGCCGCCAGACAATGCACCGGAAAGACGAGCTGCTTCCACGGGGCTCGGATGTCAGGTGCGCTCGTTCGCCAGGTCCCTCCAGGTTCGCCTCCAGGGCCATGGGGAGAATACAGCTCCAGACTGTTCCGGGAATACAGCCCATTCTTGACGACGGATCCCAGCTCCACTGGCTTGTCGCCACAACTTGTCGACCAGCTTCACTCGTCTCTTCTGACCATCTTCGCCTTCAGCACTTGTCGATTGTTCTGCAACTTGCCAAGAACGGATCGACAACAGACAACACACGACACACGCAAGTGCCCTCGGTCACCCGACAGAACACCAGACAAAGTATAGTACAACATATACCTATCTACGTGTCTATCGAAATTTTGTTCCCTCTACATCAAGAGGCACATGTAGGACACAAGACTCTTAAAATGACAACTCAATTTTTTTTTTCACGTACAACAACGTAACGAATTAGAATACCACAAAGTTGGCCCCTTGAGATCACTCTGAACGAGAGCGCTCAGCCCAGGTCGTGATGAGGTCAAAATTTTGCCCCGAATCGCCAGCGAGAAACCGAAAGGTTGAGAAGGTACTAGCTGGAACGCACTGCTCAATGCACCTGCATTAGCGTTTACCTTTCCTTTTTTTTCTTTAGCGAACGTCAAAGTTGCGCTGTGGAGCAACATGCTCCACTTCAGTAACCGGCCACTTTTAGGCGACGATACCTATGCGGCACCAAGAGCGGCTCACACTTTCGACGTTGCACAGGGGAACAACGATACGGCTTGCTACGGATTGACTCCTCACCGCTTAGCTCGATATCGTGTTCGATCACCCTCATGTTTCCGGGGTGGTCCGAAAACGCGTCTTCAAACTCGGAACCAATCTTTCTGAGGTCCTCGTTCTCAGGTCCTCCTTCACTTAAGCTAGGCTCTAGGTTTATCTGCTCCCGGATTACTTTCGATCCCCCTTCGGTTACCTCACTAGAACTCAAATTTTCTGCTTCCTCTTCCACTGAAGCATTCAACAGCAGATTTACGACCGCTTGATGTTGAACGTATGGTTTCATCAAGTTGTAAATTTTGTCCGGCCGCCTTCCTAATTTCACTTCATAATTTGAATCGCAAGGCTTCGATAATACGTTGGCGGGCCCTTCCCAATCAACCTCAAGCTTGTTCCTTTTGGATGGCTGCAGCCGCATTACCTGATTATCAACTTCAAAAGCGCGCTTCTTCCCCGATTTCTCGTAGTGCTCCTTCGACAGCACTTTTGCCGCGTTTTTCTGGCTTTCGCCGCGCTTTTTGCCGCGCTTCAATTTGGCTTTCCACTAGCGCTTCAATCGAGAGATCCTCACGCTGCTCTCGAATGAGCGTCTCTCGATCAACTCTCGGCAGCTCGCTCCAACTTTCCGCTACAGGCGAGAGCGTTGCAACCCTCTCGCTCTGACTCAATGGCGCCACGTCGTCTCCCCCAGCGCATACCGCGCCGGCCGTGTTGGCGACGGGCCGCTCGCGTGACTGCTCACATGACTCATGCGGAAACTTTCCTTTCTGGGGTTCCGTCGACCCGCCGACAAGGTCACTTGAGAGTTCACCGCATGGAACCAGGTCCAGCTTCCGCGAAAGCTTTCGCGCTTGCGATCGCGTGAGAGCCATGCACGCTAAGTTGGGGAAGAATGATTTGCCCTGCTCTTTGAGAAGCTGCTCCGAGTTGTTGGAGAAAAGATAAGAAAAACGATCATTTAGCGCGGCAGACACAGCCGCTTCGGTGCAAAGCTTACCGAACGGGCCTTCAATGACAACCGTGGCGATTGGTAAGCGAACACTCTGCTCCTCGGCGACTTGCCTGATCCACGCGCATTCTCCTGTGAAATCATCCGGAGACACCAATGAAGGATGGACAACATCCATGGTTGCCGCTGAGTCTCTAAGCGCTCGGCACGTTTTCTTATTTACTTTAATTTCTTGGAGATACGGCTCCAACAACCGCATGTTTTTTTCTGATTCTCGGATTGTTGCGAAGGCAAATTTTTCCTGACAGTTTCTCGCGATGTGCCCTTCCTTTTTACAGTTGTAGCAGATTAGCGGCTTCCGTTTGTTTTCCGATTCAAATGCCTGTGTGGTGGAAACCTCACTCGATTTCTCCGCTTCTGTTTGCCCTTCCCCTACACTGTCCTTCGTAAGAGACGGTTCCCTCTTGAAATTACGGTGCGGAGCGGATTTCCGTTGATCAGGTTTCCTTGAAAAGCCCTCTTTCCTTTCATCCTTTTCAACGCGCACTGCCCTGCTATGCAACTTTCGGCGAGCATAATACTCCTCAGCTAACTCAGCTGCCTTATTTAACTGTACTTCACCAAGTTTGTCCTGCAGCCAAAGTTTGACGTCCTCCTCGATGCAGCGGTAGAATTGCTCCAATGCAACGCATTCCACCACTTTATCGCGGTCGTCATAAACACCTTCGCCCTTGAGCCATTCAATCAAATCGGCTTTAAGACGAAACGCGAAGTCAACGTGTGACTCATTCCCCTTTTTAGCATACCGGAACCTTTGCCTGAAAGCCTCGGGTGACAACTTATAACGTCTCAAGAGCACTTCCTTAACCTCGTCATAGCTCTCAAACGCTTCCCTCGACAAGCAAGTTATCGCGTCGGACACTTCGCCGGGAAGAAGAGCTAGCAGGTTCCGTGCCCAAAGAGACTGCTCCAAAGCATTTCGCTCACAGACGTGTTCAAACTTGACGAGATACTTCGCCATGTCCTCGCCTACTACGAACGGTGGCAGTTGGTCACGAATTCTAAAACCACTGACCTGAATCGTCGGAGAAGCTACGCTAGGCGCCTGCGAACACTGTAGGATTGCCAATTCTAGTCGTTTCATCTCAAGGCGCTCCTGTCTCTCGGCCTCCTCGCGACGTTCGCGCCTTTCAGCTTCTTCACGTTCGCGAGCTTCGCGCCTTTCAGCCTCTTCGCGAGCTTCGCGCCTTTCAGCTTCTTCACGTTCGCGAGCTTCTCGCCTTTCAGCCTCTTCACGTTCGCGAGCTTCTCGCCTTTCTTCACGTTCGCGAGCTTCTCGCTTTTCAGCCTCCTCGCGTTCGCGAGCTTCTCGCCTTTCAGCCCCCTCACGGCGTGCTTTAATATCCACCCAGGCCTCATCGACTTCCTCAGCCGACACTCCCTCATCCTTCATGATCTCAAGGATCGCTTGCTTTCGTTTCGCACGGCCTAAAGTAATGCCGAGTTCCTCACAAATTTCGATGAGTTCCTTCACTTTAAGGTTCTCCATCGTTCACACTAGCCTCTTGCTGTTTGCCCCTGTTAACAATTTACTTGCCGTACCCACTATAAGCCTACTAGCACGACGCGCAAGCAATATTTCACACTCCCGTGTTTACCCCCTCCGCATTAACTTCGGTTTCAAAGCACTTCGACTTTGCTTGAAACGATCAAAGCTCACTACAATGCTTCACACAGCCCTTCTCTAAACTACTACAACCTGAGCTAGAGTAGTCTGGTGAACTGAGGGGAAAACATCAGGCACTCACCGCATCGATGTCGCTGACGCCGGCCGATCCCGCAGCTGCCAACCACTGTTGCGAAGTCACTTCCGAGGCTGCCACCGATGCCACCACTGTTGCGAAGCCACCTCCGAAATCCCACCGCTGACCTCCACTGTTGAGAAAGACGGCGACGCCGACCCGGTCCCACAGGCGCCACTGCTTTCAACTCCGCCGGAAAGGTCACCAGCCGTTTGGTAGCGTATGTTTCTCAGCTCGCGACTGCTTCTGCGCAGAGCTGATAAGACGAGCGGACGAGACGACGGTGAGTTACACAAGGTTTATGTACAGCATATATACAGAGGCGTTACAATTTCGGCACTGGGGCCGACAGAGACTTGAAGAGCCGAGCTCTCCTCTCTAACACATAGGTCAGCCCTTCGCCTAAGACCGCTGACTCACACACATGTCGGCTCTCCGACACGGGGCCTCCTCTCACTCACATAGGACCGCCGATCGCGACGCGCCGCAGGGCTTCTTTTATTTACACCGGGTCCAACCAAAAAGTCCAATCAGAAGCGCCGCTGGTCGCCAGGGCAGATTCCTCCAATGGGGGGTCGCCGCGCCATGCGTCAGACCACCAGACACGAGAACGCCGGCTCGCTGTCACGTGCGGAGCTGACTCAATGCACGTGGGCCAGAGAAGCGCCGCGCGTGTTCACGCCGTTCGCGCCAGGCCGACTGCGGGCTGGCCTTGACCCAGATTGCCTTTTTCAGAGGCACGGACGTTTGACGAGGACTCGCTGGCATAACAACACACACCGGGATTCGTTTCGCCCGCAAACTCTTACGCGTCTCAATGATTCTGAGCGGTGCCATGGTCACGGGAGCATTTAAGCTTCTCATAACGCGCACGTCAGGTGAAGTACTCTCGACGACGAAAATAAGGAAAAAGAGTATGGGTTATTCTTTTCAGTGTTCAGTGACTCTTAACTTATTTGCCACGTATGTGACATTCTTGTTTAAGGACGCACGCTCACGCTTAAAGACAGTCATTACGTGGCAAGCTAGGACTCTTTCTCTTTCTTTTTTTTTTGTTCAGGGTGCAAACAACGAATATTTTTATATGCAATGCAGCTCATGGCAAGGTTCAATCCGGTGTGCGGCGTGACCACTCGTACTGTGCACGCGCCAATTCTCTCCCCTCTCCTTGCGTGATCTTGACGAGGTGCATGGGAGAGCGCTGTTTCTCCTCTCCCGTTTATCTCTCCGCCACAGCTGCGCTCTCCTATATAATGCTGCGCTTTCTTGCTGTGTTGCACTCTTCAAGTAAATTTGGATAACATACGCGGTAGACGACATATACAAACCTCAACACACATATATGGAACATACACGGCTGCAAACATGCAAGATGAATTACAAGTGAAGGCCAGCGCTGCTTCGCATCTTCACAAGTCCTCATTCACTATAGGTGATGGTGTAATTTTTGTTACACTCTCGTCTGTGTGCTGCCACCGCAAACAGGGAATGCAAATCAATACTAGTGTACAGCGATACAACGTCACAGCAACTGTATGGCAGTGGCACGCCGTTAAGGTCGTAGCGGGGCCATAATGTTGCTATAGCTGTAGTACATCCATTGCAATCACTCGAAATTAATTTCAAGGATCACTCGTTATTAGTAGCAGCACACCCCTCGTGCGCAGTTGATTACATCTACGCTTGCCTGATTCAGCTCCGCTGAATTTTAGACCTGTATACGCTTTTAGAGGCGAAGCTCCTTGGTTCTCCAGTGGTTCATGCTCCTTCAGTGCAGTGATCCATGCGTCCGCTTTGTATGTAGTAGTAGTAGCAGTAGTAGTAGTAGTAGTAGTAGTAGTAGTAGTAGCAGTAGTAGTAGTAGTCGTAGTCGTAGTAGTAGTAGTAGTAGTAGTAGTAGTAATAGTGTTGTCATCATAGTAGTAGGTAGCCCCCTCTTGTTTAGTCCTCGAAATGTCTGCTGGATGGCGGTACTTCTATATGAATATAAGATGGAAATTTGCGAGATGGCGGTACTTGGAGTGTTCACTAGATGGATGGATAGACAGACAGACAAGCCTACGGACGGACAGACAGATGCACGGACGGTCGGACGCACAGATGGGCAAACGCACGCGCGGACGCACGAAAGGACGCCCAGACGGATGGACGTAAGCACGGACGGACTGATGGACGCGTCGCCCAACTCATCGTTATTCACTCCGTGGATGTGCTGTGATTTTTTTTCTCAGGGTGTGCTTGGTAGTTGAGAATAGCTGTGACCCAGAAAAGCGCCGGAAAAATTGGGGCTTTTTAGAGTGAAGGTGCCGAGCCGCTCCTCAATTCCTTCCAATCGTTGTCCCGCCCGGTGCGTCGTAGGCCCATAAAGTACTTTAATATCAAAGGCGTAGCCAAAACATTTTGTTTTCTAGGGGTTCAACCCACTAAGTGAGCGTTGATGGGGGCGTTTGTTTTTGTGTGTGTATTTATATGCATAGGTGTGGGCACCGGTGGCCCGTGGGGTGTGTGTGGGGGGATGGGGGTGGGCGTGGGGCAGGCGGGCTGCTGCTACCTCTAACCTAGGAGTGGGACGCAAAGTGAGCCCGATACATTGGCGTAATGTACATATTGATGAACAAACTTGACCTACATTTTCCGGGAAACTAAAGCAGCATGCACGCTCAAAGTTTTGAGGTTATGCATCAATATTTTGCAAACAGTCTGAACGTAAATTTTTGAAACAAACCAGTGTGATTTTTAGGCAATGAAAAATAACTGGAAAGCAATATATATATATATATATATATATATATATATATATATATATATATATATATATTTTAGTGAAATACATGAGGGAAACTGCTCTTTCAGCGAGGTATTAATGTCACTACAATGTAAAATTAGCATGCATGTTTCTCGCATAGGTTGTGAATACAGTAAATACAAAGTCAGATTGCCAAGATTACAGTCGCGTATCCAGGGAGGGGGGGGGGGGTTCAAATTTGTTTGCCCGGAAATTTTCAATTATGGTTGCGTACATATATATGTGCATGCATACAAACGCACGCACGAACATAAATAAAATATGGCTGAACGGCCCCCCTCACCCCCGAAAAAACTTTCTGGCTAATCTCATGCAAGATTATTGCCGCTGTAACACGGTGGGCGAGTATTTCCCGCAGCGTATGTAGCACGCGACGCAGTCTTACACGAGGAATAGCAAATGTCTACTTGATCCTGCTTTAGCGCAACCTTGTAGCTCTCGCCACTTGCCACCAAGGCGCTGTTGCACATTTTACTTCGCTGCATCGAGCTGCATCGTTCGGGTCAAGACTCCATTGTGCGCATGCGAGCAAGCGTGCAGAGACGAAGACTCTGTGAGCCTTCCGTGAAAAGACGAGGGCTTCTTTTATTTTTCTGTCTTTTTCAGAAGTGGCTGGAGAAAAAGCAAAAAAAAAACAAAGAGCAAACGGGTGGTCATGTGACGGAACAGGGCGTGATTAAAATAAAGGAACGCTTCCGGTCTTTGTGAAGACAGCGTGTGCGTAGTTAGAACGCCGTACACGCCCTCTCGCGTGTAATATACCCTAGGGCGATGGGACCTTCAGGGCTGGCCGGAGATGACGTGTGATTTTTTTTTTTGTCCCGAAGCGACGCGCAAATATTATTTGTTCAACTGTACAACATTATGTGGGGGAAAAAAAGACGCGCTTGCGTAAGACACTAGTATAAGCGGATGCCTTCTGGCAGATTAATCGCAAGCGCTCGCATCCGCGAAGATGTGTAGATTCTCAACAGGAACGGTGCCAAGTGTATGAGATCGGCAGCGTATATCCACACTTGGACGGAAGGATGCAAGCATTAAGCGTGAATATGGATTCAATTACATACAATACCGGACGTGCTATAGTATATTGCTATGTTGGCGACCAAGACAATCAACAACTAACGAGGGTATATGTGATACTATAGTAAAGGTGTTACTAATCAGTATCAGGTGGTCAATGGTTATGGAATAGTTATACAAAAGTTGTCAGTGGGTACGTGATCGGTCTCGTACTAAGTCTTACTGTACTTTGTCTTTGCATATGAACACATCCAAATTCTTTATTTTTGATGTATGGATCAACATACTTGCACAGCGCAAGACTACAAGTAATTACGACGTAACTACAGAAGAAGAGACAAGGACAGAAAGAGCGCTGGCTTCAACTGAAATTTTATTAGCGAAAACGCTGAAAATATACTCGTGACAGAACATAACCGTGCGAGAGATTATGGAGGCCAATGAAATACAAATGCTGGGTGATCGATGTATCAGCATGCCATCGCTTGCTCTGACTAAAAAAAGAAATCAAGTTTCTGGCTTTGACTCAATAGTTCGTGAATTTTATGCTGAGCTGTGGCGTTGTAACCATATAATGAGATTATTGTCTTGCTGTGATGCAATAGGTTGCGCGATTGCGCAGTGATGTTCTGTCACGAGTATATTTTCAGCGTTTTCGCTAATAAAATCTCAGTTGAAGTCAGCGCTCTTTCTGTCCTTGTCTCTTCTTCTGTAGTTACGTCGTAACTACTCGTAGTCTTGCGCTGTGAATTATGTTGATTCCCATTCACCAACTAGCCTAAGCATCTTTCTTATCATGCCCTTTGAAGCTGCAGAGTCTGTGTCCCGCCGAAGTCGTCTAGTGGTTAAGGTATACTTGGCTGCTAACCTGCATATCGCTGCATTGAATCCCGGCTGTGGTAACTGCATTTTCGATGGAGGCGAAAATGATGTAGACTCGTGCGCTCAGTTTTTAGTGCACGTTAAGAAACCCCAGGTGGTCGAAATTGCCGGATCCCTCCACTACGACGTCTCTCAATCATATGGTGGTTTTAGGACGTTAAACCCCACATGTCAATCAAGTTGCAAAGAAAGGCGAAGCAGGAAAATCTGTCAGAAACTGTTTGACGGAGCCGTGGACCTCTTTCGCTTGGCAGCGGCTTCACGGTAAAGTTTTTACTAGGAATGTACCGATTCAGAGTGAGGACAGATGTGCAGCAGTGGATAAATACGAAAGAAAAACATAAACAAGCTCCCACAATATTTAAGAACAAATAATAGGATAACGAAAATGACGGGAATCTAAGGAGAAACTGAGGAGAAACTTTTTCTCCAAAAGGCTGTGTCGGCCGTGGCACAATTTCAGGTATGAGCGGTAATTATATCAAGAAGACCGTCACTTTGCCCTTATAAGCAGATAGAAGTTAGCAAGATAAGCGTGCTTCTTGCGGACAGCGGCATGGTTTGTTCTTCGCGAGCTGTTCGCGATAACCAAAGGTTTTTGGCGTTACGACAACGTTATCGCGTGCGTAGCATTTAAGCACAATTAGAAGCTATATTCCAGATAGATTGTTGGCTGCGCAATATTTTCGCGTTTTCACGTTTGCAAATGTGTTTAGGATAAATTTATTCTGTCGTCGTATTGAACAAATTATACGAAACAACATTCGAACACTAAACACAGCAATAAACACATACAAACGACTGAGCACAAAGTATATGAAACGTTAGAACAAAGATGACTAATTCTACCAGAAATCCGTAACACGTGCTACTATGGAAAAACACGCACCCACACACGTATCATATTATACATAATTTACATTACGATGTAGATACACAATATACATAACTTCAGGATCATGTTAGTATGCATGTACATAATTTGATATGGCGCAAGCTATTTACATAAACGCATAGTGATGTAATGACAGTTTTACATACAACCCAAGGGTAATGAAACATGCACGCACAAAAAAAATGTGTATACATACACATTATGGACATGTGGAAACCACTGTCTGATGGCATGGCTACGAGAACCAGGCCAGGTGAGAAAACAGCCCCACCCATCCATCGACCACCGACAGGAAACGGCATTCACGATCCCTGCCGTAGAAATTCATCTTCCCCCGACATGAAGGACAAAAGTTCCGAGTTCAATAGTTCGATAACAGGATACAAATCACAGCGACGGCGACCCACCGCAGTGGTCTGACATCTGTTACGCCACGAACAGAAAGCCCCGCTGCAATTAGAAGGCGAACGAAGCGACTGCGTGGGCAACACCAGAAGTAACGAAACGATTAACTCATATATAGGCCACAAAAACCTGTATTCACGGATCTCTAAAAGCTATTGCAATAACACATTGTTATAGCACATGCTGGTTTGACTCTTGTAGTGGGAAATTAGCGCAAGTGGAAGATTGGACCCTGCCCCACCTCTCCAATCTGTCTCGTGTTGGGAGTACTTACCATCCCAGGCGTTACATAAAGACGCGGAGATGGCCAGGCAGCAAAGAATGCCGTTATCGCGCTTCGCGAGACACGCCTATAGAACATGCTAGATGGGCTAGAGGAACCAGGGGGTGCTTCAGAGCCGCCGTCGTATCTACAACGCGTTTCTTTAGTATCTCTACATCGGGACAAACCTGCTGTGCGTGGCGGCAAAATGCTACAGCTGCCGAATAAGATACTGGTGTATCTTAGTACCTAAGAAGTAGTAGGCCAAATCACAAGCAAGGCACTGATCACCGTGTATCAAGTGAAACAAGAATCGGGGAGAAAGAAGCAGGCAGCGAACAGACACTGATGGGAAAGTGAATCCACCTTCTGAGTACAATACACCGAATGCCTGTTCGGATATGTCTTATAGCCTACTGTGTCTTCTTGGTAATACGCTGAATAGTTATATTATTCGATCCATTTGCCTCAATTACGAAACCAAAGACCCTAATAGCAACGACTTCTGGTACAAATGACCCATTGCTAGTACGAACTGTGATGCAAGTCTCAACTTCCAGTACCCAATTCTTCGGCCTACGACCTAACTTCTTGGATTTGAAGATTAACAGTTCCGACTTTTCAGAGGAGCACTTGAGTCCCATAGGCGCCAAACAGTTTTTTTTTTCGTAAGCGTTACCACCTCCTGCAGCCTAGACTCAAGCTCTCCGTCACTACCACCGACACTCCATACCATGACGTCGTCCGCGTAGATACTGTAGCCAATACCCTCGACAGTATCCAATACGTTAGCTAGCTTTGACATCACCAGATTGAACAGCATTGACGAGAGTATCCTTGTGGTGTACCACGACAACCTAATTTGAAGACTGCGGACTTGATCTCTCCCCCAAGCTCAGACATGTCCTTCTATCCTCGAGGAAAGCCTTAACAAAGGGAAAAAGCCGTTGCCGCAGATTCAAGTCTGACAACACCTGTAGAGTGAAGGAGTGTCGGAGATTGTCGAAAGCTTATTTCACATCAAGTCCAAGTAATACCTTAGTGTCCATTGTCCGCCGATCAAGTAGGCGATGCTTAATCCTGAGCATATATCATCTTGAGTCGAGAGGCCGGAACGAAAAACTATCATCGAGTGCGAAAAGACCCCATTGTCCTCAACATAATGCGATAGCCTATGTACAATGACATGCTCAGCGACTTTCCCCAAAAACTATGTTAGCGAAATTAGTCTGAGATTTTACAACCCTGCGCTCTTGCCCGGTTTATGTATGAGAACAGTAGTCACAAGTTTCCACTCTTCTGGGAAAGATCCTTCCTTCCATCGGCAATTTTTTTTATTTGCGACAAAGGCTTGCAGTTGAGGCATAATATTTATCTCCCGCGTAAGGAACTGATGGTCACGCAAAAGACTTCGGTTAAATATAATAACTTCGACATCAGTTGAACACGTGCTGGCGTACGAAAAGAAACAATTCACACCTAACGCACGTTCAAAATCGAGTACATCAGAGAGCTTTAAAAAAAGTAGTTTCTTGCACGAACATAATGGCCATCCAAAAGCAGGAGAAAACATTATCATGGCCATCGGCATAAAAGGCGCTTTGACAACGTAAGCCATAAGGCCACATTAGATGGGCTAGCAGCAACAAACTGCGGTCGAAGGACGTACCAATATATACAGAATTTCCTTACTAAGAGAACCGCTGTCATCAAATTAGGAGAAGACGAATCCAAAGTTTTCCACTCACCGAGCAAAGGCACAACACAAGGCGCTGTGATCTCGCCTACGCTTTTCAACATAGTCATGATTGGTCCTGCCAAAACACTCGAAGATATTCCTGACATCCGGCACTCCTTCTATGCGGGTGACATCACTATATGGACAACCAAGGGTATCTTGGCAGAAAAAGAAGAGCGGCTCCAACTGGCAGCTAAAACCATCGAAGTAGGGGGACATCAGTGCTCAATCAGCAGACAAATCGGAACTGATTCGTTTCTCCAAGAGTAAAAAACAAAGGACAGACCCGAGTTTCCGCCTTGAGGTCAAACTAGACGGCAATATTATTCCAGAGAAAACGACCGTTCGAATCTTAGGAATGTAATTACAGCCCAATCAGCGACGTCTCTCCACACTGAATATGCTTAAACGAACAGCTGCACAAATTGTTCGTATTATATTTCGAATAACGGACAATCATGTTGAACTGAAAGAGCAAGACGCGCTTCATTTGGTAAAGAGCTTAGTCATCAGCAGACTAACATACTCGCTACCCTGCCCCAACATGAATATTGGGGAGAAAGAAAAAAACAGACAAAATAATAAGAATGGCGTATAAAGCGGCTCTGCGACTACCACAAAGCACTTCAACTGCAAAGCTATTAGCGCTCGGACTTCACAATACATTTAATGAGTTGGCTGGAGTGCAAGTAACCACCCAGATTAACCGGCAGAAAACTTCTTCTGAGGACCGGCCTCGGTAAATAAGTACAGGCACATGGAAGAGCTAATTATTAAGGCCTTCCAAATTCTAACCAAAGCTCATAAAGACTTTCCAATTGAATACACCCAAACCATTATCTGGGCGCCAGGGCACGAGGGCGTCACTGGGAACCAGTTTGCGGATGAGGCGGCTCGAGGCTTCACAAATCACCGAGCTTCCTTGCACACTGCAATAGAGGATCCAACGCCCCTAGACCCTAACTTTGGTACAATTCTTCAGTATTACAGGGGCAATAGAAAACTGTATCTAGCGCCGCATAAAAACCTCACAGCAATGGAATCGGTGGCATTACGCAAAATCCAAACAAACACATACACGAACTTACGCAAGCTACATGTATTCTACCCCACAGCATGCAGAGATATATGTCCGTGGTGTGGGGCAACACCAACTATGTTTCACATCACGTGGCAGTGTACACATCACAATGAAGAACACCACAACATGAACAACACAGAGGAACAATGGGAGGCACTGCTGTCCAGCTCGGCCATTGCTGATCAGCACTGGCAGGTCCAACAGGTAGAGATGATGGCTAGGGCCAGCGAAGCCCTGGATTAGGGGCCCGACCATTTGGAATGCTCCGCGTTATGCGCAAATAAAGTTTTTTCTCTCTCTCTCTCTCTCTTGCACGAACAGTAAGTGCACATGACAGAGAACGCGCGAAAGCCAATACTTCA
Source organism: Rhipicephalus annulatus (assembly GCA_013436015.1). Classification (NCBI taxonomy): domain Eukaryota; kingdom Metazoa; phylum Arthropoda; class Arachnida; order Ixodida; family Ixodidae; genus Rhipicephalus; species Rhipicephalus annulatus. The sequence goes on from WOVY01009847.1 coordinate 490,000, forward strand.
GCCTGTTTTTGTGGGGTGCGGAAATTCTGAACGTTAAAGGTTAGAACTTTTTAAAGTTAGGGCCATGACGAGAAGTAAAATCTGGCATGAAAACACTGAAAAACAGAGGTACCTGGCTGCCCTTCGAACGGCTGAGTTATTTATTACAGCCAGGCGACCCACCGGAGGCATGGGGCTTCCGGGGCCGCGGTGAAGTCCGCAGGGGACTTCTGTCTCAGCAGAGGGCTTCCGAATCACTACTAGATATTCTGTGGCGTTTGGTGCCAGGGCTCTTGAGTGAGTACAGAACAAAGGCGTCTAGACTGCCCTGGCTGACGTAGTGGGGGTTGTCGTATTCATCGATTATTAGGGGCGTCTCACGTGTGGTGCTGCTCGACACCACGTAAATGGAGACCTCGTCACCTTGGGATGGAGTCTCCTCGACGACGTGTTGACTTCTGCTTGATTCTGCATATAGGCACCCGGCAATGCAGTTTGCGAGATCTGATGGTAGCGCCAGAACACACAGCCTAGCGACTAAGCGCAGCAAAACCGAGTCTTCCAATGCGTAGCCTAGCGAGTAGACACAGCAAAACCGGACTTGCCCGTGCGTATTATTTTCTTTTTTAGTTGTGAGCAGGGGGGTCACGGCTGATTATGTAAGCGCCCAGGAAGCCTTTATGAAAACGGTCCAGAAAGGGCACTGACACTTCAGCGTGTCAATGTGTTCAGCGAGAGTTTCATTCTCTTGGTATGCGTGGTTGTCGGTACCAAGAATGCCGAAGCGGCCCAAAAAGCTTCGTCGCGTCCTTTGGCACACTGTCGGATGAGCGGCAGATGTAGAAACTTTTTCTGTGACGAATTATCCGACGAAGTACCTTGTCTGGAGAAGGCTCGGCCTGTTCTGCGGCCATGATCACTGTACGCGGGGCACTGCACGAATCGACAGAACCTGGAGGAACTTCCGTGTCTGGGCTGGCCAAGGAAACTGTAGGCGTCTGGTGCAGCGTTGTGATTTCCGTCCCTTGGTTTTTTTGGCCGTTGCCACCGGGGCTAGTAATGACGAACCCTCGGCCTACCTTGTTCTTGAACAGCATTCCTGGCTTAAGTGGTGGGAAATCCTTGGATGCCACCTCATAGCACGACTCTCAGATGGTGCAGGCGACTGTGGCATGTGGGTCGCCGCAGCGGCGGCACTGCAGCGAACATCCCTTCCCGTCGTGACCATAGACGCCACACCATCCACAAAAGGGGACTGTGCAGTTCATACGGAAGTACCCACTGTCACCTCATCGGTGGCACACCCCCTGTATTCCTTTGTATACTCACATATAAGACGGTGGCCTGCTACTTTGAGGTAGTTCGGCACCGGTGACGAGGTCTTCATTTTCATACGGACGTATCGCGCTCCAGTGGTCACGACTGGACGCGACCCCATCAGTCCTCTGCTGATGTGCAGCACCTTCCCGTAGGGGGACTGTGCTTTTGCGAGGACTTCGCTGGGGACGTGATATGGCAAGAACCGGACGGTAACTTAGGTCACTTGAGGTTTGCTGTACAATGGCGATGCGTCCACAATTTGGGCCAGTGTGGCCTCACTGTTGACGGTAACTTGGTAGTTCCGGCATTGAAGGTGCTGAACGCAGTGCACTTCTTTGATTTCTACTATTTAAGACCTTGCGTGAACGACGTATTCGGGACTAGTCCTCTCAGGGACGACAATGTCGAAGGCTAAAGCAGGCCCGTGGCATGGTGGAAGCTTCGCGTCCACGCTGTGAGGCATCGCCACCATCGAAACGACGACAGTGCACGGCCGGCGGCGGCAAACAAACGCCATCTAAGCCTTTTTTTAGAATTTTATTTGTAAGACTTGAAAATGGTAAGCATAAAAAGCCGTTTCTCGTTTAATTTTAGGCACTCAGAAGCATGCGTGGTACGAACGCCTGGAAAATTGGAAAGTGACGCACTTCAGATGGCAGCGTGGGCCATAAAACCAACACAGTCGTGCCGCACTGGTCGTGAAAGGCAAGCGAATACGTTGATATTAATTACAGAAAGTTCGCCGAATACTGTCAACGAGGTGTTACGGCATCTTCAGCTACAGAAGGGCTGGAACGTTGCCAGTATACCTTTACTTACTGCAGCGAACGTTTCGTGGAGTGCGATGGATATATCAGCCAGCACTGGACAGCTTCTGTGCTCCGAGCATCTGCGTTGGAGCTATGCGTAGTATGCACCTTGTTTGCACATGAACGCTGATGCATGCATATTGTTCCCTGCTGTTTATTCTGAAACCTTACTACGTGACCTTTATTTAATGTAAACATCGGTTGGCTTTCAATAAAACAATTTCTTGCCGCAAGTTTGTGTGATCAGCGTTGTCATTTCGCTCGGCCTGTATGTGGCATCACTTCCTTACTAAGGTAAGTATGCAAGATACTTTTGAGCATCTATTAAGTAGTTTACTGCATTGCACTATATGGAAACGAGAGAAATGAGCGGGGACAGCCATGAAGCAGAAGCAGATGACGACGGTGACGACGGTGTAATCTGCTATGCGAAGGCCAGCCGTCCTATCAAAACGCCCTGGTGCTTTGAAACCCATTTCGTTTTATACGCAACTATAAATTGTACAAACATTGTTTTTAGTTGTAATTTGTTCAAAAAAGATGTTTGAGTGCAGAAGATAATTATGTTCAGTTGTCAGTAAAATAGTAATTTTCTGCTTTTTGTATAACTGCCACCGCAATCCAGACGGCGATATCAACGCGTCCGATTTTCGTCCCCATTGGCCCTATGGACATGTCACTCCACTGGCTAAAGCCATCTTCGGTGGCTGGCTTGCCCACAAGCCAAAGGACGCCCTAACACTCTCCTGGTGTGATTAGAAAAAGGTTATTCTATCATTGGACGCAACAAACCTATGGAACGAGCGTCTGTACAACAAGCACAATAACAAACAAATGACTTCCTGCATGGTTGTTTAGAAAAAGTTTATTCTATCATGGGACGCAACAAACCTAAGGAACGAGCGTCTTTACAACAGGCACAATAACAAACAAATGACAAAGCACAACATACATTGCACATTTAAACAAAAGTGTCTAAGTCCGTAGGGTGTCCATAGTACATGGTACTAATAACTACTTACACTACGTATACACTAATCACAATATGGACAATGTGCATGATGATATATGTACAGAATTTACAAGACTTGGTGAAGATGTTAGAAAATATGTACAGCAGGTATCAATATTCATAAAGGTTACATAACTTACAGCGTTAGAATGAAGTGCACATATACAAGAGCTCACACCCATATGGGACATACACAAACACATAGAAATAGTAAACACATACTGATTACATGCACTAATCAGACATTGACAGGTGACCTGGCTATAGGAACGCCAGGTGGAAGACTAATCGAACGCGTCTGTCAACTATGGACAGAAAGTGGCACGACCATTGTCGCAGAACTTCTTCCTCCATAAGGAAGAACAATTCCTCCGACAGAAACGATAAGAGTTCAGGGTAGAGGCGTTCCAGAATCGGAAAGAGAGCACGACGACGATGACCTGCCGCAACAGCTTCGCACCTATTACGCCACAAACAAGAAGCTCCCGCAGCTATTAGAAGGCGTGCAAAGTCACTACGCGAGCAGCGACCAGATGTTACAAAGCGATTAACACCTAGGCCACAAAAACGAGTGTTAACTGACTTTCAAAACACCTTTGCAATGACACATTGCTGCAGCATATGCTGGTTAGACTACTGTAACTGGCAGTTAAGACAAGTGGAAGATGGGATATGCCCCACTTCTCCAGTCTGTCCCGTGTTGGGAGTACTCTCCATCCAAGACGCCACATAAAGTCACGGAGGTGACCACGCAAAAACGATGCCGTTATTGCGCTCCACGAGACATGTCTCGATCGTGCTAAACGGGCTGGAGGAACCAGAGGAAGCAGAAGAGCCACCGTTGTATCTACAACGCGGCTTTCAAGAATGTCCACATCGGGACAAACCTGCTGTGCGTGTCGATAAAATGCTACTGCCGTTGAGTAAAATGCAGGCACGTTAAGTGTTTGCGGTGCAGAATTAAGCCGTGCATCTGGTAGTAACTAGCATAACTTAGTACCTAAGAAATAGCAGGCAAGATCACGCGCGGGGCACTGATCACCATGCAACAACCGAAGTAAGAATCGTAGGGCAAGCAGCCTGCATGTTTAGAAAAAGTGTTGAACGATTTAGAGTGCATCGTACTCTACGATGCAAGAGCATAATGCCGTCCCGATTACCCAGCAGCCTGCATTCAACGAAATTCATGAACTGTTCATTTGACTCATCGATAAACACGTGTAATGAAAATGACCTCTTAAAGCAGGACGTGTTCGATGGGACTACTTCGTCAGCAACTACTTGGCTGAAATTTTTCCGTGTACGCTTGTGAGGAGGACAATTGGATAACGTCACAAAACGAGATACAGAATACGAAGCCGTTCTTTATTTGCAATGTCCAGAAGTGGCGACGGTTTAACGGCGAAGCCGCTTAAGCCGGCCGTAAAAACTTCAGCATCCACAGACTACCGCGGGTGAGTACGCTCGCCTAAACAATTGAGCAAGCCCCACTGGCGTGTGCACCAGGTGTTTGCGTTAAACGAAAACTCCGCTCGGCAAAGTGAATTACATGAAACGTGAGAAAAAATGAGATAGTTGAAAAGAAATAGATGAAACGAAAGAGAAAATAGACGAACAGAGAACGAGATAGAGATCAAGAGAACGAGAAAGAAACAAATAGACACTATAAAGAAATAGCAAAAACAGAGAACAAGACAGGGACTAAGAGAGATTAAGCGAATAAAGAGAGAGAGAGAGAGAGAAAGCGCGATGAGGCGCGAGAAGACAGAGAAAGTAAGGGAAGGAAAAGAAATAAAGATTGAACGAGCAACAAAGAGAAGAAGATAGATCAGCGGAGGGGAATTAAATATAAAGAAGCAGATAAAAACAGGAGCAACACATGAAAGATAGAGAGGGAAAGAAGACGAAAAAGGGGAATAAAGATAAGCAAGAAGGTAAAGAAGCAGATAAAAACAGGAGAAACACATGAAAGATAGAGAGGGAAAGAAGACGAAAAAATGTGATCAAGAGAAGCAAGAAGGTAAAGAAGCAGATAAAAACGGGAGAAACACACAAAAAATAGAGAGGGAAAGAAGAAAAAAAGATGAGGAAGAGAAGCAAGAAGGCCACCCAGCTTCAGTGTGCTATTTTGCACGTGTCAAGTTCCGCCATATTGTCAAATTTCATAAAGGCGGCATTTTAAGCCAATCATAGAGGTCGTAGCAGCTCACTTGGTCAATTAGCATCGATCAATGGTGGAATCTGACAACAAGGTGGAATTCGACAAGGTCCAGAATAGCACCGCATCTCATCTTTCAGGCTTGGCCCCACTGGTGCGAGTGTGCCTGAGTTTTTCATCCAATTCCGAAAGTATTTGTAATAATGTCTATCTCTAGGCTTCTCTGTTTTACTCCTTTATTTCATTTCACGATTATAAAATGGCGGGTTTGTCAGTAGCCATACTCGCCACCAGTATGTTGCAGTTTATAAACAAGGATAGTAATGACAACAACAACAACGACGACGACGACGATGACGTATTTCAACCCCACCGTGGTGGTCTAGTGGCTAAGGTACTCGGCTGCTGACCCACAGGTCGTGGGATCAAATCCCGGCTGCAGGCCCGTGCTGTAGGCCCGTGTGCTCAGATTTGGGTGCATGTGAAAGAACCCCATGTGGTCAAAAATTCCGGAGCCCTCCACTACGGTGTCTCTCGTAATCATATCGTGGTTTTGAGACGTTAAACCCCACATATCTATATCAACAACGTATTTTAATGCTAACGTGGCTCCTTCACTAACGCGTTCGCTTATACAAAGATTCGAAAGACAGTCCAGATGCGTTTTACAGCTACGATCTCACAAGCATTGCTTTATGCCATTTCTATATCCGGACATTCGAAGCTCGTCAAAAGCGTCATCGACGCACACAGCGATCTCTCCGGAGAAGAAACCCTTCGCAGCATCATTTGAACTCGGGCAAAACGACAACCATCGTCAACGATATTTTTTGCGATATATACTTCTTTACGATTTTGTAGTAGAGAAGCAAATGTTGTAAGCCTTTACTTTTGTGATGGGATATATGAGAAAGAGCGTTGCGAAAGTACGCAAGCAATTCTCGGTGAAAGAAGGGGGCAGACGAGAAGGTGACGGTAGCACCCATTCCCCTTTCCTATAAACGTCAAATCGGTTCCTCGTAGTATAAATCTGAAGAAATTCACGGTATTGACGGCATCGGCGAGTGCGTCGATCTATATATAGCTTTCTCATTTCTCAGAGAACTGTAGCCGTAAAGTATGGAACTAGCTGCTGGACTCTGTGGAATGTCATCATCGCAAGCAGTATTGAAGAATGCTGGAGTACTCGTGATCGGACAGCTAGTGCCGATGGAAAGGTATTATTCATATTTAAACTGATTGTAATCAACACTACATTGTTCAATGAAATTATTTGCAATTATTATGCGCGCTTGGTGAACTATGAGATCATCGTTGTTAAAGCCGATAAGTGCCGCATAAAGCGTAACAAATAAAGCCTGAGAGATTCAAGGTTGGGGAACGGCGGTTTGCTGTTAATGTCGCTGGTTAGATTCCTGATCGCGCCGTCCGCATTTCGGTTGGACCAAATGCCAACAGGGTCGCTCGCGTGGCTTAAAGGTGTCAGTTTTCTGCTTGGTAAGATTTCCTTTATAATGTAACACCACTTTAACGTTGTGGGGATGTCCGCTACACGAGACAGTTGCTGACAATGCCATCTAATCTATAATAATTAAATGAATAACACTCCCCTTCCCGAACATATCACTATTCTCTTATACCACGAATGGCTCATAGCTTGAGCTGTGACATTCAAGCAGCATTCACACAAATCGACAGTGGTAGTAGCTCTTGTTCTCAATGAATGGTTCACATCCATTTTGGCGAACTAGCCGAGAGTCAGATAAGGAAAAGTAATGGGTCCCGTGTGAATTGTACCACTAATGGAAAATTTTCAACTGGTCAATTATTAATACAATGGAGCACTTTAGGGGCTTACCAACAAAATTGAAAGAATTCAATTAAAAACAGCTGTGTCTCTACAAGAATGTCCAAGTCAGAAGGCAATAAAAAAATAAATATCCAGAATGTAAAGGTTCAATCCAATTCAGCGATGTAGCCCTACTTTAAATTGTCTCTTTATAAATAGTTGAAACGGCAAGATAAGAGTTTGTTTTCGATTGACTCATTATCAGCACAAAATGAGTACAAGGAGGGAGGTTGCCAGATGATCATGGTCATCTTCTTGCAACAGCTGGATGGAACGTACCAACAATGGAAGATAGGCCAAGAATCAGGTCACTGACGTCTAAGTTACGAGCTTTGAAGAAACGTAGCAACAATCATTAAAATTGGTTACGTACAACAAAGAAATTACAAATATTGTGCAACTGGGAAATCAGTCCAGACAGATGAACACTTTACTTTTACAGAACGATTTGCAGTGGTGATTGCATAAGCTTCGCGTATTTTTCTTTCAAAGCAATTTTTTTTTATCCTCTGAAATGACCCTCTGAGTCTCTTGTAGTTGCAGGCGCATATCTTTCGAGGGCTTTCTTCAGCCTAATGGCAGTTCATTTGTCTTCGTAACTCGATTAGTGAAAAAAAACTGCATGGGTAATGCATGAAACACCGTAACACTTTCGAAGAAACACACTTTTCAAGGGCGTGCTCGGTCTATTTTACAGTGAGACGACCAAACACACGAACGAGTGCCGCCCCTTTTGAGCGCAAGCGTTCCACGACTCGAACTGGTATCGAAGAGGCCGCAAAGCCGTGCTCTTAAGCTGGTGTACTCCACTGACAGTTCTTTCTTTGGAAGGCTTTTTACAGACACGCTTTCAAACACCATGAAATGGAGAACCCGTCGGCGTCTTATGGGCGGAGTAACAATGCCTCCTTCACTAACACATTCCATCACCCACGTCTGCAGAGGTGAAGGGCCAGGAACCAGCCGGTCATCGCCGTCCGCTAGACAAGAGAAGGGCATTCATGCGACCTGCGAGCGTCCATTACGAAACGCGCCGTCCACCTTTTTTTTTCTTTGTCCACGGCCGACGCGAGGCCCAATAGCAACCGCCGAGGCGGTATTTATAAAAGCATTGTTGCCGGAGCGAGCGGCGTAATGTCGTATGCCCACTGGCCCCGCGAATTCTCGCACTCGATGTCATGGACAACACAATGGCCACCGCTGCGTTGCTGCGCAAGCGTTGAACGTTATAGTTGTTTGCGACGGATTCCGGACGAGTGAGTTTCGTCTAGGGAGGTGCGCATGACACTCGCGTGCAGGTGTGCGACTAGGCTCGCGTCACAAAGATGAGAAAACGTCAAACGCACGGGCTGTCGCTTCAGCGCGCCCGCCATAATTAACCTTGTTTCGTCTCGGCTTCGAAATGTTGCGAAGGGGCGGATGGCCCTACGCATCGAGTTCACTGTGCATGCGTGAGAACCAGGAGCATCTGTCAAGAGCTGAAACTTCGACGATGACGTTCTGGAAATCACTGATGCGTATAGAGTGACAGACGTGCATACACGTATGAATATAAGGAGTAGTGCCGGCGTGATGAGACCCTGAGAATTAGGTGACCTGAGCAAATGCGAAATTACGGCAACAGTCTGGTCCAAGCACAGTAACTGTCGTAACGAAGATGACCGACATCCTGCAACTACGTAACTCGAAGTTCAGAAACGTCTTCGGAAATCGTGAACGGTACAACTTGCAAAAAACAAAGGTAGGCGCCATTCCGGAGATCCGAGGTCTTGTACACGACTCTATGGTGCGTAACTTAGAAGTGTGGCAGCTTGGGCTAGTTGGTATGGCATGGCGATAGTTATAGCGCGAGAACAAAACGACGACGAGGTGTCGGTCCATTTAAAAGATGCGACTTCGCGTTTCGCTTCCGTGCACTTCTTGCTAACTAGCAGAAACAGTGTCGCGAGATCACGTGGGCATCAATTGACAGGGCGTTGATTCATGACTAAGGCTGAAACTCATGGGGTACAGATAGACAACTGCAATGCCCCATGGAGGAAGACAACTTCTCTATTGTCGAAACGTGGGATCCAGCAACATTCTCAGTTCCACAATACCTGATCATCTGATAAAGCAGTTATGTGACAAGGGAGGATTAATCTATACACTTCTGTTATTTCATACTTACAGAAAGGCTATCAACGTACATTGAACTACTGCAAATCACCACATTCGAACACTCACCCGTGAGTATTATAAGTTACAACTGGCGCATAATGACGCCATATTTTCGGTCCACCCGTATGATAATAAACCAGGTCCACTAAATATTCAGGTATATACTATAGCAACTTCAGACATATATTATATAATGAATATCATTTGCCCAATGAAATATAGCTGAAAAAATTGTAGTATGATAACCAAAAAGTGGTGAGTTTAATCCAGCCCTTCAAGAGCAACTGTAAGGTGAACGCCGCAGCTTGCTTTATTGCAAGCGTGATTCAAAACACCGAAGAAATGCCACCAGTCGCAAGAAAAAAAATAACAATTTTGCTCAAAGGATACTGTACGAAACAGCTTCTAGATTTGCTATGATTGCATACGTCAAAAAATCTACGCCAGTGACGATGACAGTACGGTTTCTTGAAATCAAGATGAAGTCAGAAAACGACACCATGTATCACACACGTACATGTAAGACAAAAACAAAACAACTAGTCACTTGCTAAACGGTGTTTTTTTTAAGTTTAATACCAAATGATATGACTATTGTTCTCATTACTATTTTTCCTACTTTTGTGTTTGATTTCAAGAAGCCTCGCCATTGATGTCACTATGGGTCGGCCAATCAGTGAGATGGATGATGAGCAACGAATAAAATTATACGAAAAGAATGGTTTCGTAGTACATCGTGTCTCGTCCGCTTTTCCTGTAAAATATGTAGTTTGGCAACACATTTAGGTAGAGAGAGAGAACGCCTTTTACTTTTTTAAGAGGCGAGTTTTGACTTGTCACGTATAGAACTCTCGTTAAAGATACACGTTAACTCCCTCTGGAGAGTAGCGCCTCCGGCGACTATCCGGGAAGAGTCTATTAAAATCTGAAAGTGAGTTAACGCGCGTCGTTAAAGGCTGTTGTATATGTAAAAACTCAGGACTTGTAAAAAGAGTAAAAGGGGTGTTTTTTGTTTTATTTTCTTCGAGTGAATAATTTCGGACTGCGAAGTTTCTCAGGAACAAAATGATCGCTGTTCATGTTCAATTATTTCCCTCCTTTCGTTGTGCTGATGTATTACATGGGGAAAGTACAGAAAGTAGTACGTTACAAAGTTGATATGCGATGCTTCTAGAAAATTGAGCGATAAACAATTAAGGCTCGCTCACAAAGATGTCGAAAGTAAAAAAAAAACAGACTGCAAGAGCTAAAAATGGATTCCGCTAAAATTACGCTGACACAAAAATAGTTGAACAGAAGACATCAGCAGCGAGGTAATAGACAACATCTTATTTTTGTTCATCAACCTTGCCACATTACATTACCATCGAGAAGAGTGCTGCTCCAAATTTAAAACTTAATTTAATTAATTTAAAAGTTCGCAGTATTTCCAGAAGCTTCATGGATTAATAATACAAAGTTCCAACTTGCGGTCACATACAGAACTTTTTTTTATTTTGCATAACATAGATTAAGAACCTACTAATACAAACGGGCAAAACTTCGTCGACAGATGGTGGAGAGGCACCCACAGAAGCTGACACGACTTGCGAGAAATTATGAAACAAAAACAGAAATGCAAGAAACGAAACGCCGGACAAATAAAATAATAATACAAATAAGAGTAATTCGTGCGTGTCATATCAGCCACTAAAAACGCTCTGTCGGCAGTGCTTTGAAATCCCGTCCCATTGTATGCCTACTGGCCGGTGTCCCATGTCAAAAGGCAAAAAAAAAACAAAAAACATACGTCCATTGGAGGGGCGATTTTGCATGCCATGTTAAGACATGCGGGCATATTCTATAAATATTTCATCTCGCATGAATTTAAGAAAAGAAGTTCACACCTACGCATCTCCGGCTTTCAATTCTCACGTGGAAAATGCGATGTTCATTTTGATATCTTATGGGGAAAAAAATGCTATCATCTGTTGTTGTAGTCTTTTTACAAACTATACTTTCCGTACAAAGAAATGCACTCGATTAGTTACACGCTATAATTACTTAGTTACACGCTATAATCCAGAGTCCTGACCGTAAGCGGTGTTTTAGACAATGAAGCCGGTTCGAGAATTCGTGCGTACCATTCAGAAAAACTACGCGCCAGCCTGCGATGTAGACAACGTGTCCTAGCTTTGTGTACAGCATATACCAAGGATGGCGCACAATAGTTGAGATAACATGCGATGCTCAAAACGATCGAAAGCATTTTTTTTAAAATAACCACAGCTTTGAATTAAACACGATTCAAGACACCGATAGAACAGTAAAATAAAGCGTTCTGTGCCCGAATACATTACGCGTTGTAGGGGCATACCAGCTAACTTAATTGGCTGTCCACGCAATAAGAACTGACACCACAGTTGCAAGTCATCGCGATCTCATATCAATTCAGTTTTTTTTTAATTAATGAAAACAGCGGCACCTTAAATCCGTACATGCAGTCCATCTAATTAACTACATCACTTCATTGTTTTCCTTAGCAAAATGGAGTTACTTTACTTTTCCTGCTGCGTCATGATGTACCGCATTGTCATCATATGGCGCACTACCGAGAGATTATACATAGCCCAGATCTCGCGTAGAACGCCTTATCACATCCACAGCGTCTGTTACGAGGCGCATTTCGGACACAACGAAATTACCGATCAATTATGCGACGCGAACCAGCTCCGCTCACGTCAAGGCTCGTTTTCCCAGCAGGTCTAGCGGCGGGAAATGCAAGAGAACTCAAAATGGCAACAGATTGCCATTCCTAAGGAGCTTCAAAATACAGTTATAGCGGCGTCTGATCGAGTTACTTGGACAGGCAAAGAAGAGGGATAGAGAAGAAGATCAAAGGCAGTGCGGTACTCACGAAGGTGACGAAAGATAACAGGAAGAAGAAGACGTTGGCCGTCGTTCGTAAAAATCCCATTGCCGCGGAAGCGTGCTGGCGGCGCGGAGCGCGTGTCTCACCGAAACCAAAACATCACTGGCGGCGCGGAGATGCGGCGGCCCGCGTAGGAAGGCTCGTCACCGAAGCCCAGCGCCGCGACTGCTCCGCCGTGCCGAAAGCGAGGGCAAACGAGTTTTCTACCGCGGCTGCGGCGGAGTACCGCTGGAAGAGCGGGTAGGGTTTTTTTTTTTTTTCAAGATCCACTCCCTCCGTCCTTCTCTCTCATTTGAGAGAGAAGGCGCAAAAGCGAAGGAAAGGGAGTTGTGACCTAGTGCGCATGCGCCGTACGCTCCGGATCGTCGTCGTCTGTTACTTTTGAATTGCTGGCCCGTCAGCCAGTTGAGGAGACTTCTTCTACGAAAAATCGCGGCGCCAAGAAGGTGGTGGTGAAAAACATTCTCCTTGTGAACTGTTGGGTCGTGAAGAAGTATTGCAGCTCAGGCGGTGCAAAACTGAGTTAACTGCTCGTAGCTGCTGCTGTGTCCCCCCAACCCCCCAATATTGATGGCAATGCATGCATTTGTGTCATCTGTCCTGTGACTTCTTGACCCCCTCAGACACAGAAAATTCCCATGAAAGCAAAACGACTTAAAATCATATCTTGCTGTCAACCAGTCTGTTAACGCCTGTCTTGCGGGACACAAGTAAAGTGTTGCACCCACCCACCCACCAAAATATGTTCGATTGTCACATTATTGCATCCAATAAAGGACCAAGCCTTCAAAGCCTCAAAAACGTACTGGAAAGTATGAATTCACCTTGAAAAACTAATGACGTCAGTTTAAAAGTTCCTCTCAGTTGCTACTGTACCCCAACATCACAAGATATATGCTTCTAGTCATGTGCCTGTACAAGATATTGTGAGGTTTCTGCATCCACTCTGCCCCATGGCATCACTGGTGACACAAAGGGGGCCATTTTGCATAATTTATTGCCTGACGACGTCAAAACTAGCCAGACTGGTGCGTGAAGTTGCCAGAATTGATGCTGTATAGTGTCAACTCCATCATGGCCACCATGCGAAATTGGATGCTAATGTCAATCAGTATAAAATGCCCTATCAGCATTTCCTAAAATTCACACTTGCTCAGAACTGCATATATATAGAGGAAATTTTCATGGCAGAATAGATTCAGCTTTAAGAATTGCAGACAGAGCTCCCCTCTAAGTACACAGGCATAACTTTCATATTTCATCACCATTCCTCGCCTTCACTTTTATTCTGTCATCTTGTGGCACTTGAAGTAAACAAGAGTTGTGGCGTTCTTTTTTCAAAAGAGTCTGAATTTAGAGGCTGAACCTGGGCTAAATTTCCCCGAGAGCACAAAGTGGCCCTAGTATCTTTCACTTTTAGAACAGATGTTATCAAAATAGGGCCTTTCCCAATTGTAATGTGAATTTTGAAAGGCAGTTCCCAATGAAAAAATGAGCCATATCCTGCACCTGTTTGTATCCAACTCAATCATATTCATTAAACAATAGTGACCAAAACAGCTAGCAGTTTCATTTGTGTCCTAATTGCTTTGCTACCTTTCCTTCCACAAGTGGTTTTTCTCGGGGAAGTTTGTACTTACCTAAGGACATGATATTGTAGGGCAAAGCTCGCTTATAAAGAGAAGGAGGCCAATTTCCCATCTCCTTTCTGCCTCTTGGTGTTTCTTTTCAAGCTTTCCGCTGCAACATCATGTCCTTCTTTCGCTCCGATACATTTTAAGTATAAGACAACTTGAATACTGAAATATTCCTTGAAGAAGTGATCTGAAACAGCATGTCATCAAATAAGATAACAAGTAAGAGAGCCGACATATTTTTGAAGGCCTTCAGAAGATGTGAAGAACAAAACATTGCTAAGAGTCTGGAGTGGTGCCCCTTTTGCCTGGACGCACAACTCGCTCCACGAGTCATCCCTATTACGCCCATGCAACAAAGGACGAGACCAACGAAAGCACAAGGGTAATGTTAATTTTGTTGCAAAACATGGCGATATCATTCATTTGCAGCAATTAAGTCTTCGTTTATGAGATAATTCAAACACAAATGAAATGTCTATAATCTATAAGCGCCAAATCAAATTTTATGTCTGAATACTAACGATAGTGAGCTATATCAATTTTAGCATCATTATATGTAATTAAGGTATTTTGGCAACACAAGCAGATTAGCCTGACCATTTTGTTAGTAGCAAAAAAACTGCATTTTTCTCATTTCAAGTTTAGGTGGCCTCGGCTGTTTTAGGCAAAAAAAAATTACACATATGTTTTCGATGAAAGGGAAAAAAATGATGACCTATCGGAAGGGCTGTCATCCATTTTTTTTTTTCAGAAAATGTTCAGTTGCGCACACAGCCAGAGAGTACCCCTCGATGAGTTTTATCGATGATGTGCTTCCAAGTCATCAATACCTACTGCACTTAAATCCACGCTTGAACACTGTTGGAGATAGTCCACAAGCAGCATTGCTTTCCTATGAGTATACATTTGCTAACAAAGCCGGTATTGTAACAATGGCATGTAACGATTTCTTTTGAACATTGTAAGAGGAACTTACATGCCGAAAAAATAATGCAAGCCTTTCGCAAAAATGACTTCTTGCACGATTAGAACATTGAAAACTTGACATACTTCAGCTTATTGTACAAATAGTCCAGAATGGCAAGGAAATTTAAGGGTGCACTAAAGACAACTATTAAGTCAACGTTGATTATTAAAATAGCGGTCCAGAAATCTCGCAGTGTTACTTTTGTGCTGAAGAAGGGGTAATTTTCAAATAAAATCGCGTTTTAGTAGTCTGCATCGGGTTTGCGCACTTCAAATTACCCGCCTCAAGCAGAACGTGTCACGTCATTGTTGCCGTGAACAATGTGGCCCGGCTTTACGGCACAGCCGCCAACAACAGTAGCAGTAGAACGAAAGTAGTACGAGCCACAGAAGCAACAACAGCCATTGAACAATTTTATGCCATGGCTTCCGCAATGGCAGGTGTGCTTGGTTCAATTGAGCCCCGCTATATGGCACAGCCTGTCTAGTTCAATCGGCGACAATTGAACTTTTTAAACCACTCGGGCCATTCCCCATATTAACGTACGGCGGTTGTTCATTCCATGAATCAAACAGAAATGAACAAGCAGCATTTTATTATGTTTCTTGAAACACGGAAGGTTCTTTATTTAGTGCAGCTAAATATTACTAGCGATTAATTGTAGGCGGTATGTCTGACGTCATTGGGATCATTTTGCGTATGTTCTAGTCAAGGCGCATGTATTCTCATGCATTTGCTTTAATTTCCTAGTAAGTAGGGCACTGCTGTTGATATTAATTAATACTGTCGTTTTAGACATTGTTATACATTGCACTTTCTGTTTGACGTAAACTGTTATTTGACTTTAGTGTCCCTTTAAGTAAGTCAGCCAGTAGCATGCTTGAAACAGCAGAACTTTACACAATCATCAAAAATAAACACATGTGCACCAGTCAAGCTTCAGTTTCCTTAATGACTGGCGATATAGATTTAAATCATTTGTTCCAGTAGCCCAAAACTTACGACACAGCTCCACCAGAGTAGCTCCATTCAGAGCTATTGTCATGGAGAGCGGAACATGACAAGCCACTGTCGACCAGTATTTGCAGAGGCAGCTTAATGGGCTGGCAGCTGAGAACACATACAAGATCGTGAGCTCAGATCAACTAGTGGACCTGCTACAACACAACCTACCAGGTACTGACTCGGGCTTCTCGATTGATACTGAGGAGCACTTGTACTCGATATTCCAGCTGGTCTGCCATTACATTGAACGTTCTGACCTGGTGGAGGTCCAAAAAACGAATGGGGTCTCTTTAGGAGGTTTCTTGGAGCTGCTTGAAACATACCTTTCCTCAACGATTGTGAGTTTCCAAGATGAGTTTTACAATTTACGTACAAAAATGAGTTCTGTATATATATCTGCTCATGCGTTGTACCAATACTTGCCGAGATTGATTGTGCATTGTTTCAGTTGCTCAGTAATGAATGCGCTGTGCATATCTTCATATACGTATACGACTTTTCAATCCTTGTAAATGATAACTCTGACATTGATTTTGAAGAGATAATTGCCATGCTCAAATACAGCCCTGAGGCCTTTCGATTTCTGCCACTTCCAGCCTGAAAAAAGGGGCAGAGCAGCGCCATGCTAGAAGTCTCATTTTACTAAAACATGAAAGATAGCTTCTCCTCCCATGTAGATCGTTAACGTAATGCAGATTTCCCTGATGCACATCAGGCTGCCGTGGAGTCTGAAGTACCACTGCCACAGGCAAAAAATGAACAGAAAACTGGGAGGCGAAAGTTTGAAGTAATGCCTTATGTACGCAGGATGACGCATTGCTTCAAGAGGATGGGGGGAAAATATGGAGTTGATGTGATTTTCTCAGCACCCTGCAAGTTGTCGCGTTTGTGCGTCATTTCTGACATGGAAAAACAAAGGGATGGATGCAACGTAAAACACAGGCGCATGTATTACCTTGTAGAATGGACGTAAAACACAGGCGCATGTATTACCATGTAGAATGGAAGTTTTCTATGAATTTCCTCTGACCTGTGGAAAGCACCTGCCAATTAATTTTAGAACTCGTGCTACAAAGTGCATGCACATTTTTAGTTGCACTAAGATGTTGAAGGTGAGCGAAGAGCCAAAGAGCATGTGAAATTCCAGAAGTATCGTGTGTAGCTATAAGAGACGGCCCAGATAAGTGGATCAATGACATATCTATCACTTCAAGAAAGAGATTGACTCTCTTGCTTAGATTGACTTTGTAGTGGGGGGTACTAGCATTGCGTGGTCATGACTGCTTTTTGCACGTGCGCATTGTTATAGGACGCAAGAATGTGTGATTTCAATAAATCAGTTGTGAGTCTTCGTCTATCTTGTCTGCATCTTCTCAGATGTTCCATCCTGGTTCCAGCTTAAGCTTGAATAATTTAAAGCAGATGCACCCATGTTGATGCCTAGTGGCACATCTCTGCTGTGATGACCAGCACCCATAGTTACAAATAAACCGTTGTGGCAGCTGAAGCTGTCAATGTTATGTCGACACATCATATCGTTAACACTGTGTAAAAATGACATGAACAAGGTCATAATAATTTTGTGTTTAGAACATGCAGAAACAATGCATCCGATGCCTTAACATCATTCTCTTTATTCTCCGATCCCACGTGCTCAACCTCACCTTCTTTCGTATATCCCCGGCTGATAAAAAAAACTATCGCCTGCGTAGCACATCGTTGCTGAGCTTCGATGAATTTTTTTTACACTCTTCGGCTGTTCTGTGATGGCTGGCCGGACGTTTTGTTTTGCAGTGAAGATGACTCTGACTGCAGTGAAAAATGCTTCATTGGTTTGGGTCCCTTGCCCTGGCGTAGGTGGACAGTTGTCGTGTCGTTCACTCGCAGGTGTGCTACCTTAAAATGGTTCGTTCGATGAGAGCAGATTCCAATTTATAATTCCAGGCCGGCTGCTTATCAGGTTCCCCGCGGCTTCTGAGTGAACTGCTTGAAATTTGGAAGAGTTCCATACGCCACCGTCTTCCAAAAGAAATGAAGCCATGGCCCTCGTTGCTTAATGATTTTTTTTGGTACAGAAAAGTGCGAAAATATTTTCCTGTGAACAGATGGCTTTCTCACACGGACGTAGTCGCCGATGGCAAAGTTTCTGGTTCGAGCTCCACGACGGCAATTAGTGTAAAGTTCGAAAGAAGCTTGTTTTTGTTGGACACGCTGACGCAGCCGTTTGATCGACTCTGCTGGATTTTTGTGAAATGAAGAATTCGGTAATCCAACAATGCTTAAGCGAGTTCGTGGCAGTCGTCCGTTCAGTAGAACGGCGGGTGCCACTCCCGTTGTGGCATGAGGTGTGCAGCGGTATATGCCCAAATAGTCCGTCATGGCGACACGGATATCACACCACTCGTATACTGCCATCTGGACAACAGACTTGGGGACTCTGTTGAACCTTTCTACAAGACCGATTGCTTGCGGGTGGTAGACAGAAGAAAAGCAATGGCGTATGCCACGTTCCTGAATGAGCTCCTCGAATTCAGCTGAGCTGAATTGTGGTCTGTGATCCGATACTATTTCATTCGGGTAGCCATAACGAGCAAACACTTGTAACAAGAAGTCTTTAACCGTTGCCGTAGAAACGTGTCTCGAAAAGAAAAAAAAACCTCCAGCCATTTGCTATGATAATCAATAAGCGTCATCGCATAACGGCAAGTGATGGGAGCTTGCTATACCAATGGCAATTTTCTCCCAAGGCTTGCGAGGGAAAGTTACTGGCTGCATAGGAGCTGCAGTAGGCCGTGCAGTTTTGTCACAACACTGGCAAACAAGACATGTTGTAACGAGTTCTTCTACATGGTCATCCATTCGAGGCCACCAGTACATTTCTCGAAGTCTACTTTTCGTACGACTGATCCCTGGATGCGATTCATGTGCGACTTCCATAAAATGATGAGTAAGGCTCCTTGAAACTACGATCCTTTCACCATGGTAAAGCAAGTTGTGCGCAATGGATAGTTCGGCACACACATGAAAATATGGCATTAGCACCATTTCCAGATTTTTTTTTTTTTCAGGCCAAGATGACGAAACAAATTCAATGACTTTTGTGAATATCTTGTCAGATGCACTAGCTGCTCATAATTTGGCCAGGGTTAACATTGGAGAAAGCAGGCAAACAAATTGATCGTCAGTGACCTGGCCGGTTTCTCCAGGTAAAGGCAGTCGAGAGAGTGCATCAGCCACCACATTATAACTTTGCTTGCGATACTCTACAGTGTAGTTGTAGTACAGCAGTCGCACTGGCCCATGAAATGCGCAATGGCCGATGTCCAAAACCCCTAGTAGACAACAAGGTAACAAGGGCACTATGGTCAGTTCGCATAACAAAGGGGCGACCCCAAAGGTACACGTGCCAGTGTTCACAAGCTCAAACACATGCTAAGGCGTCGCGTTCACCTGCAGAATATTTATGTTCTTGTGAGCTCAAGGACCGAGAGGCAAAGCAACCGTCTGTAGAATTCCCTTGCTCTTTTGTTGTAGCACAGCGCCTAGCCCATATCCAGAGGCATCGGTCGTGATGATGACAGGAAGGTTCGGATCAAAGAAAGGTAGAACCTTGCAAGTTGTCAGCAGTGATTTCAAACGAACGAAACTCTCTTCAGCAGCTCACGTCCAAGAAAATGGTTCGTTGCCTTGAAGCAATGCCCGTAGAGATTCCACAACATCCGAAAAATGGGGAAATAACTTGGCGTAAAATCCCACCAGGCCAAGCAGGTGAACAAAGTTCATTTATGTCTGTAGGCGGTGGAGTTTCTTTCATCCTTTGGATAGATGACGCTAGCGGAAAGAGTTATTTGCCATTCACAACATGTCCCAGGAACGTGAGTTGTGCGATGTCGAAAACGCACTTCTGATTTAGTTTCAGGCCTGCTTTAGAAAGTCGCTGCTTTATGTGCCGCCGACCTCTGTCTCACTCCACCAAGGCAGGACATTTGCCCATCAACCTCACTGCAGCAGTTTCGTTGGCTGGTGCTATTATAAACGAAGACGTCGGTGGCAAAACACTGTTGGTGCATATAGAAGCTAGATCACTCTGATAACGAGCCATCACGCGTTTAAACGTAGCGAAAGACAAAGAACATAACTGCGTCAGCGACTCCCTGGTGCTAGCGCGGGCTGTGTTTCTCACTGCTATTGAGATGCTTTAACCATGACCTCAGAGATTGCGCACAGGTGCACATTGTCGGATGCCATGCTTTACAGGTGTCATCAATTAGTGCTAGCAAGTGTCATGGTGCATTACTTCTCTGCTCACAGATGACGGCACCATCCCGTCCAGGAGCAGAGAGGACTGTGCAAGGGAGAATGCATGAGAAATATAAAGCTCATTTGTAAAATGCCAGGTAGCTGCTTCGGTATAGCCTGATCGGTATTGGCACTTATCACCACAGACTGAGGAGTTACGTGTTCGACTCCCAGCATGGGAAGTTTATTGTAACATTTTTCTTTCTCAATTGATTGCATTAACTTTACAAACGTCATATCCATGACCCAAATACGTCACAATGGTCTTGACAGATCTCGGCATATAACACTTTTGTGGTGAAAAAATTGGCCCCGTATCTGCATGTTACACTGCAAATGTTTTCGAAAGACAATAGTCTTGCACCTTGTTTATTTGATGTTCTGTGCAAGAAAATCAGGAAATGGTGTTCTGGAGGTCCTGCGTTGAAGTGCCTCGAGTGTGCAACGGAGGCGAACGAGCGCATCAAGTCATGCCACACGTGAGACATGAGCGCTATCTGGCAGTTATCTTGAAAAACGAAGCGCGCAGCGTGCGCGCCCGTCTTTGAGGCGATAAGGAGTAGAACGCAAGGCGACAGGTAGGTGCCACCACCGTGTCGTCTTAGCAAAGCATTGGAAACACTTGCCTTTTCGTACAGGCGTTGCATGATCAGCACAGCGCGATAAACGCTACGGTCCTTAGAATTGCTTATGTATGCTTTTTCTAGTAAAAAGACGCACATACAAAATATTAACGTGTTGTTATGGTGCCTCAGATATGCACAATAATTGCTTTTGAATTGATAATCGCACAAGTATGGTTGCTAAATCTTGAGCAATATTGGTGGGCGCTGCGGATGGGGTCGGCCGTTTGGAGTATCCTTTGGTGCCGTTTAGTCCTTTAGGGCAGCGTCAAGGGCAGACAAACAGAAAAATCTACTGAAAGACTGACAGACCAAATTTTTGCGTCCAAGGTCCCCATGGAGGACTATCGTCTTTAAAAGAAAGAGGGGGTACAGTTTTTGGTGTCAGCACCACACAGAACTGCAAAATATTTCAGAGCATGGTATTCCTTGAACAGGCACTGTCTTAGCCTGCACTCGTAAAACACATCTCCGTTCTTTTTCTTGGAGCTACGAGTTGTGCTGGCAAACACAAGGCATGGCTGCCTTGGGCAGAGTTAACTCGGTAATTAAAGAAAACGAGAACAGCTCCTGAGCCTCAGGATGAGAAGATAAGAACAGCGCTAATGAAGATGAAAAAACCACTGCCCCTACAAGGGAGTGCCGATAAAGACAGAAGTCAAGTTTCGTGCGCCTTTGTTATAATCACGCGGTGAAACCCGAAAACACTAAAGGGTGTCGTTCATTGATGTTTTTGCACGCCGTGCGGTGCACTGATGCTAGAAATCAGTTTCGGTTATCTCTGAAAGAAGATAGTGTAATCATTTTCAACGCTTCTTCTTAAGTCCTTTCAAGTTCTCGGAGTTTGCAGAACCTGCCTGTGGGAGAGCATCACCATTATGGTGTGAAATTTTGAGAGGAGGGTCCAAAATAACCCGCACAGCAAAGACATTGCGGGACAGAAAACCGCCATGGTACATGTATGGCAAAAACACTGAAAAGATTAGTACATTCCTTAGACTGTTTGTCTCGAAACCATAACAGTAAATTCACTTGTCATCACCAGTTACCGGTTTGTTGTGAAGATACAACTCAGTTATTGCTTCTGTACAATTTTTTTCTGCATTCTATTTCATACCGCAGGGAATGGATAACGTGGCTTTTCGGTCAGCGGTCAAGCACCATGGCCACTAGACTGCCGGGGCACATCCGCAATAACGAACAATTCTTCACTCTAATTTTTTGCATTGAGCTCAGCAAATGCCCGGATAGAGCGTGTTCATAAATAGAAACTTCAGAAGTCTTTGCCCAAACGAAAAAATGAGGGCAACTGAATCCAGGAGCAAGCGCGTAATGTCGAAAACAGCACAGGTTCTCATTTTGCCATTCATTGTCAAAGAAGTGCTTGTAAACCTTGTTTCGATAGAAACGGAAATCTTGCATTGCCACAGGGACCAGCACTCACGGGAGATCATGGAGGCATTCTACGTGTCACCGGAAGGTAAAAATCGCATCAGTCAGCCTTCGTTAGCACTCTCAGATGCAGAAGTATCATACATAATAGACAGATTGCACCATCTCTAGGTTTCATGAGCCACATACCCTCTTGTTGTTTTGTTTTGTCATATAGAGCATGCGCGATGGTTGTCTTTTTTCTCAAATTTTCCAGACGCTATTTCTTCCACTTCCTTTCGGAATAACATTTTGTTGCGAGTCAGCGCTGTAATCTGTGTTCTCTCTTCCGATCCTTGTTTTTGTCATGTGCATATTCGTTCAAGATGGAGCTAACGAAGTTTGGCAAGCATGCTCGACGTACTACCTTTCTTTCCTTCTCTCTGTCGCATTGTGCGATGCTACCTCCAATTGTTTCGTTCCTCAAAGTCGGAAAGTGGACTGTCATCCACATGCTTCGAAGAACGACGCTTTAGTTGCTACAGGCACAACGATGGTGATGCGTTCATATCCCTGCAACAGTGGAATGAGGCAACGTGAAATGACAAATGACCTTGATGAAAGATCAGATTGCCATATAAGAAACATCCGATTGCCGACAAGCTTATATTCTGCAGACGGTCAATTATCACTAAGTGGCACACCCAAGTACACATGCGACCGGCAAACCTTCGAGGGCTGCATTTCTTTGCGGTCGTGGGTGCCGAGTCTTTTGTTTTCTATGCTTGAATCTGCAAGGTATAAAAGCTTCACATTAAAAAAAGAGCCCCATAACATGATGTGAAATGCATGTGTGACTGTCTACCACTTTCGTCGATTAGCGTGTCTTCAAATTCATTCCAACATTCGCAGCGAAACATGAAATTGGTACAATTCACCCCCACCATCCTAAGAACTTGGGTACACTCAGAACAGCTCCGTATACAGATATAGATATATATATATTTATTTTTTCTAGAAAGCGATGAAACATGAACCTATGTACATATGTATAAGAATGCGAGAAATGAGCTGTCCAAAATATGGTCAGTGTGCTGAAGTGAAAGACGAACGCATACACCTCACGGCAGAACCCTCCAAATAAAAAAAAAAAAGAAATTTAAAAAGATACCCCGTCCCAATTTCAGGAACCACTCTGGTACATGCCAGCCGCGAGCAACAGGTTTCTCCTCGTGAAGTGCAGAGCCAAGATGGAAGTTGCCTTGGTCGGATACGAGCCCAACAGGAGCCCGTCACAGTTTGTTCGCACCGTCGGTGCATGCGAGATGTTGAGATCTTCGAGATCTATCTCGTCTATGAGCCGTGCAAAGTCCCACAGCTTAATGCAGTTGTCGATGCCGCCCGATGCGAGGATCGCCGTGTCCCGGCTAAAGCAGAGGCAGTAGATGGTGTCCGTGTGGCCGGACAGCTCGGCAAGCAGGTGTCCATGCGCGATGTCCCACATGAGAATCTTGCAGTCGGCGCCAGCGGAGGCGAGGAACCGGCCGTCGTTGCTGAACTGGAGGCAGTAGATGCGTCCCTTGTGGCCCGTCATGTAGCGCACGCAACCACCGGAAAGGACGTCCCACAGCCTGACCGTCCGGTCGCTGGAGCCCGTGGCGATGTAGTTACTGTTGTGGTGGAACTGGATGCAATCTACGTCGGACACGTGCCCTGCATGGCGGGAAAGACTCGTGTCAACACCATCTACAGCTGTTGGCTTGCACAGAACATGCCAGACACAGTAATGCAATGCCATTCAAGTTTTTAAAAACATCGCCTTACGGCCACTGACCATAGCTATATATATAAATATAGTGCAACTACATTCTTCCAGCTGCTTAGCCATAACCTCAGTTTGAGAAGAGGGTGTTGTGTTTGATATGTGGGGTTTAACGTCCCGAAACCACCATATGATTTTGAGACACGCCATAGTGGAGGGCTCCGGAAATTTTGACCACCTGGGGTTCTTTAACGTGCACCCAAATCTGAGCACAGGGGCCTACAGCATTGCCGCCTCCATCAGAAATGCAGCCGCCGCAGCCGGGATTCGATATTGCGACTTGCGGGTCAGCAGCCGAGTACCTTAGCCACTACACCACCACAGTGGGGTAGGGTTCTGTGTTACCCATGCTAGTGGGCAATTAATATACAAGCAATGCATATAGAAAGAAACGTGGTGCTCTAGGGCTAAATAGTGCACTCACTTTGGAACTGAAAAGAGCGGAGCTACAGTTAGTATTGCAATAGCATAATGTTGGTTCGTGCATTCACACCAGATCCAACTTCACTTTCGTTGTATGACTGAGCAATGACAGGACGTGGCGACCTCAAACAAAGCAAATACCACCTGTTTTACTTCTAGTGGCATTTCAATTCACAAGCACAGTGTGTCCACACGGTGTGCAAAAGAGCAGCACGGGTGGTTGAACCTCTCTTCCTACACTCTGCCTATGTAAGTGCTTCCTTCTTTTATCTATGCTTGTCCTGCACATGCATATGGAAACGTGCCAACCAACTCACTTGAAATGCATGCAAGTGCCTGACATGCAGTGTTCAGAACTACCTTGCAAAAAAGGAAAAAAAAAAAGCATCTTATTACAGTCTTCAGTGCGTGGCCCAGAGTATTTCTGTACAGGAGACAAAAACTAACCACACAGCGAATAAAGAGGAAAACTGGAATTAACAAGTGCATCGTCCCTCCAAGAGGTGAACTACCAGTGCTTTACAAGGCAACAATTTATAAAATTGCGACAAAGTATTCGGTAAACAGAAAGGAACTCTCAGAGAACTTTACCTGATGCTCCTTTACTGAGTAGAGAAAATAGTCAGGTATGTGTGGATGAATGATTATGCTATAGTTTCAGACACGAGTGAGGTGTCGCAAGTTTGCGGAATAGCACGCAGGGGAAGGGGGGGGGGGGGGGAAGCACATGCTTTTTCCAACCATGTGTTGAAATCATGCACTCAGCACAGAAAAACTCATACATTTTTCCAGCCGGAAAAAATTGGTGATGCCATGTTTGTTTCATGATAACTGGACAAAACTGGTAGAGAGTGTCACAACTGTACATTACAAAGACTGTCACCACTCCATCCATACCACCGTTAATTAGTAATGAAACTGATCCCTAACTATTTGGTCTGAGTTGCAATTAATTGCTTTTGTCAGTTATTACATTACAATGCTACAAGGATGTAGTTGATATATGTGAAAAGTGAATGCAAAACGAGGAAAAGCGCAGCAATTTTCAGACAAAAGTCTGAGCAACCGGTGCTACATGCACAAAATGGGAGCTTGGATCAACCATTAGCTTCGGGACCATATTTGATTAAAATGACCTTTTACAGTTATCACTTCATGATTGACATGCAACCTTTTAAAAAGTTAGTACCACAAGAAGTGTGTTTTGGAGTTTTGGAGCTTTCAATATATACACAGATAAAGGTGCATGCAGCAACATTATTCTTGCATCTATTCATGAAGTATATTATCGAGCTGTATGGTACTTGTTTACGCACAAGAGTAATTTTATTTTACAACTGGGAATTACCTAAACTTGAACTGCATCAGAATCTTTATACACCAAAGCAATCCTGACATCCATTATGTAAAAGACTGGTTCAACATGCATTACACTACCCTAGCTAGTAAGAATTCTTTCTTCCGATATTTTCAATATAATCATCAGTCAAAAGTACATTAAAAGACGTTCATGGTGAAACAAAAATCTGCAGTGCTGCTCCATGGTTAATCATAGATAACCAACTAGCAAGGAATCTGTCCCAGTAATTTTGACATACAGTGATTGGAAAGTGAAATGACCATACACTTGCTAAATCAACTGGCCACATCAATATGATTTTGCTGGAAAAATAACTTTGTTGCCATTGCTTGGTGATTAAAAGTATGTCTGGAAATTTATTTTCAGGGTCTTATACACACACGAAACAATACTATTGCATGGTACCTTGTAGTAGTTTACTTCCAACAAATTTCACCCCCGCAATGTACCGGCCCGCAGATGATGTAATTATGTGAATGTGTCTGCATTTCTCGAACATTGAAATGTGGTTGTTAGCTGCAGGCGAGTGGCTTTAGTTCATTACACATGGAATAAAGTACCACGAGAGAAAGGAAGAGAGCACAATGGATCGGAATACAAATAGGGATTGTCGATATTCTTGTTGATCTCTGGAAAAAATAATAATAAAGCTGGGCGGGTGAAGTAATGCATGGCATAGATCATCTATGGTAAGCGAAAGCAACAGAATAGATATGAGGGGATGGAAAACTCAGCTGAGAGCACCTGAGTTTGGTAGAGGGAAGACGACGCAAAGTTTGCAGAATTAAAACAGAATGAACTCGCACAAGACCAAGTAAACTGGACATTCTATATATATATATATATATATATATATAGCGAGAGGAAGAGAGAGAATCCATGTCTTCAACACATAAACATGACACTTTCTAGCAAGACACGAGAAAACAGCAGCCAACACGTTTTAGTACAATGCACGTTAGGTGTGAATATGTGTGCGAAGGCAGCAAAGTGTTGCTGCTACCAAAACATGGATCGCAATGGGAAAAGAATGTACAGGCTAATTATTTTACGCTTGTGACATTACAGCTCTTCCTTACACAGTTGTGCTCCTATTCCACAGGCAACAACGCTGTTTAGACATCTCTTGAGTAGTGCGAGACAACAAACAACTTTGTACCGAATCAAGCCCTCACCTCAATCGTGTGGTCTTGCCATAATCATTAGGCACACAGACCTCACGCTCAATCTACGTAGCTCCTTCTATGGCGGGGCTCCACTGCTGCTTGTGCTTTCAGTGTGAGCGATTATCGTCTTTATTCATTGTTGCTATGACACTACTGTTTAAACTTATAGTAACTTCATGTCAAGATGCTCTGCATGAATATCACTAGGAGCACCATGTAGCGGAATGCACAACCATAAACATGTAAAAAAATGAATGTATGAAGGAACAAATCCAACATGGCAGTGCTTTGGGTTTTCTCTATGTGTGGTGATGTACTTGCAAGTATAGTAGCTGCACTCAAAGCGAAAGTAGGTTTTCGAATAGAACATAGCACTCTTGAATAGAATGAGTAACTGAACAATTTGGATGTTGCTTAAAGAAGCACAGACAAAAATTTCGTATCTTGTTGACATTTTTTTTTAACATGTACCTCGGCAGGATAAGTTTGGGGACACGATAAACACAGCTGGCGACATGACCCCGAAAAACTGTGACGTGGGCGCCGCGCATAAGAGCGTGCCAGAGCGCACGGGGCCTACATCACGGCACAGCCAGCATACGCAAAGCCACAGGCATGGAAAAAGAAACCAAGGGTAGCGCGCACACCTTGCGCACGCGAGCAACCAGGCCACGCGAACTCATAACATAGGCTTGTTTACATTCCCCCTATGTTGATGTGGACGTTGCGAGGGGCTTTGAAGCATTTCACTCAGTTGCACGGCGTGCACTTAAAATTTATTTTAAATATGTTCTAGGCTATATTTTCTCTTTTGTAGATGGTCTGTATGTCTCCACTAAACCTATCTTGCTCATTAGCTTGCATCCAAACTTTTGCGTCAGTGCTCCTTTAAGGTTCTCATGTTGACAAGAAGAGAACAGTGGGTCAAAGAACAAACGGAGGTTAACGATATCATAGTTGAATTTAAGAAGAAGAAATGGACATGGGCTGGGAACGTAGGCAGGATAACCACTGGTCATAAAGTGTGACTGGATTCCCAGAGAAGGCATATGCACGAGGGGGAGACAAAGTTAGGTGAGCTGTTGAGGTTAGAAAGTTTGCGTTTATAAAGTGGCAGCAGCAGGCACGGGACTGAGTTGACTGGCAGAACATGAAAAAGGCCTTTGTCCTGCAGTGGGCGTAGTCAGGCTGATGATGATGATGTTGACTGTAGGGACAACTTGTCTGCAGTTTTAGTGAACGCAGGCTTCTAAAGACGAGAGCGGTCCACTGAGTGCGTGATCATAAATAAACATAAAGGAGCTATGATGTTAAAGGCCACAAAATAGAAAGGCGGTCAACGGACCCAGGGAAGGCACACGAATTGCCCAATGCAAAGCATGGGGCTTTCAAATGAGACAAGCACCAATCCATGACTTCTACAGATGAAACGAGCAACCAAAGGGATGTTCACTTCAAAAGGAACCACAGCAACGAGAGGGAATTCCATAAAAGCTGTGGAGGGTTGAGCTGCCACAAGCAGATAAAAGGGAGCCTTATACCAAGCCGCCTAGTGAACAACCAACCCCACGGCTTCATTCGCAACCAAACATATAGAGAGGAAAGCAGCAGTGCCCACTAATGGCACGGGCACACATTGCAAAAGCAGCCATGTGTGTAGTCTAGGCGTGTTGGATCACCAGTTCCAAGCGTAATGTCACACACCCTTCTTTATACGTTTTACCTTACCGGTACACATTGCACATGTAGATACTGCTTGCACAATCAACACCAAAATGTCTGAGAGCATTCTAGACAGTTTTTGAATAATCTGTTCGGCTTGAGCGCTTTAATGTGAATAGCTGAGTTTATTTTGGACACAATACGATCATCAGTGACAACGCTAGAATGTTTGATCCCGAGTATATAAATGTGGACGCACGTTTCCGTGCATCAAATCATCGATGGCCGGTGCTCTGTTTAACGTTATCATTGTACAGTGCGTTCTGCTGGAATTCAACTTTCAGTTTTCGACCACAAGTTCGGCCATATTGCCAGACTTAGCAGCATGTTTACGCTTCGCACCATTGAATTTGTTTGGGTGATTGATGGTGTCTAGGCATTTGCGGCCAGTAAACTATTGAGTGCCATTGCCTCTGAACCAACTTCCAAAATGTGAACGGTACTTGGGGTATGCGACAAAAACAGGGTGTAGACGAGGAGAAGTGCGTTTCCCTCTCCCGATGTCAGATGACTCAATTGAACAATGAAAGAACTGACTCGCAATTTGTACAAAGGTGATTCTTTTGTGCAACCTACACAAAGGCAATGAAAATCTGTAATGCAGCCAAGGAAACATGTGAACCAAGCATGAGAGGTCATCGAGAGATGAAGGCGACAATCAACAGGGTTACCAACATTGAAAAAAAAAAAAAGACAGGGATTCAGATAATCTATTCAAAATTTCAAGCTGGAAAGCATTCCGAGCTCAATTAAGGGTACTGTTGCGCGAGAAAACTGAGGCTTTGACACATTGGTCATGCTCTGAGATAGCAGGAGATATGTCCTGTTTCTCTTTTTATAACCTGTGCCATCAAGCTCTTCCTAATCAAGGACATACAAAGAGGCAACATGCTTAGCTTTCCTGTGCCAATACCAAAAACACTGCCTGTTTGTATAATCTATTATGCACTTGCCTAGGTTTCTCTACGTGAATATAAATGGACCTTCATCTGCCGGGTGTACTGCAGTAATGTAGCACGTGTTGCAATGACTTCGTTTTCATTCAATTTTGCGCTCAAACAAATGACAAAGTCACATCCTTTTTCCACTCCTGTGAGCCCTGGCAGAGACCAGTTTTCAGTTGAGATACGGAAGGGTGCGTGACATGATCATCCGAATCTACAGCATGCCCTCGGAGTCATCTTCAAGATGAAGGAGTTCACAGGCGCCCTTGTGACGAGGGTATGAAATGACCGAGACTTATCTCCAATACCTTATATGCTAAGAGAGGGCGTTTCCCATACACAATAAAGGCAATTTCATAAGCAATAACCTGAAACATTTGGATGCTACAATTAATTTAGCACAAAAAATGAGTGCATCAAATGCTCTCTGGGATGATGTTCTCAATACCTAACAGATCACATTATTGCGTCCTGAGATACAAGAGTTTACTTCGAATGTCTTCTTTTTGCTTGTTTCAAAGTGTCTTTGTGAAATGCAGTCACATCCAGATAGCCTCTAAGACCAAAATGAAACAAGGTTTTTCTGAATAAACAATTATAAAACTCTTCAGAATTTAAGTCATTGTTGATGTTAATTTCACATTGAGGCAGGAAGTGTCAAGTTCGAATGGTCAAGATATGCGCCTCTATTTCATTTCCATCACTGTGAACCACCGAATATGAGCAGAAACTTGCACAATGAGCCCCAACACAGCTGGCCATGCCAGCATAAAAACACAAACGCTTTCCATGGTTCATTAATGGCCACGCCAAAAGGAGAACAAAGAACCACACGCACCTTGCGAGACACAAGGTCCCGCTCGCTCGACAACACGCATCAAGCAGCAGCACAGCAAAAGCCACAAACGCGCGCACAGTGTCACAAGACAGACCTGTGAACACCCGCAGCGGCTGGTAGGAGTCTGTGGACCAGAGGCGGGCCGTCCGGTCGTGGCCGGACGAGGCGAAGTAGTAGCCGTGCGGGCTGAACCGCACGTCCCAGACGGGGAAGCAGTGACCCCGGTAGCAGACCACGTTTGTCCACGTCAACAGGCTCCACAACCGGATGGTGGAGTCCTCCGACGAGGACAGCAGGAACAAATGGTCTGGGCTAAAGCTCACCGCCGTCACGGGGCCGCTGTGGCCCAGCAGGTGGCGCACGTCGACGCCGCTTCGGTCGTCCATCATCCGGTAGAGGACGTCCTCGGCATCCTTGTCGATGGTCTCGAGCTCGTGCGCAGACTTCATGCCCTTGAGCTTGTGCGGGGTCAGGGTCCACACCCTAATGGAGGAGTCGCCGAAGCCAGCGGCCAGTAAGGTGCTGTCCTCGGAGATTTCAGCCACTGTGACGCCCCGGTACGAGTTGAGGAAGGTGTAGAAGCAGATGGAGGGCAGGCTCTCGGGTCCGAGTCTTACCCTCTTCAGGGCCTCCTTCATGGCGCTCACCTTGTCCATCTTGTCGGCGTCGCGAAGCTCGGGCAGCGGGATCCGGCTGTTGGGCGGCGCGTTGGGGTCGTTGCGTGCCTTCTTAGAGAGCAGCGTGTCTTTCTTTGGCTTCTTCTTCTTTGGCTTGTCACCTCCCTCGCCGTCCCCGCCTTCGTCGTCCTCGTCCAGCGGTATCGTCAGCTCGGGCTCCTTGAGGAGGCCGTAGTAGACCTTGACCTTGTTCGCCTGACGCGCCGCTTCGCCCAGGAAGGCGCCCGCCGTCGCGTCCAACTGCGCCTTGGCCCGTGCGATCCCTTCGTACACGTCCAGGTAGAGGTGCTCCTGGACGATGTTCTGCAGCACCGAGTTTTTCTTGTCCTGCAGGTATCGCTTGAGAAAGTTGTACGTGTCGCGAGACATGCGCACCGTGAACTGACCCGACCTGAAGTTGTCCATGAACTCGTTGCCCTTCATGTGATCCTTCTTTGTGAGGCAGCCGAGCCGCTTGACGTCCTCCTGGTAGTACTCCTCCTGCTCGGGCCCGAACCGCTCCATGAACTTGAGCGCCTGCCGTTCGTGCTCGTTGTAGACCAGCTCCAGGTACATGTGCACGAAGGCCGGGTACAGGACCATGGCCAGCTCGTGACGGTACGAATCGAGCGATGCCTCCACGAACCGTTTGAAACTGGTGTAGCTGTCCTCGTAGATGTCGGGATCGCCCTCGCTCTTGTAGGTCGAGAGCACGCTGGTGACGTCGGAGCCGGTGGCGGGGGCCGCCGCCGAGTCGTCCTGCAGGTCGTTGAGGAGCTTGGCCTCCTTGCGCAGGATCAGCTCGGTCTCCTGGAGCTTGTTCTTCTTGAGAAACTTGAGCACGGCGAGCAGCGAGCTCTTGTCGAGCCCGCTGAACGGATCATCGCCGTCCTCGTCCTCTTTGTCGTTCGACACGGAGTTGGTCGTGCTCGTAGTCGTCGTCGTAACAGCGGCCGACGGCGCCGAAGCCGGTGCGGCCGCGGCATCGCCGTTGTTGAGCACGACGACCATCGAACCGTCGGCCGATGGCTCCGCCATTTTGAGCGACGCCGACTGGCGCTCGCGGCGGGCGCAGGGATTCCAGACGAACACGCGGGTGCCCGAAACGCATTACACTCAATTAGGTCTTAAAAGCTTACGTAAACGTAATCTATCAGTGATAACGCTATAAATAACATTTAGTTATTGCAAGGTGTCTTCTCGTTGTCATAAAAAAAGCAAAAAAAATGCTTTCGCAAACGTCGCAAGTTGCGCAAAGAGGACGCCATTTACTAATCTAGCTTACTACCACTTAGTATGCTTTTTTCTCAAGTAATTTTGTTATGTTGTGTTACTTATAAAGTATTTTAATATTAAAAAAATACGCAAAAATTTTTCTGAACACACTCTGGTGGTAGTTTTGGTTATTTCAACGTGTAGGTAAAGAAAGACGTCGAAATAACCTTGGCGGTTGCTTCTTCGCGCCAAATTTGCATGATTGCATCGTTCTGGTCCCGAAGTGTCAGTGGCATTTTGTAAGTAATGACTTCGTTGCCGCTAGTTGCGTGCTAAATTAGATGCTTAAAATCTTAAATTCATGTTGCGTTACACCACCATCATGACTGCAAGCCGGCCTGGCGAGTGTGTCGTTTGTTTTTTCAAAGGAAATCCAGTAAGTCGTTTCGCTTTACAAGAGTCCTGAACTTGTTAAAAGTACGATTAATCCTTCGCGAACGTGAAGAAGCTTGCGGTCACTGTCAGGTGTAAAACTTGTATTATTCAGGACTACGTATAAACACCTGATAATGGCAAGTCGCGCTTTATAAACGTTGGCTTCAGCAAAACATTTCCGGTGCGTCTACCTCGCATCTTAAGCGTTGTGATTCAACGAAAGGTTAGCTACCGCGACTTACCTTGTTCGGCAACCTTTCATTACTTTAAACCTACATCTTGCGCTAAACTTCTTCCTTATTTATTTATTTTTAATTATAGAGGTCTAACGACGCTAGATGCCGTACTGTAGTGCTCCGGGAATTTCGACCACCCACTGTCTTTAAAGTGCACTTAAATCTAAGCACTCGGGTCTCAAGCATTTTGACCTCTACATAAAATGCTAGCGCTGCTGCCGAGATTCGATCCCGCGACCTTCAGGTCAGCAGTCGGGGTACCATAATAGACCATTTTCCAGCAATCCCAGAGCCCCCCGCGGGCGCGCAAAGCACTATGGGAGAAGTGTGTACGTCGAAACTGGTCAAGCGCGCTGGCTGTTTTCCGTCGCCCGCTGCTGGTTGGCGCCGTGGGAGCACGAAACGAAAAAAAAAAATGAAAGGCATCCTCACACGTTGACTATTATTCCGTTCAAAATACTATACATGTCTGAACACACCTGACGCATCAAATACGAAAGGAATTATGCTGTCAGTGTCACTACAACCAAGCGGACGTACACAGGATGTAGCAGTTAACGGAATGTGAATAAATGATGAAGTGCCGATACATGCAGTTAAAGCGTGCCATCGTGAGCAATGGAAGCTGGATCATTGAATTCATAATTATTCAATGATTACTTGTTACTAAGTTGAACAATTAAATAATTGTTCGTGATGGGGTGTAGCCAAACTGCAGAGAGGTTTTACAGTATTCAAGTACAGAGATTATTGTTTTATTTAACAAGTCACGTGCTTTACAAAGAAGTGAGCTCATTCTAAACACGTTTAAACAAAAGGGAATGGGACTAGAATGCATTTGTGAGGTTCTTTGCTCTGATAATTTGCAGTTTCTTGGTACATGCTTTAAAGTTTCACTGTGGGTTCACCGAAAGCGGTGTTTTAATCTTGCGTCAGTGCAATATTCAAACATTGTTACGTGAGGAATTGTGATGTCATGCTACGCATGGGATCCTGGAAAAAAAAAAAACTTGCTCACATGGGATGAGTGGTAGTTTTCAGCTGCAGATCGATCACCTCAAAGAGGCCAGAATTCTGCATATTGTTGCATCGGTTTGCGAAAATCGGTTCACATGGCAAAGAAAGATAAATATCGGCGTACTTCACCCGTGAATAATGAAGTGGGGGGGAGGGGAGGGTTTGCCACCACAAATGAGATTAGTCGTGTTTGTTCTCTTGTGCACAAGAGATCCAAGGGTCGACAGTGAGGTCTACTGCGGTGCAACAGTGGCAACGGTGCTCGGCTGCTGACCCGTAGGTCTCGGGTTCGATCCCTGCCATGGCAGTCACGTTTCGGTGGAGGCGATATGGTAGAAACTCGTGTACAGTGCAATGTCAGTGCATGTAACAGAACACCAGATGGTCCGGACCCCTCAACTATGATTTGAGACATTGGAATGCCAGATGTCATTAGTATCACTACTCTGCTGTAACTCAACGAAAAATCGATCAGAGTCATGTCAGTTGTTTTGCCAGTTGTTGTGCAGTAGGTAAGCACAAATTTCTCTCTCTTTTTTTTTCGCCCACATCGGCTACGCTGGTCGATGTGTTAATACGCGTGCCAGTGAGCATCATAATTCATTTAATGGAGTCGTCTTATCTCGCCCCGCTATGTCAGTCTTGCAAATGTGATTCATTCTTTGAAACCACAGCAGTTTTGTACCATCAACCTAATCGGACAAATCGAGAAATTGCGCAAGTTCACCTTCGCGGTTGTTACAAGACAAGTAATTCGACTGTATTAATCGAATGTAAAGAGTCCGTTGTTTGACTTTTTGTGCCTCTTTATAACACGCACGCTGCACCCCCATTTTTGTAGATATTTTTGTTTCGTGCGTGTAACTTTCAGTTGTAAGGGAGTACTAGATGGTGTGTGTATTCCCATGCTTTCATTTCCTGCTTTTTTTTCCTAAGTATTATTTCAATTAGTGTCAAGGCAGGTTAGTATACACTTATCGTCATTACATATATGGTGTGAGCAACGCGCACACTGTTGTTTGAATGGGTCTTATTTCATTAAATGCCGACTGTACTTTCTACAGTACTCTTCAAAAATTGTAACCTCAAATTCTACTCGTTGACAATGACAACAAACATTGGTTATGAATGCATCTGCAAATCTAAGACCACTGGTGTGCTTCGTTGGCTACCAGGTTGTCTCTTCTTTTTGTTTCATTTTTTTGCTGTAGAGCACTGGTGTAGAGAAAAACAAAAGGGTGACGTTTATGAGCTGCTCAACAGATCCTACACTGAGTGAAACAACCAACGGAACTAGTCGAGAGGCCCTCACAGCTAAACACTGCTGTTCATGATTGAATAACGCAGCACTATGTTGCACCTTGCCAAATTCACGGTGTCTAAGAAGTCCTGGAACAGCACAAGCGCAAAGGTAAAGCGTGAGGCCCGAGCACTCGTCGCGCAGCTGCTCCGGCGTACCAACTTATCCCGTGAGCGCTTGCACGCACGTTGGTGGCGCTGGTGGGCTTGAAAGTGTTCTATTGCTAGACCACGGTGGCGCACCTTCTTTGTATGGATCGCTTCAAAACTAGATTCATTCTCATTAACCTTTCACGGATTTGATGAAATTCATAAGAGCACGATCTTGATTGTGCTGCTTTAGAGAAAAGAGCACCTGTTAAAATCATTTTCGTCCTTATTTAGTGCTGTATAAGTGTCTTAACTGGTGTCATAAATGAGTTTGGGGTACATAATGTCGGTAATTTCATGTCCATAACCCACTATATTAATATAAGGCTCATCGGAGGGGAGGTCTAAGGATAATATCGATCAACCGGTGTTGTTTAACGTGCACTTCAAGCATTTCGCCCCTATCAAAATGTGACCACTGTAGGCAAGATTAAACCCATGACCTCTGGGTCAGCAGCCGAACACCGTAATCACTGTACACTGCCATCCTTTATAAAAAGAAACACATGAGCATGTAGCCTGTGCTCTGTGGCTGCCTACAGATCAATCAACAGACAGCTTAAAAAAGCATGTTCGCTATTGCCGACATCACCTGTTGCGAGACTGGAGCGGCAACATAATCTAGCAGCGCTGGTCCAACAAACGTGACTCTCTATTTTAACTGTCAATAGATGACACCAAATGCCGTTCTGCTTCCTCTAGCCGTGAGGCGATGCTGCTGCAGCCAGCCGCCTCCGAGTGCAGGCCGCATGCTTGCGTGTTCCCTTCCATAAGAGACGACAGTGCACCATTGAGATGTATAGTCACGTTACTGCGGTTCACACGTGGGAGTTCAAAAAACAGCCACGACAACATCTGTAAAGAGCAGGCGAGCAACCAGTTTTCGGTCTGCAAGGCGACACCTTGTGGCAGTTTCGGGCTCTCCTGTGGTCACCCTGACTACTAGGCCACGTATGCTCCTGACACACCATGTCAGAGCTCGAAACTGCCTCAAGGGGTCACCCCACACAGCAATCGGCTGCTTGCGTGCCGTGCACAAACGTGGTCGTGGCTGTACACTTGTTTGCCTGCATCAGCAAGATCTCAGTGCAAATCAGGAGTAGGACTTCTGATTTCGTGGCATCAGCCAAGAAATCTTGGCTATTCTTCTCTGGAATGATGCCTGGCTTCTTTAAGACTGTAATAGTAAATGTCATAGATCTTCGCTGTTCAAGTAACCTCAACACTTCCTTGAAGTGCTCTGAGCTAGCGACTTATGTCAGTGCGAAATTAGCCCGGTGAATAACCAAATTGAAATGACGGGGAGCTGAGCTGGTTGTTAATCATTTGTTGTGAAAGAAGGTAAGGTAAGCAAATATGGGCAGTTATTCTGTGACAAATTTGTTTGTTGAACCAAAGTGGAGTGTTAGAAACCATTGCATTGGGTGCGTCATGAAGTCCATGCCAGCCTGTGTGCTAGAGGTTTCAAAAGAAGTTCGGCACAGTATCTCACTGGATTAAGAAAGATATGGGCTACCCCAATTTATTTGTGTAGGTTTGCTACTAGTGAGTTTCAGCTTTGAAAAACTTTGAAGGACAACAGGGAACTGCATTTATCAATGATGCCATCTTGGTGTGCAATATAACAAAACCAATAATTATGTATACTTAAGGCTTTACATATTGCCTAAGTACCTGATGCAGTGATCACTTGAATGAACGTCAGTCAAACAAACTAATATGTTGTACAAACTTTTTTAAAATCCCCCACCAGGTGTCATTGGATCCAATACTAACGCATTTCAGTTTAACAAATCTATTGCAATGCATGTTACAGTTTTACCAACATATTTTTTAACACAATTCAATGGCTTTCTTGTAATATTATAGAGAAATTGTTGGAAATACTGGGTATAGACAGCGCTTTGTGTTTTGGGACTTTGTCACCTGTGACTATCACGTTGACACATCTGTCACTCTGTCTATAGAAGGGATTGTAGCAAGTGTCCTACACCCCAGAAAGAAGAGGAGAAAGAAGTAACCCTTTTAGAAAAAGTACCAAAAGTTTCAGCTAAAGAAGCACTGATGTGTTTTGAAAAAGTGAAGTCCTTCCCTGGGGGGGGGCTCAACAGTCATCCGCCGGAGAAGGTTTGTGAGCCACTTACACCCAAGCCTGAGCACTCGTCAACCGGGCTCAAAGCAACCTGTCTTGGCTAGTCCCTCTGGAAAACGTGTGGCAGGCACTCAAATTGTTTTATATAGGAAAACTAATCTGTTAGGCAGAAGTGCAGAATAGCCAAAACCACTTCGAACATCACTGCCAAAGCAGCGTTCTCATAACGCCTGGGTCAAGTATTTGCCTTCTACGTGCTGTTGGGAGCCTAGATTTTCACTTTGAAATCTAGCTGTTGTTTTCTTGAACTTTACTGAAACTTTTGCCATATTTTTGTCTTCCTGTTCTGCAAGAGTACATAAGTGCAGTAGCTTCTGGGCCGGCTCGCACTGAAAGGTCATGTTTAATGGCTAAGCAGTGTCTCTTGCAGAAGCAAGAAACTACTGTAAGCTTGCTTGTTTGGACTACACTCAAATCCCATAATAACAAAGTAGCATCTTACAAAAAATAAGTTCGTTATATCCAAAAACTTGTTATAAAGGTTTATATATCATAATGGTTATTCCCTTGTACCTTGTTCTGCTACTGTCAGTATATGTCACGGACGGCCATTTTTGGCGACACCGCGTCACGGCAATTAACGGGCGCCGTACTCCCCGACTAACCGTGAGAAACGGCGGTGCATGAAAGGGAGCCGAGAAGGGCAGAATGGGGTGCTCTGCTTAGAACGTCGCCGCCGACGGTTAATCCTTTTGTAACAAAATTGGCGTCTGCAAGGTCGTAGAAGGCCGCGGTATACCCCGAACAAGGATTAGACTACAAGACGCCCCGGCTGAGAGCTAAGTGGTTGACCGTTTCCACGGGGAAAAGCGTGGGAAACGCTCTGGTGGCCAAGCCGTATGACAACAACCCGACAGGTTGTCACTCTCGCTAGTTGAGGTCCCTCTCCCAATTAAAAAGGGGTGGGGTCAAAATCTTTTTGGGGCGGAGTTTCCCATCAATTAAACGTGCATGATTGGACCCAGGTAGAGGTCTCTTGTCCCCAAGGAAGAGAGCGAGGAGACACGAGGGGGATTTAAGCGCAGGATTTTGCCCTGCTAGGCAGACTAGTCGCTGACCAAGATGGTGTAGAAACAGATCAACAAGCATCTCTTCTAGAAGTTTTTAGTGTGGCTCTGTATCGGCTGGCCACCTAAACTTAGCCGTTCGTCTAGTTGTGATGCGATATTAACGTCTGCAACGTAGACATCGGGACTTCGCCTCGAGTTAGCTCAACCTGCTCGAAGTCACCTGCAAGCACTAGCCTCCCGGAGCCACCAGCGTTGCAATACCGCCGACATCGCAGTCGTGCCAGAACTCTCTTCGACTTCTCGCATCCGATCGTCGGGGACACAACGCTGCCGGTCATCACACGTATGCCTTCATCTGTTTATATCTTCGAACTTTCTCCTCCGTCGTTCTATTCTTGTTCGTTTGTGTAGTTTGTAATAGTTCTCTCTCGTAAGCTGATTTATCGTTTCTGTTATATATTTCTTTAGTTGTATCAAGTGTCGATGTATTTTGTTAGTTGGATTGAAGTGTTGTATTAGATCCCGTGTGCTGCAATATCACTAGAGTAAAGTTGTTTTGTTTTCTCACGTCTCTGATCTCTTCACTGTCTCTGCTTGCGTACGGAACGAACCAACCTTCTGTCATTCCCATCGCCGACTTCGCGCTGGCGACGCTAGAGTGGCAGCTTGTAACAAAACTGGCGTCCGCGAGACAGGACGTTCCGTACAAGAGTAAGACAGTGAGGGGTGAACGAGAACCGTGCGGACAGCGCGGTGATAGAGCCGCACAGTTGAAGTGGTTGCAGCCTGCATAAGATTGCGCTGGTTTTATAGTGGCCTTATAGTGGCAGTTCGCAGTATGGAGTGTATGAATTTGGATAAGTGGATCGCGCACGGTAAACAGTTAGGCCTCGAGGGCGCCGAACTGAGACAATGGGTTAAGGAGCAGCAGGAACAGCCGTTAGCCAGAGAATAGCGGGCACTGGCCCGGGAAGAAAAAGAAAGGGAGAGAGAACGCGAAGAAAAGGAGAGAGAACGCGTTGAAAAGGAGAAAGAACGAGAAGCGGCAAGGGAAGCGGCTAGGGAAGCCGGAGAACGGGAAGTGCAGTTACTGCAATTAAAGATTCGCCTCAATGAGAGTAGCAGTGTGAGCAGATCAAGCAGTGAGCACGGCAATGCCGGGGAGGAGCCGAGTTTGAGAATACACGCAGGTAGACTGCTCGTCACCTTTGACGAAGGAAGGGACGACTTAGATGCGTTTATACGCCGGTTTGAGAGCATCGCCAGAGGGCAAAAGTGGCCTGAAAGCCAATGGGTGACGGCGCTTTCGACATGTCTTACAGGAGAGGCGCTAAGTGTTTATGGCAGGCTACCGCCTGCAGATGCAGCGGACTACACCAAGGTTAAAACCGCCCTCCTGAAGCGCTTTCGCTTCACGGCGGATGGGTTCCGAGACAAGTTTAATAAGGAGAGGCCAGTAGGGGGTGAAACAGCAACACAGTACGTGGCCCGCTTAAGACATTACTTCGATAGATGGGTTGAGCTGTCCAAAACTGAGACAGAATTCGAGTCCCTCCAAGCATTGTTGATTAGAGAGAGGTTTTTGCATGGATGTGGTTCGAACCTGGCATTATATTTGAAAGAAAGGAGGGCGGAATCCCTGGAAGACATGCTTGAGCTGGCAGACCAGTTTTTGGAAGCTCAGGGTGGAGCAAGCCTAGCGAAAACAAAGAAAGATGGTCCCATAACGGACGAAAAGGGGAAATACGGAAAAGGAGGCAACAGCCACTCACCACTACCAAGGTGCTATATTTGCAATCGTGGGAATCACCCACCGCACAGGTGTCGCAACAGACCTGCCGCTAATGTAGCCATCGTCTGCTTCAAGTGTGGGAAAAAAGGACATAGGGCAAACGACTGCCGGTCAGGAGCAAATAACTCACTCCAGGCATCCTGCCTCTACGCACCAAGGGAAACGCGTGAGGATCCCATATGCGACGGGTATGTCGAGCTTAGGAATGGCGAAAAAGTCCCCGTCGTCAACGCCGTAAGGGCGACACCGCCGAAAAATCTGGCCGAGAACCTACCAGTGGCCACAGGGACCCTCCGAGGCACAGACATATCAGTGTTGCGGGATACGGGGTGCAACACAGTAATCGTGCGGAGGAAGTTGGTGAAGGAAGACGAGCTGACAGGTACAAGCAGACTCGTCTACTTGGTTGACGGAACAGCGAGGATGCTGCCCGAAGCACGGATTGAGGTTGACACCCCCTACTTTACTGGCAATCTGACAGCACTATGTCTGCAAGATCCACTGTATGACCTCATTCTGGGCAATATCGAGGGCGTAAGACCTTCTAATGATCCCAGAAAGCAGACTGAAAAACCAGTCGCGACAAAGGAGTTAAGAGAAGAGCCTGTGGCAGCAGCTATAACCCGTTCCCAAGCGCACGCGCAGCCGGGAAAATTTGCCAAGCTTCGTACGCCTGGGACCACAGCGGGATTGCCGGGAGATAACTATGGCGGCGAGCAGAGGGGAGATGCGACACTCAAACAGTGTTTTGAGAAGATCGGCAGGAAGCAAACATGCCGAAATGAGAAGGGAATCATCGAGTACAAACAAGAACAGGGACTGCTGTACCGACAGTACACAGAGGCCAACGGACGGCTTGTACGCCAATTAGTCGTTCCGCGCTGCCACCGAGAAGCTGTGCTTAAAACGGCACACGATGGTATAATGGCAGGACACTTGGGCACGCAGAAAACCAAGGACCGGATCTCGGAGGAGTTCTTTTGGCCAGGCATAACAGCTGACGTAAAAAGGTTCGTCGCCTCATGTGACATTTGTCAGCGCACCGTACCAAAGGGCCGTGTACCACATGTTCCCCTGGGGAGGGCACCCATAATCGACACCCCGTTCAAGCGAGTGGCGATCGATATAGTGGGACCGATTCACCCGCCCTCAAAGCATGGGAACCGATACATTTTGACTTTGATGGATTATGCGACCCGGTATCCAGACGCGGTGGCGCTCCCGAGTATCGAAACTGAGCGAGTGGCCGAAGCCCTGGTCGAGATGTTCTCCCGATTTGGCGTCCCCCGCGAGGTACTGAGCGACCTTGGCACGAACTTCACATCGGACCTGATGAAGGAAGTAGCGCGGCTCCTTTCCGTGTGCCAGCTCCACACCACCCCATATCACCCCATGGCGAATGGCTTGGTGGAAAATTTCAACGGCACCTTAAAATTAATGTTGAAGCGCATGTGCGCCGAAAAACCGAGAGATTGGGACCGCTACCTGGCACCTCTCCTCTTTGCCTATAAGGAGGTTCCGCACGCCAGTATGGGGTTTTCACCCTTCGAGCTTCTCTACGGCCGCCATGTGAGGGGACCCTTGGCGATACTGAAGGAGCTGTGGACAAACGCCGACTTGACTCAAGAAGCTAAGACGACGTACCAGCATGTCTTCGATCTTCAGAACCGTTTGGAGGAAACGTGCCGCCTGGCACACGAGGAGTTGGAAAAAGCCGGAGCACGGTACACGAAGCTGTACAATCGAAAGGCGAAGGAGCGGAGTTTTAACCCCGGAGACAAGGTACTAATTTTACTTTTAACCGACACGAATAAGCTGCTGCTGCAATGGAAAGGCCCTTTTGAAGTCCGGGAAAAAAAAAGGTGAAGCTGACTACGTCATAGACACGGCTGGCGGCAGAAAAATCTTCCACGCCAACTTACTAAAAAGATACGAGGAGAGGGACAGCCCCTCCACCAAGGTGTGCAACGTGACATTTGGTGTTGTGGAATCAAGCGAGGACGAGCATATTCCAACCCCTGACTGGCTGAAAGTAGAAGGGGAAGAAGACGTGAAGCTCTCCGACAAACTGGACGCTCAGCAGATCGGACAGCTGCAAAGAATTGTCAGGGAACACGCTCGTATTTTCTCGGATGTCCCGGACAAAACTGACTGGGTCCACTGCAACCTCGAACTCACCACGAGTAACCCTGTCCACGTGAAACAATACCCTCTTCCCTTTGCAACGCGGGAAGGTGTAGAGAAAGAGGTGCGGGAGATGGAGAAGCTCAGCATCATTGAGAAATCAGAGTCCCCTTATAATTCGCCAGTCATTTTGGTAAAGAAGCCCGACGGGACAAATCGACTGTGTATCGATTTTCGACGCCTGAACAACGTTCTGGTGGCCGACTCCGAACCTATGACAAGAACTGACGCGGTGTTTGCTACAGTGGGAAAGAAGAAGTATTTCTCGAAGCTCGACTTCGTGAAGGGCTATTGGCAGATCCTGCTGACCGAAGAGTCCAAAGCGAAGACGGCCTTCTCGACGACATCGGGACTATATCAGTTCCGCTTCATGCCATTCGGCATCAAGACAGCGCCTGCTGTATTTGCTAAGTTGATGCGGAAGGTTGCAGAAGGTATACCCGGTGTGGACCACTACTACGATGATGTACTGGTAGCCACCAAGACATGGGAAGAGCACCTGAGGTCCCTGGGACTGCTTTTTGAGCGCATACAGAGGGCCGGGCTTACAGTGCGCCCCAGTAAATGTGAACTTGGTGTAGAAGAAATCGACTTCTTGGGACACCGAGTTGGCAAGGGCAGATTGCAACCACTGGGGAAAACACTCGACAAGATCGGAGCTGCACCACGTCCTTCAACCAAGCGACAAGTGCGCGCCTTCCTCGGTTTGACCGGATACTATCGGGAATTTATCCCGAATTACGCAGAAGTCAGCGCTCCCCTTACAGATTTAACTCGGAAAGGCGAAGCTAACTCGGTGAAATGGACAGCAGCCCACGAGGAGGCTTTTCGAAGTCTCAAACAACATGTCTCGATGGAGCCGATACTACGGCTACCAGATTTGCACCAACCATTCGTACTTTGAACGGACGCATCGGACACAAGTCTCGGAGCCGTGCTCATGCAGGCCCACAAAGGCAAGCTCCACCCCACAGCTTATGCCAGCCGAAAGCTGCTTCCACGGGAGGCTTCCTATAGTACCATCGAACGCGAATGTCTCACGTTGGTATGGGGAATTCAGAAATTCTCCATGTACTTATATGGAGTACATTTTTGTGTCCAGACAAACCACCAGCCTCTGAGT
Source organism: Rhipicephalus annulatus (assembly GCA_013436015.1). Taxonomy (NCBI): domain Eukaryota; kingdom Metazoa; phylum Arthropoda; class Arachnida; order Ixodida; family Ixodidae; genus Rhipicephalus; species Rhipicephalus annulatus. Next base: position 533,644 of record WOVY01009847.1, read on the forward strand.
TATATCCAACAGGCGAAACAGCTGAACGCTCGAGTACTTCGATGGAGTTTACTACTCCAAGAGTACCAGTTCACCATTACGCATATTAAGGGTAGCGAAAACGTGGGAGCCGATTACTTGAGCCGGATATAGTTCTTGAGGTCTATGAGCATGTTGTTTTTTTTTCCTTTCGTCGGTTGTTTTCTGTTTGTATGTGCGTATTTCATTGTATAAGAAGTGTATTTTGGGTTATTTTCTTTTTGCTTGGTGTATTGGTTGTTTTTACTTGCTGTAATGCACATTGAAGGATTGCACTACAGTAGAGGAGCGCACCTGCTCCGTTTTTGTTTCGTAGTATACATTCGTGCAGTGTATTCTGTATGGATGGCTGCCGTACACGGCTATTTCCTCTTCTTGTTTGTATTGCGCCTTGATATTCTTGCGTGTAACTGAAGCTGGTACTCTAACAATTTGTTTTTTTTTTTCTTTTGTTGTTACTTTGATGCACTCTGCCTAGTTGTGTTGTGTATGAGAGGGACAGCCCTCATGTCTCCCTTGTTGGTGGTGTTTTGTTCCTTGTTGTCGAAAAAATTCCCCTCCGTGTGAACAAATGTTATGAATAACATTCTGAAAGTGGGGGGCAATGTCACGGACGGCCATTTTTGGCGACACCGCGTCACGGCAATTAACGGGCGCCGTACTCCCCGACTGACCGTGAGAAACGGCGGCGCATGAAAGGGAGCCGAGAAGGGCAGAATGGGGTGCTCTTCTCAGAACGTCGCCGCCGACGGTTAATCCTTTTGTAACAAAATTGGCGTCTGCAAGGTCGTAGAAGGCCGCGGTATACCCCGAACAAGGATTAGACTACAAGACGCCCCGGCTGAGAGCTAAGTGGTTGACCGTTTCCACGGGGAAAAGCGTGGGAAACGCTCTGGTGGCAAAGCCGTATGACAACAACCCGACAGGTTGTCACTCTCGCTAGTTGAGGTCCCTCTCCCAATTAAAAAGGGGTGGGGTCAAAATCTTTTTGGGGCGGAGTTTCCCATCAAATAAACGTGCATGATTGGACCCAGGTAGAGGTCTCTTGTCCCCAAGGAAGAGAGCGAGGAGACACGAGGGGGATTTAAGCGCAGGATTTTGCCCTGCTAGGCAGACTAGTCGCTGACCAAGATGGTGTAGAAACAGATCAACAAGCATCTCTTCTAGAAGTTTTTAGTGTGGCTCTGTATCGGCTGGCCACCTAAACTTAGCCGTTCGTCTAGTTGTGACGCGATATTAACGTCTGCAACGTAGACATCGGGACTTCGCCTCGAGTTAGCTCAACCTGCTCGAAGTCACCTGCAAGCACTAGCCTCCCAGAGTCACCAGCGTTGCAATACCGCCGACATCGCAGTCGTGCCAAAACTCTCTTCGACTTCTCGCATCCGATCGTCGGGGACACATCGCTGCCGGTCATCACACGTATGCCTTCACCTGTTTATATCTTCGAACTTTCTCCTCCGTCGTTCTATTCTTGTTCGTTTGTGTAGTTTGTAATAGTTCTCTCTCGTAAGCTGATTTATCGTTTCTGTTATATATTTCTTTAGTTGTATCAAGTGTCGATGTATTTTGTTAGTTGGATTGAAGTGTTGTATTAGATCCCGTGTGCTGCAATATCACTAGAATAAAGTTGTTTTGTTTTCTCACGTCTCTGATCTCTTCACTGTCTCTGCTTGCGTACGGAACGAACCAACCTGCTGTCATTCCCGTCGCCGACTTCGCGCTGGCGACGCTAGAGTGGCAGCTTGTAACAGTATAATTATATTCATTGCAAAGCTATTTTTATTTACTTTCTACAACTGATATTTTATTATATCCGGATTCGTTATATCGAGGTTTGAGTGTAGTTGGTTGGGGAATGATGATTTGTGACAAACTCAGTTATCACTGACAATGAATGCTTGGCAAGAGAGGGAGTAAAAAGACATCTTTAATTGGCATAAGGATTAATTGCAGGATCATTATTCTTAATCTGCCTAATGTCTCGGGGAAGAGGCCCCATTCCGGGGATGACAGTTTAGCATAGCATCCTGGAATATGAGCTGTCATAGAAAGAGACCCAGGTAAAAATTTGCAACTGGAAATCCACTGGTTTCTACTGGTAATAACTGGTATTAGCTGGTCCCAGTTGATAACTAACTGGTCCCAGTTGATTCCATTTGCAACTGGTTTTAGTTAGCAGAACATGAGAAACTAGCAAAGAGTGAACTATGTGGACATTTCACTAAGCTGGTTGGTTCATAAAGTGTACTTGACCTAGTTCGTTCTTAGTGGCTTGTAAAAATGCATGCTAAGCTGAAACAAAAAGAACACAAAACTGACACCATAAGGTAAGAGACTGGTGGGCAAGTCGGTATATCATAATCATTAAAGAAGAGTATGCAAAATAATGTGAGACAAGATGAAGGCCACAGGACATGCACATGTGCTGTGGCTTCTTAGTCTTGCTTTGTACTAATTTGCATTCTATTTAATCATTTTGACAACATGAAGATTGTGCTGTTTATGCTGTCATCTGAATGTGGTTTTTCTTCCTGCTTGATTTATGCCTTTCTTTAGTATTGATGATGCCTCGCCAATAGTTGGTTTTGGCACATAAGGAGGGGGCACAGGGTTGTAGACCAATAGTTACAACGACTTAAGCTTGGGCATGTTGGTAAAACATTAGAAGGAACACAGTGCAATAAAAGCCCTTCTTTACACTGTGTTTCTCGCAGTACTTACAGCATTCGGCTGCTGTGCTGAAAGACGCAGATTCATTTTCTTCATCGGTAGCACATTTTTTGTAATTACGTGAGGTCTGAAGTTTAATGAGATAAAATGTAACTACACTCACACCTCGATATAACGAACCCAGATATAAAGAAACATTATTTATAACAGAGTAAATTAAGAATAGCCTTGTAATAGATATAGTGTCAGGAATATACCTTTATGACGAATTTGGATACAACGAATTTATTTTGCTGCAAGATGCAATTTTGTTATAACAAGGTTTCACTGTATTAATCTCTCAAAATGTCTGGAATTAGGGTTGCCAGGTTTGTTTACAATGTACCAAAATGGCAACTTTTTTTTTTTTACCCTGTGGTGGCAGAAAAGTCTTGGCTATTTCCCAGCCACATAATTCTTTCCTTGAGTGAAACTTAATTATATTTATCTAGTGACGTCACTGTTGTTGGCTTTTAAGTATGAAGTGACCAGACGTGGCACCAAAGTGTGTTTTGGCACTTACGTTAACCAAAAGAAAGGACCATTGGATGCGTGGCTGAAACTTGGAGAAAAACTCTTGTATAGGGCCTCATTTTGAAGACCACCTGTTCATGAACGTGACAACAAATTGTAATTGCACTAGACAATTTAAAGTGCTCCATATTTAGCAAGCCTTTTGTTCATCCTCATTGGAAATAAGATATTCGATAAACTGTCTGTTTTATTTTTTGTAATTAGGTATGGACTGCAACTCGGAAATATTTACTGCTCGGTATTTGTTATGGCACAAGAAACGATTTCAAAAATGTTCAGAATTTACGCTTCAACGCAAGTAAGCGGGATGTTGAGAACACTCATGCATACTCGTTTTTATTATCATTATGAGGCTTGTACTTTTAGTCATTTTCGGAGAAGGCACGGAGTACGCGTGAAAATAGTGTTATTTCCGCAGCAGGATGAGAAACTTTGTCATCCTGCACGATATAACTGTTGTAGTCAACATACGCTTTATTATGTCGAGTTATGATATTGAGACATATCCACCGAAAGGTTCTCTATTAAGTCATTCAATTAAACACTTTAATGAAGCATGCTCTAAGTCTTTTCATATTTGCGTGGCTACTTTAGGCTACATTTGTTGCGCTTGTCTCAAGTTGGTTAGTTTGTAGCTATTTTTCAAGTTTCTTGGCTATTTTAGGCCTTTTTGACCTGGCAACCTTACCTGGAATGAGACACAGAGAATGCCTACCTGGAAAGCCACTTTCACTATCACCGCCTTTTCTGACTGATAGTGGCAGAGCAGCTGGTAGGCAGGTTTGAAAGAAATGAGACGTGAACTGGCAACTAAAACAAGACTTCTTTTTAATGTACACATTTGAAAAAAAAAAGAAGGTATATTTACACATGCTGCTGCGCAAACACAAGAAGGCATTACATGGACACACGCATGATGATGAAAAATGTTACGGCAAGGCACAAAGCCAGTGTGAATTTTTGCTGGCTTTCTTGAGTGACGACAGTTAGGTTTTAGGACTGGCATTATTTTTGTGAGCAGAACGTGCCATGTAAAAGAAATATATGATCACTTTTTCTTTTCCAGTAAACATTCATTCGTCGCCATCAATTAAAGCAGCCATTTCAAAACTTTCGAATCGGCTGATATACACAGCTAATAACTTGCAAAATGGGCATCTGTGTTCACAAGAGGAACTGAACAGCTTGGAACAATGCAAAAAAAAAGACAACAGAAATGATTTTTTTTCTACGTTCCTCAAAGGTGCTTCTTCTGTTCTATAGAACACTATAAGGGCCTCAAATGTGAAACGTATTATTGACTCAGCTTTCTGCACCAACACTGTGACACTGTCAATGTAATCATCTTTGCGACATATTGAATGTATTATTTTTGTAGTGTTTTGTTTTTCGTTGCTTAATACACCTTTCATAATCAGCTGAAAGTCTTTTTATAATGCTCTCTCACAACATGCACAAAATGTGAGAAACGTTTCAATAGAATGGTTCTGTTGTATTTTCCTTCAAGCTTCAAACATTCACAACCTTAGACAAAGATAGGGTCATCGTTGTGGAAAGTGTTAGTAAAAAATAGCGTTGAACGTAGCGCTGTCTCACCAGCTCCGTGCAACAAGTCATGGCACATTGTGACACAATTATCAATTGACATCGGACACGCACAACAGAAAATATATATATATATACCTAGATATAAAACTCTCTTTTTTTTTTGTCCAAAGATTTCTCAAACAGCAGCCATTAACTCAAGCGCATATATCGAGATGAGAGTAATTAGATGGTTTGTCTCACTGCCAGCCGAAAAATGAACGAGCAAGAATGTATGAAAATATGTCTTCAAGGTTACTCACATAATGCTGCACATTGTGGTAATTAAGTTGAGGGATGTTTAGACGTGAAGATTGAAAAGCCTGACACTCGGCAAACTCCTATGCAAAAAAATCAACAGTACTGAAATGAACTGATGGATTGACACAGATTAAAAGTTTTTTCGTAACTTTTTCTTGAATTTGGTTGTATTTAGGTATACTTGGGCTCAGTGCATCAGTTGCGTATGAGACTGAATGTATTTCCAACATGAGCAGGCTAATTGAGCTTTGTGCATGTAAGTGAATCGTAAAAGGATAAGGAACAAAAATTTATAGGATGTTCTCATTTTGACTCGTGCATTAGAAATAATCAACCCCAGGTTTTCTCTGCAATCGGTGCGTGGTTCTTTGAAAATATCTTGTAGTTTGCACTTCAATTGCATACAGTTAGCTCCAGGGTCGCCATAGGGCACACCTTGTTGGCCCTCTTAGTGATGTCATACAGTATATTCATATGGAACGTGCTTGGGGTGGGGATGCTGAAGCCAAACGTCTTTTAGCATTTCTTTTTGTCTCTTTTTGTACTACCCTGTGTCAATTTCACTCCCATTATCCTCATTGCTTTTCAGTTTTTTATTGGTCACTTATCACTATGCATGTACAAGCCAGTTTAACTTGTGCTCATTTTGCGGACCCATACATCACTGTATTACTCATAAGCGAAATCCTCGGCATGATGTGCAGCGCCCTTAATGCGGCTCAAATCACCCTCAAAGTTATATGATTCTGTTGGAATTAGATGCATTTACATTTTTTAAATGGGCCATACAGCAAATCTTTTTTTTTTTCATCACAAAAGATACAAGTATGGTATGTCCATTTCAAATATATGTGTATATGTAATGAAGAAATTGTCGGAGAGCTTTGGGAACAGCTAAGGCACATCAGAGCTGTGCGTATGCCCTACAGTAAGAAAGATTGTTGACCGATTCTTTTTAAGCACTTTTTGAAATGCCTTAGCAGAGTTATAACTGTGAAAGAGGATGCAGGATGCGCAAGAGCTTGATGGTTAACAAAATTAAAATGTGTCATTTGGAAGGAATCTCACATGCACGCTAAATAAATTAATGGAGGAATGCGTCGCTTTCGAAGGCAAATCGTGGAATGTCGTCATCTGCGTTTAGTTTTCTACGCTGCCATTTTTATGAAATTTTGACGGCGTGGTGATAGATAATGACGAGAAAAGCTGCAGTTGCCCGAGAAACAGTTTAAAAAATACAATCTATGCGAGAAAGAAAGTAGTCTTGTAGGGATGAGCGGCGCAAACTCTACATGAAGCGTTGAGCGAGGACTAGGTGTTTCGAAAAATATGAACAACGCAACGATGTAAAGGCAGGGGCGGAGCTTTGTGTGCTGCCTTGTACGTGGAACGAGCAAATGTGTGGTTTGTACAGCACTTGACTTCATTTCACTTGGGACGGTGACCACACAAACGTGATGCAGGCTTCGAACAATGTTACAGTCTGTGTTACTTTGCATTTTGATGTATAGGCACTTTGCTTACGCCTTCTCTGTCTTGCAGACTTCAAACTCTCCTTACTTCACTTTTTATTTGCAGCTAATATACTGCAGCTGCCGCGTTATAGAGGAAAAGTGGTTCGTTTTCTTGTTAGCACACATTTTCTCCTTCATTGTACACGTATGTAGAACTGGGATGCTCTCGTAAAAAGTAGTCATCTGCAGTTTTTCTGATTTCAGGCATGAATCATTGTTGTATAACAATTGTTATTTTCTGGAAGTATGAGGAACGTAACATGGTGTACTGATCGCCATGCTGGAATTAATATCTCGGAGGCAGTTCTGCTTGGCAACGTTTGCCAATGAATATTTTAACAGTGTGAAAGTGTTTATAGGTGGATTACCCTGTGGCCCAAGAAAGTGATCTCGATTACTTTTGAATTTTTCACTTATTGTTTTGCTCTATTTATGTCTTGAAAAGTAGTGTCAAGAGCATCTTATATTATAGAAAAAAAAAAGTTGACAACATTCATAACAAGGAGACAAAACAGCTTTTCCTTACTACAGAGCGCTGCACATTCTGATTTGTATTTGCAAGGCAAATGCGTAAAGTATAAAAAGGCACAGAGTTTAGTTTTTGGCTTTCTAGATGTTCATCCAAGAACTTAGTTGAAGGCGCAGAACACAGGAATGAAAAATATCTGGCTCTTACCAAGACTGTCTGTGTAAAGCCTGCATCATTAGTCATTAAGTAATATAGCATTTCACATTGAAGCAGTCGGAAGTAGCGATTTCACGAGCTGCCACACATATAGTAGCTGTCCACAATCGTGTCAACTCTTTAAAAAAAAAGGTAATAGTATTAAAAAACTAAACAAGATTCACTCGGAAGCACAATAAAAACGCACATGTCAGTCATTTTGCATTGTCCAACGGAAGGGGGCGATCATATCCTGGAGTTGTAGTGTCCGTTGGAGAGATGCGATCCCGGACCGTTCCGGTGGAGCGGCTCTTTGCTGGAGTGGTGCGAGTACCGGCTGTTGGGCCTGGAGTGGACGATCGTGTAGTGGTCGCTCCCATTGCTCACTGACCGGGCGGAGTTAAGGGTGGAGCCGCCCGAGGTATATCCCGGTTTGTTGAGCGACGTCCGCGATCCATACTGGGAGCTCGGCACCCAGCTTCCCTTGTAGGGGTCGTAGTCCTCCATCTCGGATGGTTCCTTCTCTTCGACCTAGTCATCGAGGAAGGTACAGAGCTGTAGCTTAACACAAAATGTAGGAACATGTTTTATGATGCATGAGCACTGATTGACACTTTATTTTATTCCAAGCACTTCTGGTTTCCCGAATAATCAGAAAAAATCGCGTAAAAGGTAATGCTGGTGCAAAATGAATGGGTCTGGTTCAAGGTAAGAGTTGCAATGTATACATACAATAATATAGCATAAATTTGCTTAATATGATGGCCATATAGCCATAAGAATAGTTAATGAATATTAGCCTAATGAGTTCAATAAAAGAGCAGAAAATTACCTCTCAAGCAGCTGGTACAGTTGCAGCACCAGGCGTAGCAGATGTCATCCGTATTATGGTGAAAATAACAGTGCAAAAGACGACAGACTAATACACGGAGACAAACAAACGCTGATTTTAGTGCTCGTTTGTCGCTGTGTGTTAGTTAGTTTATCGCCTTTTGTGCTGTTATTTTCACGATCACAAATAACCAACTAGCCCGAGTCAGCACCATTGTGAAGTTCATCCGCGCGCTTATTTTCAACATGGCCTCCGAGATTAGAGCTCTAGCAGCGCAACAAAACACCACAAGTTTACTCCAGGAATTCCCCAGGGCACACGAAGACAAACGTGCGAGTGCAACTTCCAGGCATCTGTGCCGAAGATTAGGGTTTTGAGCAATAGTTTTGTTTTGTAAACAGTATTTCATGACTCGATTGTTATAGCGCGAGCTTGGAACAACAAAAAAAAAGACAAGAAAGCGAGCGCCAACTTCTACCTGAGTTTACTGGGCAGAGCGTGAAAACATATATAAAAGACAATTTCGATGAAGTTTCACTTTTTTAAATATAGTTAATGTACAGGACAGCTTCTGACAGTGCCTAACCTAGTGTCTCGCTGTGTATTTTACAATACCACAGTGTATTAGTACTGGTTTACCATACGGTAAGTAACAAAACACCGTACTGTTGTGGATTACTTGCAGCTTTCTTAAAAACATGTTTGCTGCCTGGTGGTAATGTGATGAACTTATCTAAGTGACATTTAATAGGGATCTTGCTCACTACATGCCCACCACAACCATACCATATTTATGTATTTACCATCTACTAAAACGGCACTACTAAAAGACTCTATTACCTATGTGTGTGTGTGTGTTATTTAAAAATTATGAAGAACTTGACATGGGTGTTGAAGTTTGAAGGACGTGGATGACGTGCACACGGACTATATACTGGTTTGAATGACGTGCGCTTAGTAAAAAAATGACGGAGAACACAAGTGTTCAAACCGTCAACAAAGGTGTTGATGGCGTGAACTTCATGGACCATATGATGGTTCGAACAACATGTGCATATTGTAAAACAAAGAACTTCACATGAGTGTTGGCGGTTTGAACTACGTAGACTAGCTCGCACAATAATCCTGTTGGCAAGCGCAAATGGCCGTCCTTAACCACCTCGACGCATACCTCTGTCTTCGTGCATGTGCAGGTTAACGAGGAGCAGAGGAAGATGTTGACGATGAGCATGACGAGCAGCAGGATGGCCAGGCAGATGCAGAGGCCGATGAGCCACGGGAAGCGCCACTCCGTGCACTCCCGCAGGGGTGCTGACACTGCGAAGGGAGAAAAAAAAAGGAGGTATCACATACCTGGCATGCTTTTTAGAAGTTCATCATGGAATGCATGGGCTTTTGGGGGCTCTTTATGGTTAATCCAGTAAGACCAATATACTTTGAGCAATATCTCACGTTGGGTACCTTTTTTTTTTTAAGTGACACTCGGTTTGTTTAGCCTGCTTAGATGTTATCTTGAAGTACTTGAGTTCGTTTTTATGGGCAAAAAATGTTGGTCATTCGTGATAAAGTGAAAGAGGAAAAGTTTTAATGTTTTGCCTAGATGCCTTCCGAGTGTGGCTTCTTCTGAATAACTGTCAGTGAATTTGCCAACTTTTCTCATGCTAATTTTCACCGATACTCCGTTACCGCAAAAGTGATGTCATAACACATTAATCTGAGCATTTTCCAGTAATTAATCCTACTTTAACAGCAATACTGTAAAGCGTGTTTATCTCGGAGTCAATAATGTTTTGTTTTTGCATGAGTAGAATATCCTAGGCCTAAAATAGAGTGAATTGTAGCTGTTGGTTACATTCGTTTCGAGCAAACATGAATTACACTTTTGACACGGCTCGCACAAAGCGGCTATCCGAACTGCTCATCGAATGAGCCAGTGTCTTCGGTGAAGTGGTCATACGAAAGTGGTCATAGCTCTGTCTTCGTGACACACACAAAAAAATAATGCCCAAATGAAAGCATGTTTATCATGCAGAAGGTTCAATTCAACTGGCGCTAAATGTATCTAGCTCTGTCATCGCCACTTGCAAAACTTGCAACTTGCAAAAGCAAGTTCTGTGCGCAAATGTGTACAAAGCGCCTTAAAGTGCTAACTTTCATGCTCGAACCACATTTACATCTTGCTAGCACTGATTTTCCTCCATTGAACTATCAGCCATTGAAATGCTGTTGCTGGAAATGGAAAAAATCAAAGAGGAGGGCTAGGGTAGGTCACATGGGAGAGCAGTCTGGTTGTTCAAATACGATATCAATAGCCTCTATGGCCTCCCTGGACTGGTTTTCATGTCTGTCCCATCTGTTAGAGTGGTCAGTATAGGCAGGTTTGTATGCAAAATTTTTTGCCAAGGTGGGTAAGACACCTTCTTGATCCAAAGTGAGGGCAGGACAGGCAGATGGCCATTTCACACTATGTATGCATGGTGGAAAAAAATTCTGGGAGGGGAAAGAGGACACGGGCCTAGAGTGCCACCCACTGGCTACACTCTAAAAAAAGAGCGAGTAAAAAGGGTGTCTTTTTGTCCCACAACAATAATCATCTATATTGCGTTCCATCCTTGCGCTATCGCCCCGCGCCCGGTACATTCCGGTCACGATTGACATGCCCATTATCAGGGTTACATTGCATTCTTGATAGGAAAGTGGCCAGCGCCGAGTTTTCAAGAAAGGAAGCCCATGCTAGCCTGATGACGATTATTGTTGTGGGACAAAAAGACACCCTTTTTACTCGATATTTTTTTAGAGTGTACACTCCGGAGTTTGTTTCATGACCGTTGCTTCGGATGAAAATTCAAGATTAATCTCCTTTGGATTTAAATTGAGCGATTGTGAAAACTCTATGCCAAGACAGTAGCTCAGCGTAATGTATATTTTTTTTATTCATGTTCTCTTGAAACAAGGTCCTCTTTCTTTTTTTTTAAATAGCACAATCTTATGCCCGCATGTTGCATGATTGTGCTTGCTCCTTCATGCTTCCTAAGTATTGCTGCTTTGTTGTGGGAATACAGTGTTACATGATAAGTACTGTTAGTAGCAACAATTTCGGGCTCATGAGCGGCAGAGAAGAAAATTTTCAGAACATTTCTGCACATACATTAGTGCAGTTGTTAGAGAAATGAGGAATATAAAAAATATTAAGTCAGTCGAAAATATTGCTCACTTTGTTCTTATTAAGCAGTATGCTTAGCTACATGTTTCTCGCATTTTTAGGTTCATCCAGCACTTGTTTCTTCAAACATGACTGTTGTAGTCTGAGTATGGCAATTAAGAAACAATCGGCAAGTTCTTAATAATCTGCTTAGTGAGAGCATTTAGGCAAAGTTTTACGTTGTGTGCAGACATGGTAGATGTCTGAATGGCTGCGGTTTGTGAACTTTTCTGTAGAGGCAATATCTTAAGACCATGATTGTTCGTCAATAAGCCTAATTAACCCTGTAGTTTCATGGTTGTCCGCTACTTTACGACAACTGTTATGCAACAGATGAGTAGCCCACATCACACTTGGGCATCAACCTGTCCTTAGATACTTTTGATTGGAAAAAATAATTGTTTGACTATTCATTCTCTTCTACACTGCGGATACTCGAAATATTCCGAAGTATTTGTTGTTTTTATTGCATATACGAATGTAACTAGATTTTTTTTTTCCTGGTTATATTCTTAAAACATGTATATAGGCTAATATTCATGTTACTGCTGCCATTTGAGGGCCTTCATGCACATTCAAGCTGTATGGTGCAGCTTTTCGCCTGACGGACCCCCCGACAAATTCGTTTGAAAAATAAAAAACCTTTCCGATTCTGGTTGCCATTGCTTTCACTGCTCAGGGTAGCAGTGTCGATGCACTTGAATATTGACAGAGGAATATGGCTGACTTTATAAACAGTTGCAAAAAGTACAGGCATGTTCAAAATAATTCGGAACATCGAACACGCAACCGCTCGCTGGCTGAGGGCACAGGCGGATAAATACTGGCAAGGTCTGTGCGTCCACTGTCTACCTAGTGAGCAAGTTTATCTCCCTATAGTGCATCTAGGTTAGCGTTGTTTTGCTTCGTAAAAGTAATGCTGGGTGCTCTGCAGCGATACGGCTACAATGACTGCACAGACAGGGTCCTGTAGCATACCATGCACAGTAATTCATGAATGCTATGATTTCTCGATTCCTTGCAGCGTGTTCTCACGTTATCTGCATCCATTCTGGGAGACTGCGTGAAAGTAAGACGGCATGGCTACAGTGGCAACGCTGCCTTCTTTGAACCGCGCTAGTCTGTTTTGCATTTCAGGACACTTTGTATTATTATATGACCACCCTCGTTACAGGCATGTCTGCGATAGTGCCAATAAAACATTTTATAAAAAAATTAAATAAGATGGCATGCTTGTCAAACCAAATTTCATGCATACTTTAATAAGCTCCGTATGACTCTGGTGTTTTTTATTTGCGCACCACATTTCCTGGTTTGCATATAACTTGCGTATCAGTCAATTACAAAATTTGGGGGCTTGGTAATGAGCATTTCTACGTTTCGATCATGTGTCATTGTTTGTTGCCACAGGAATTCGTTATCTTCTGAACTGAGGTCATATAGAACAATAGTCAATGGTAGTGTGCCTAAGCTAAATGCAAAATAAATAGCATCATATTAGATATATATGTATACCTGGAATAAGACTAGTTTCTTTTTTTTTTTGTACAAAAACGAAGAACTGAAACCATACTACGTTTCTCCGATATGCTCGTGGCCACCCTTGGCCAGCGTTAGTCACTGTCACTCTCCACAAATAATTCGATGAAATCATGAATACAGCCCAACGTAACAAAGGAAGAAAAAAACATAGAAGCTCGCGAATACGCATCCACAAAGACATATGCTCATGACATGTGATGCAAAGACATATGCTCAAAGACATGTGATGCATGTGCACGCACACTTTGTCACAGACACCGAACGCTCAGCCCCCCTTTATCAAAGCACTAAGAGGCGCATAGTGCTACTGTTTTGTCTCAATGCAATGCAAATGCATAATAGGTGCACTGGGAAGCACCTAGGTGCACTGGGGAGCAGTGAATAGGTGCACTGGGGAGCAGTGCCTGCTTTCTAGAGACCTCAAACATGCAGTCAGTCTTGCTACTTTTCTTCGGGCACGCTTCGACGGAGAGCGAACGCTTGTTCGGTGTTCTGAATTATTGTAAGAGGGCCTTTACATAAATATATATGTGCTTCTGTTCGCATGCCCAGGTATTGTACTGCTACAGCCAAGTGCTGTTAGTATTATATACTAACAGCTCTTAGTAGTAGTATACTAATAACAAAACTGTAGTGAAATTTATTCATTTGTTAACCCTATCAAGTGGGCCTGAAAAGAATACCATGTGCTTCTTAGGCAACTAAGAGCTTCCTGTAGCAATGTTGTTTTGTTCTGTGGCAGATTGCGTGGCAATCCTTCATGTCGGCATTTCGTTTAGTTGTACTCTCTGTCGTGTGCAGTGTACTTTTACTTATGTTGAGCACAAACATGCAAACATTGTGCGTGAATGTGAAGCAGTCAACTACACATAGTTTCGATGGCAATTCTGATTCTACATAAATAAAATATGCAGTACTGAAATGCACAAAAGGAAAACATTTGTATATATATTCCCAGTGATTATGTGTGTCCAGAAGGCTTTAATGTCATAGGCAAAGCTGTTAATTGAAAGGTAGTTCGAGTTAGTTGGTGTTTGAGTTAGTTGGTTTTTTTATGTTATTGACGACGGTAACGTGCTGAAAGCGCAGCACGGACTAGGGTAGACTTAGGGATGGAAACGCTTGTCCCTTATTCGACCAATGTCATCCTACAGTGCTTTACCCTTGTTAACAATACTAATAAGGCACAAGTGAACACAATCAGAAGTAATTCAACTGTTACGCTCATTGCTTCTAAACGAGATTGCAAAATGGTCTGCATTGCTGTTGTGTTGGCTTGTCCACTAAGCTCTGAAGTTTTCTGTGGCAGCGTCAGGGAATGGCAGTTGGAGTGGTACATGAAAAATGAATGCGCAGCTCAGGTTCTCATTGAGAACCTAAACAGTAGTTGCATTATGGATGAATTTCCACTGTGTCGAGATTCTATGGTGTACACTCAAACCACAATATAATGAATACAGATTTAATGAAATATTGGTTATAACAAAGTAAATGAAAAATAGTCGTAGCAGATTTAGTGTTAGGAATAAACTAAACTTCAAAACAAATTTTCGAATATAAAGAACTCATTTTCTTGTAAGGTACAACTTTGTTATAATGAGGTTTGAGTGTATTTGTTGTGCATATCGTGTTCCAACTTGGACAGTGTGTGACGTGCGCTGCACAACAAGTCTGAAAGCTGGAAGCTGATTCAGTGAGCAGAAGAAGGCACAGCCATTGTTCTTCTGTCACATGGCTTGCGATTGTTCGGCGTAGATGCTTTTGGCAATGAGAAATGGTGTGTTTGCACGCTGCTATACTCACTTGAGCTCTCTCCAGGCTCCACCACAAAGACAGATGTCGATGCCATCAACTGCACGGCAGAATCGCTCTCTTTGATTTGAGGGAGCGACTTGATACCTCCACCATCCGGTGACGCCCCACAGCTGGACTGCATTGCATGAGAAAATGTGTGTGTGTCATTTGCTATCCACGTACAGCTGTACACAACTGCACCTTTCTTTTTTGCCCTCCGGTATATTGGGGAAAAAAATAACAAGGCAAAAACACTAATTATCTTCAAACAATATAAAGTTGGGCTGGTAAGTATAAAACATGAAATAGGGCTTTATTATACCTAATCATGGAGAGATAAGCTTTGTGCTTACCATCTTTTGCTTCCCCTGTGCTCTCTTTGATTTGATATACAGTCAGTACTGCTTTATTATTCTCTTTTCCTGTATTTGTGCTCGCATGCCCACCCTCTTTGATGATGTACAGTACTCTCAAATTCAAATGCAACATCAAAGTTTTTGAAACAAAGATTTGTATGCACAATCGGTTTAGATAACCACGTTGTGCCTCGACGAATTTGGTCTCTTAAGATAATCTCGGCACTGATCTACGTGTTCGTGTCGAAATTACGCCAATATGACCCAAACTCAAGATGGTGAACATGAAAGTATGCCCGTCACTTGGTCCCAAATTGTTCTGTTTCAATACATGAGCACCGCATTGAAACGTGCCATTTTTTTTCTTTTTAGTTTAGGGACTGCTATGAGCAACTGCTGGTGATAACGGCATAATCATGCTGAAAAAGCAGCCGCTCAAGATAATGCTGGCTCTGAATGTAAGTGTTCAGGTCAAAGTCCACCGATATGACGGGAACTGCAGACGCTACGAATAAAAGTATGGGCAAACTTACGGTAGCCCTAACCTTGAGTTTTTATGTTTCAACTCATGCGTACTGTGTCAGTTTTATTTCCTCACCTAATCAAGTTGTGTAATTTATGTGACATAATAAAGCACCAAATAATACATAGAAAAGCCTTATTGTCAATCATTTCTTCTATGTCTACTACCCAGTTGCGACATATGCGTGACAACTGCACAACCAAAAAATTATTGGTGGACCAAGGTGCGGTTTCTCAGTAGGGAAGATCTATCGACTAACTCGGTGATCCTCAAGTTACCCATCACAAAACTGTCACATGACAGGCGAGAGGGCTGGTCAAACCCTGGAGGGGGGCATGGGAATTTTTTTTTTAATGGAGTGCTAGCGCAGTACACGTTCACTAAATGTGATCACCGCAGCCTTCACTACAAATGAACGAGCTTGCATGGGAGGTGTAAAGACAAGCTTAGGCCCGTTTTCTGGCCCTTTAAGTTGGCAAGCGATCTTACCTTTTTATTGGTTCTTTCAGTTAATCCACCATTTTCTGTGCATGTGCGTTTGTTGTGCGCCGTTTGGTATAGAATTTTCGAATGTGTTTGTGCGTTTGTGAGTTCTAGGTGCCAGTTAGCATTTCAGCTGACTGAGAGTGAGATATCTCGGTCGGGAATTAGCCGAAGTGGTGCAAATCGTTAACATGGGGACTTGAATTCTGCTTTTACATCCATTTGTGTGTTTTGGGGCGTCATTGAGAAGTTCACATATTGTATGTCCAGTAATGGCTTGGTCAAAAGATTTGCGGAAACAGATCTTGAAGATCATGCTCTCACGTGTGCTGCTGGCGCTGCAAAGTCATGTCACCTGGATGGAGGGCTGCGTGTGGTAGTACAAAGGCTGTTGCCACAGCCTTGGCAGTGGATTTCGGGGAGGGGGGGGGGGGGGTCACGACAATTCAGCACAGTCCAGAGAGTCTACAGAATACAAGCTGTGGGTGTTTCACACGACTGACTTGTCATCAAATGAGAATGTATGCAAAACTATGTTGAAACATGTGCACACTAGATTCTAATGTAATCTTTGTGGTTGACTCGCTCGCTGGATTTCATGCCGACCGTTTGTGCCCTCGCGATCTCTGACATCAGCGTACCTCTGGCCAACTGGGCTGGTTCTACGTCATCTCCTGACACCGATCTTCGACGACAGCGTAGCTCTGGCCTACTGGACTTGCCCTACGCGATCTCCTGACGCTGACAAAAGCTCTCGTCAGTGGTGCCCCGTCTTCGGACTCCTGCAATCGCGTCCATCTTTCCTGTCTTCTCCTTACTTCCGTCATTCGCTGTCCCTGCGCCTTGCTCTCTCCTTTCTCTCTCTCTATCTCTTTACCTGTTAATCCTATCGTTTTGATTCCTTCTATACACCCACCCCTCGTGAGCTACTGTTGAGGCATCCCCCCCCCCCCCCCCGAGAGACAGTTACGGGGCTTACTTCTCTCTTTTTTTCAATTAAAATCACTTCCCCCTAATGTAACCTTTGTCATCACAACTTAAGTCATTGACATACGCCCACATTGGTGGCTAGACTCGACTCCTTTAGAAAGAGTCTAAAAAAACTGCTGAGACAGTGTCCCACTTTTGCAACTAACATGAGATGACTGAGAAAAAACAAACAAACCTGCAACTCTGGCCACCTCCCATAATCTGGGATGCAAGTTGCTCCACATCTCTCCAAAAAAAAAATATGGGCACACTGTGTACTACATTATGTGTAGCTATGATACTTTTGCCATTTCAACTAAATGTCGGTTGGGTACTTAGCCTTAAGAATTATTTGCCTGTAAAATTGAGCTAGTGCCTATGCATCTTCAATCAATCAATCCATTGATCAATTAATTAATTAATCAGTTTTATTCCTCTTCACACTTCACGCTGCACTAGTTAAAGCCCTCTATCAGCATCTCGCTGTGGTCAGCTGATGTGGCCCAGGAACAAGGCTAAACTTGTCTACGATTGCTTGCTGGGCAACTTCACTCTGTTGTGAAAACCACTTGCTTTGGTGACCTGGGTCCTCCATCCAGGCATTCTGGCGGGTGTTCGGTACTTGCTTTGGTGTGAACAGGTGGTTTTCATTAAAAAAACTCTGTGAATCTCTTGACATGTGCAGATCACATTGAGAGAAACTTTTGCTAGTGTTTGCAAAATGCACTGATTTGTGTACTTATTAAAAGATACTTTAATAATTTGTGCACTTATTAAAGGATTTTGCACTACTTCTGTATGCAGTTCGCAAATCTGAATTTGCACGACTGCAAATGTTTCGTAAGTAATTTTGAATGACGCTTGCAGCAGTTTTTGAATATCACACTGAGAAACCTTAAAATATGGAACAAAGGTCATTTATAACTGAGAATACTATTGGTGCAAATTGAATGAGGACCCATGCCACAAAAGAACAGGACCAAAACTGTCCTGTCATGAATTGGTACTACCTAGCTCAAACCAGAATTCTGCTTGAAGGTCATTTGTAATTATTCATCGATTGAAAGTTGGATGTGTGTGCGCTCTTGCTTTTGTATTAAGCACCTAGCAGTTCCTGATGGAACTATCGTCATTTCTCGCAGGAACTATCGGAGCATACAGTACAAACTTTCTTTCACAGTGACTCTAGTTTGCTATAAACATCTCTGTTATCTCATCACACACCACGGTAGTTTAGCACGAGGGTGTGGGTGGGACTTCATTCACTGGTAGGTTATTATTGGTTATTATTTCCATAGGGCCGAATTGCCAGAATGCCCATCTACTTAGATTTAGGTGTTTGTTAAAGAATCCCAGGTGGTCTAAGTTAATCGGGAATCCTCCACTGCGGCATACTGCTTGGTTTTACATCTTCGTTTTGCCATGTAAAACACCAGAATTTTAATTTAACTCTGAAATCAATGGCTCCTTCTTTCACTGTGTTCATCTGTTTGTACAAGAACTAAAATAAGTGCATTCCTCACCACTGGACATAGAGATGACTGGCAGAGAACGATGTCGCACTGGATGTTGATTTTGTTGCTTCCCGGAAACCGGAATGTCGACGACACCGTTGCGTCTGCCGTGTCCGACGTCTCGTTGTACTTGAATGCCGACAGGAATGTGGTTTTGGGACACCTGAAAGAGAATGGTGTGTGAGGTTATTACTTGACAAAGTTGCTGCATGAATGGTAAAAAAGACAACACATTTTTGTTTTGATGCTGAGAATGAGATCAGCGTTTGTTCTCAACAGACGCCACTTCGATTGTGGTAGACATCAGTGCCTTACAATAAATCGTTGCGTGACGCATGTTACTCCACACTGCTCAGATCTGTCGTTTAACATTTTGTAACAAAGTCACGCATGTCCGACACTGGCTTCGTGACATGCTCTGTATGTTATTAGAGTCCATTTTCTACCATTTGATACTGGCACAACACATCTTATATTCACTTTGTCATGCATGTATCAAGTAATTCATTACATACATGTTCATTATACTGGCCATCAGCCTATTAGTGTAATATAGAAGCACTTGTCATCCTTGATACATAACCATTTTTCTTTGCAACCTTATCTCTTCCATACTACTATTATAGCTGTAGAAACCGTGAAGAGATCAATTATACTGTCACTGATAGCTGACTCTTCGTCTTCAATGAAGGCGATATCCTTCCGGCACTTTATGTACAGTATGGTGCACTGTTAAAGGGAACACTCGAATGCACACCATCAATATTCCCGGCCTTCTAAGAGCAAGTGGATTAAAAACCAATCTTCATGCAAGTCAATAGTCTGTCAAGAGGAGTCGGAACTTTTAACCACCAGTAGCCTTTTGTATATCTAAGCCGCTATGATTCCGTAAGATAGCGAAATAATCTAAACATGCTACCCATGCAGGTGTTCCCTTTAAAAGTGGACCCGTCTGTACATATGCCTGGGCGAGTCCATGAGCAAAGGAAAAAACCCAGCCACTATGTCTAAGCCGAACTGACTCCTCTAGGCAAAATGTGGCTGATGTTATCATAGCCATGCAGTTATCTAAGATAAGAGGGGGGGTGGTGAAAATTGTGCCCCATATATTGACTGAATGGGGAGGGGGCGCTGTGATAAACTTTTGCCCTCAACCCCTGAAAGGGAACCTTGCACGTGCCTATAGACGTAATCAGTTGGATATAATTGTATCCGTGCACAAACAATATTAATTTTTTCCAGATCTTTGTGGCATACTCAGTGAGAACGGAAGAAAGGTCACTTGCTGTGTGTCCCCTTTATTAACGGCCGAAACATTACGCGTTATCACCTGTTGCACAAACAGGCCACACAAGCAGAAAGAGAAGAGCACTATAAGCAGCCCATGTAGACATCAGTGATCAAATGTTTTTTTGGTTTTCCCAGTTACCCAACCCGTTCGTCCTATACTAGATTTGATCCAGTACCAACTAATCTGCTTGTCTGTTCTGTTTTACAAGTTAAGATGGCAAATCAGAATTATAACCACCAGCAAAAGACATGATGTCTAAAATGTGTTATACATATCTTAAAATGTTTCATATGAAAGTTGTAAAACAATATTTATTATTCTCTGCAAGTGTACATAACAAAATAAGTCATAACATAGGCACCTGTGTGTTTGCCGCTATGCTAGTACTGTAGGTCTTTATAATTAATTGTTTTTCGGAATATATATATATATATATATATATATATATATATATATATATATATATATATATATATATATAGATCTCTTGTTTCTTGCTTTCTGAATGCATTGCACCTTCGTATTGTTTTACCATCTTAGCTGTTAAGTTACTGCATGGTGTCAATGTTTCTGGGCTCTGAGAAACTTGGTGAAAAATTCTATATGATAAGCTTGGCCAGCTGCTGTATCTTTTATTACTTTCTTTTATACTGTGTATGTAAGGAACTTGTTGAAAGCATATTTTAGCATGCATAACAAATCAATAAATAATGGGGGAAAGGGTACAGTAGTTATACTCCATTATGAATACAGGGAAACACCCTTCATTTTTTGTAAAATAAAGGTGGAAATGCTAGTTTGATTAATGTAAAGTATAATTTACAAACCCGTTGGCATCGATGAGCTCCTCTTCGCTGGTATTGGATGCAAAACTGAAGCACGACCTGACGACAATGCCACCAGTTTCTGTAAAGTTGATAAAATATAGATGTGTATGAAATTAATTAAGAATTGCTAGTGAATGGAGCTGCATGTATCATGATATGGCATCAGTGTCACCACTCCCCTCCATAATACTCTTGGCTCAGAAGCATCTATTGAAGTAGGCAAACAAGCCTTGCCGCGATGGTCTAGTTTGACCCGCAGGTTTCGGTACCGAATCCCGGATGCGGCGGCTGCATTTTCGATGGAGGCAAAAATGCTGTAGGCCTGTGTACTCAGATTTGGGTGCACGTTGAAGAACCCCTGGCAATTGAAATTTATTGAGTCCTCCACCACGGCGTCTCTCATAATCACTTGGTGGTTTATAATCATAATGTTTATAATCATTTATGTAATCATAAAATGGTGCGATAGTAACGCAAGGAAGAGAATAGGCATTTACCTGTTTAGGCAACACTTTTTTTTTAAAGGACGCAGTGCCAAGACATCGTATTATTGCGGCAGTGCGGGGATTTATCTTCATATTGGGTTGACGCGTTGCGCAGACACGATAATGCTAGTGCGTACTCACCGCCTGGGCCGTGCGCACTCGCCCTTAGTGTGTAGTGGTGTCCCATCACAAGCTCGTGCACTCTCTTCTGTTCCTCAAGGAATCCGAGGGAAACCCTGTACAGCTCGTTCCTAAAAAAATAAAATGCCATGGGCTGTTAATACATGCGTATGGGAATAAGGTGCTTTGAGCGTGTGAGCATGAATGTAATATTAACTACTTAAATTTAGTGTTGACTCTTGCATTTCAGTGTGGTTTTCTAATTTCTTCGTGAACATTATAATTAGTAATGAGCATATTTAAATTAGTGACACTTGCAGCAGCCTATAGCGTTGTTTAACTTATCTGGCCATCAAATGCACACCCCTTGATTTCAGTTTAAGTACACCATCCACTGTAGCGATTGTGTGCAACAGATACATTCTTTCAATAAAGTTATTTAACATTAGTGCTGTGTAATATTTCTGGTGGGTGTTTTCATGTCTTTACATCATATTACTTCTTTAACATTGCAGTTAATAGGTGTGCTTGTCAATTTTCAATGAAACAAATTTCGCTTTTGAGGCACAAGTACAAAAATATTTTGCTGCATGACCATGACGTATTTGTTAGGGTTAACATGACTTGTTATGGTTAATCTTTAAGGTTATGTTATGCCTTAAAGTTAACTAAAAAAATTGGTACAGAATGCATGTCAATACATATTTCAGTCTCCTGCTGTGTGAGATTGCTAATCAATCTCTCCATTTAAACTGAAGACAAGGAAAATCCGCCTGAGTTATGCATGGCATTATTGTAGCCATCACAGTGTTAGTAGAATGTGTTAGCACCTCCAATTTACAGTGCATCATTGCAGGAAATCCTATTCCAGGTTAACAGCAGTTGCACAACTGTAGTGACAAGGGACAGGCAGCCTTAACATCACACGTTGTAGCATATACACTCAAACCCCATTATAATAAAGTTGCATCTTACACCAAAATAAGTTCATTATATCAGAAAATTTGTTATAAAGGTTTATTCCTAACTCAAAATGTATTGCAAGCCTAATTTCTATTCACTTTCTTATAACCGATATTTTGTTATATCGAGGTTTGAGTGTACATATGCTGAGATCCGGATTTTTAATCGAGGTGATTGAGTGCTGGTGGTGACGAAATGAAAGGATATTTGCACGCTTCAGATAGTCCAAGTTTGTCACAATACTCTAAAGCTTGCTCTTGAAGCCCACATGTAGTATATATGACATTTAAAAACTGAACGCTGTCTTGCTCTACCACAGGGAAATCTTTTTCGAAGAGTGTTTATGTGAAGGGCCAGTGATGGTCATTGTGAAAGTGTGTAAATACTTTAGTATCTCGTAAAATGTTAAGGCATGAAAAACGTTTTTTTAGGGTGGGAGGAGGAAGGGGTGTCAGAACCACATCAACTCCCCCTAGTTATGACAACATAATTTCTGCTTTGGTAATGATGTCAAAAGGCTTTCAACAGTACAAGTTGTGACTGACAGTTACATAATTATAAAAAATATAATTGTCATGATTATTGTGATTCAGCTGCTGAACTCAGTGGTCCTAGTTACTTATCTTGGAGGGTTTTAGTGTGAAAATAATATTTTGTTAGCATGGATATGGTTTGAAGATACACAAGACAGCAAAATAACCATTTAAAACTGGGAAGCAATTGAAGTCAGTGTTTGGTGCTATGAAATCTGCCTATGCAAAGTTGTATTAGGCATAGTGTTGATAAGGTTTTAAGACTGAACATTCTTGTGGCCCAGTTTCACCCCTTGTACGCTGAATGGCTCAAAGGATGGTTCTTGTGTAACAAAAGTGATTTGACAGATAGCTCGAAACAAATCAATCATCAAAGAATGAAATGCGTGTTACGTTGGGACTATCAGACTACATCATACCTGGCATTTCTGAAGTTGTTCTTGCCGCATGTGATGACGTAAGATTTGTCATCCGAGAGCTCCAGGGCCTTGTGCACACGAATGGAAATGGCAACTGAACGCTCCTCTGTGCCTTGCTGTAATAAAATGATAAACAAACACTTAACTTGGGCAACTACAGGGAATCACATTTAGTTCAAATATAAATATGCTTACAGTGGTCACATTCATTTAGGAACAATCATCAGCAGGAGCTTAGCCATGTTTTTTTAAAGGAAAGAGTGCTCATTCACACATTGTGTATCTTCATGCATGCATATACATATGCTACATCAGAAAACTTTTTTTTTAGTGGTACGGCTGGAGTGGTTAAAACCCGTCCGTTGGTGGCACTAGTGTTTATCAGTAGTATTCTTTCTGGTAAACAACATAAATACCAAGGCAGTGTCATTGATTGCCGCATGTAATGTTCTGTGGTCCTATATGGTGCATTTTGCATGCCCTCAGGTAGGTGGTACAATTAGGCTAAAATTATTCACCAATGTTATGCTCCTCAGCCACCATATGTATTTCACCTAACATTATCGGTCAAGTAGCTAACTCTTGCTGACATACAAAATTTAGGCAACACTTGCATATTACCCTAACTAGGGTGACTCTAGCCACCCTACCCTAACTGGTACTGTTTTGGACACTATCGAATTCGCCATCTTGTCAACTCTCATTGGCCCAGAGGGATTGGCTTCTCTGATTGGCTTAAAATACCGCCATTGCGGAATATGAGAAAAAGGCGGGATTTGGCTTAGGGCCGCTGCTCTGTACTGGTTATGTGCTAGTCTATGTGGCAGGAGGACACAATTGAACCGTTAACAGTAGACAGGCTGGATGCGCTAACAATGTGCTCCCGCGCGTATTATTCCCTAAGCCTAATTTGATCGGTTACATCCGAAAGCCCGCATTTTCTAGATTCAAAAAAAAAAATTCGGAACTGCACACCTCTGACTTGTAATGTGCCACTACGGGCAAGCAGCGCTGGCTAGAGCCATCGCATGCAATCACGCGGGAAAGCGCCGAGTGCGCGGAAGCCCCGGGTAGTCACGACTCCTCCTTCACCGTGACACTGAAAGCAGCGGCCATGATGCCCTCGGCCTCTGCCCCCCTACAACCACCACGGCCTGTGCCAAGGACGCGAGCACGGACGGTGCCGTTTCGGATATCGAATACACACACAGTTATTCGTGGTTTGGTTTCGTGAGCGTGTGCCTTCATCCCACCACGTCTTTGCGCGCTAGACGGCAGGTGTTTTGCCGATATGTGTGAGCGTGCCGCTGCATATGCGATATCAGGGGGCCTCGAGCGCTGCCAAGGGCCCCCCGTCGCCGACCGATCCGAGCTTTGCGGCATCTAGCTACGTGCCAAGAAGCGTTCGCAAGGTGTTGAAGGTACCAGGGTCGAAGCCAGTTTGTTCAGGGGCGAAACTCCTCTTGGTCTAACCTGTCATTCGTGACGCGTAACTGAGAGAAGAGACGAGAAGAAAAGGAAGCAGTATCTCCCGAACAGTATAATAGACGGTGCTTCCTCATAGAAGTATACATACAAACTGCAGTTGAGTGAGGATATTCTAGATGGCGCTGTACCGCTACTCTCCGATTGGCTGCTGCGGGGGCTGTGCCGGGTACGCGAAGAACGAGTGCGTCTCTCCGTCTCCTGGATAGTCGTCGTACGTGGCGGATCGTTGGTGCGGCATGGACGAAGCAGAGCGGCGGGTGCGTTGAAGACGTTTGCGCTCGGCTTTCTTGGCTCGTGTCTCGTCGGTGTTACCCGCGCGCCGTGTGCATTCTCGAACGCAATCGGATGCATGCACGGACGGCCAGATGCTTCGCCCCACTCATCATTATTCACTCTGTGGATATGCTGTGATATTTTAGGGGGGGGGGGGTCAACCATACTTTATGTTCCTGCGTGCGTTTGTATGTGTGCGTGTATGTATACGCAAGTAAAAGTTGTAAAAATTCAGGAGGGTTTGAAGCCACCCCCAGTCCCTTGTCAACAACACTGGCAGTTACCCAACACCCTGTGGTTCGAGGTATTGCATAGGGAATTGGCGTAGCGGAAAATCTGAGTTTTGCGTGTATTTATACATGCAAAACTGAGAGATTTTACAAAATACAAGCGCACGCACGAACTTACAAAAACGCCCCCGCAGGTCGAGGGGTTGAATCCCGGCCGCGTCGGTACCTCAGCTGATTGGCTGGAGCTGGTGAGCAACGCGCCTCTAGTTTCCGATCTTTCTCGGAAACAAGAGCGTCCACAGCGTCATTTTGACGCCACACAGCCTTGACACAGATGAGAAATACGAAATGTGCTTCTCGCCAACGAATATGCTGCTCCCAGAGATCCGCTTTTGGACGCACATCTCCGAGGCCGTGCATGGACTCTAGTGACGTTAGCCCTTGAATTAGGTTTAATGCGGCTGCCCGCCTGACGCCCCTGAAAGGTCGGTACGAATTCCCTGCATCGCTCTTCAAACATCTCAACACGTTCATACACACGTCCAGAATCTCCAGGCTTGTCAAGTTTGTTTAAGGGTTCTGCACGTCTACATTCAGTTCATTTTGTTTCTTTTTGCGGTTCAGTGCGCCGACGTGGCCAAGGGCGCCATGTCGTCACGACTCCCCCCCCCCTTTTTTTTTTTGCCTAAAACGCACTCCGAGGAGAAAATGCTTTTGGACTGTGCGCTTAGATTTAGGTGCGTACGTTAAAAAACTTCAGGTGGTCAAAATTTCCGGAGCTTTCCGCTATATATACGGTGTTCTTTATAACTATATCGTTAGTTTGGGACGTTACACCATTGATGTGCCGTTGGTCCAGAGGCTAAGGTACTCGGCTGCTGACCCGCAGGTCGCGGGATCGAATCTCGGTGGCGGCGGCTGCATTTTCTATGGAAGCAAAAATGCTGACGGCCCGTGTACTACACGGGCCTTCCGGAGCCCTCCTCTGCGGCGTCTCTCATAATCATATGGTGGTTTTGGGACGTTAAACCTCACGCATAATATTAACATCTACGATCATTAATAAATATACAGCAACGGCGGCAGAACACTTCTCTGCATCAAATCTGGCTACGCCTTACTTCGTGCGAGTATAGCGTGTGTACAAAATTCATTGTGGAATTGCTCGGATGTAATAAATGGGTGTTTTATGTGGCGATGTAACGTCTTAAGTACGAAAAAAAAAACTACCAAGCCTCAGGGCTCCGAAATGTAGAATAAAAAAAACCGCTTTAGGTTTCGATATCGAAAGTGTGGTTTCACTGACAACAGTGAAACCACACACTGAGTCTGTCTGTCAACAGAGTCTGTCTAAGTTACGTTGTGACAGCAACTTTTGACGTACTAATAACAGCGCTGCCGTCTGCCATTCACACGTGGTGCATGTAAACAGAGCGATTGATGGCATAACTCTACAATATGACTCCGACTGCGATTTCGGCGACTGTACAACAGAACACCCAACTGTACTCTCAAGCCATGATAATGTTCATTGCAGTGGGGCTGGTTTGCAGATGTCGGGCGACGCAGATGTCGTTTGCAGATGTCGTTCATCTATTCAACACTCCAAGTACCACCATCTCGCATCTTTTTCATCATATATTCCTCTTATAGAAACACCGCCATCCAGCGGACATTCCAAGGACTAAACGAGAGGTGGCACGCGCACACTTTCTTACGGCTTGCGCTTCGGGTCTACTTCCCACTCTAACCACCTCGAGTTCATGGTATATATAGTTCACTGTATTAATGGCACCGCGGCCCAACGCTCGCTAAAGCTTTCTAAAACCAAGAAGGTTACGCTCAGCGAGTATAACGTAGCAACCTTTTCCTGTCAGATAGTGCTCAATGTACATACATTGGCAATGGCTGCTAATGGGAAATGAGAGACAGGAGAATTTGGCTTTTACTTTCTTACGGCTTCGCTTCGTATCTACTTCCCACCTTTAACCACCTCGAGTTCATGGTATATACTAGTTCATTGTATTCATGGCACTGCGGCTCAACGCTCGCTAAACCTTTCTAAAACCAAGGAGGGTATACCCAGCGAGTATAACGTAGCAGCCCTTTCTTGTCAGATAGTGCTCAATGTACATGCCCAATGGCTGCTAATGGGGAATGAGAGACATGGGCATTCGGCTTTTAGTTAACGCGTACGCCGCAACTTTTTATTGTTCAACAAAGCACAGGAGAAATCTCCTACCGGAACCACCTTGGAGGTCAAAATGTTATACTTGTTACACACTACAACGGCTACGAGGGATGAACGGGTGCCGCTATAAGGAGCTTCGCCCCTAAAAACGAAGTATCCGTGTTTGCTGGTTCTGGTGTGTGGAGAGCGTTAACACTGCGTGCTCAGGAGGAAAATAGTGTGCCTTTGTTCATTGTGCAACTCATTGCATCACACAGTGTGCAGCGTAATTGAGTTGTACATAGTTCCGTATCCACGTATTTCCCGCGTCTCGCACGATTTCGAATTTTGCCACGGGTGGCGCCCAGTGTGTTTGACGCGATGCAGCCTGCGTTTGACCGAGTTCCCAAACTCTTCTGATCCTGCGAACGCAAGAGCAACCTACGCAACGAAGCTTGGGGACCCAGTGTCTTGGGCCCCTAATTCTCAAACTGTCTGTTGACTATCTTTGAACGCACAACCGAAACGCGCGAACATCGTTTCGCTAAGCGCGCGTCTGTAAAACCCATGGAGGATTAAAAAAAAATTTAATCCTCCTTGGTAAAACCTAGCGCAGAGGGTCCTTAGTATCCCGAGGCATTCTCAGGTTAACGCTCGCCGAAATTGAGTCAATGATGTCGAACATTACAAAGTATCACTTAAAAGTCACGTGCAGCCGTCAAAACAGTCCTGAATTACCATTATAAAAGCAAGTCGTTTTGTAATTAGAGGCGGTATGTCAACAAAAGAAACCAACGCAGCTATCACATATCTGAAAGACGTGTGAAGTGGCAGGTGAAAGATGCCGTGCAATTTGTGCTCTGTCTTACATCCTTTTGTGCGGACTTCACGTTGCGAACCCGAGGCTATGCTGGTGCACAAAGGCAATTGACGAGACGGGCTCTGTGCGAAAGTGTGACAGAGGTCACGTAATCAGTTCTTCTTAGCGTAGCCACGGGACGGCTTTAAGCTCTCCCAGAGTAGAGTAGCTAGTACTCTAAATTGTTACGCACTTTTTTAAGCACACACGACACTAGCACAACGCTGGTTGACTAAACAGGGGACAACTCTTCCATGGTATAGTGCCCACGGGACAGATATATGCTCTCTCATAGTAGAGTATCGATACTCTAAATCGTTTACTACTTTTTTCTAAACACGGTCTGTGTTACGTTCGTCGTGTGGTCGTTCATGGCGTAATTTTTGTCAACAGGGCCTCGCAACAACAGGGGATTTCAACGGACGATTTTGTGTGGACTTATCGGTAACATTCGCGGTGTGAAGTGCGAGGCCCACGGGACGGCTTTCAGCTCTCCCATGGGAGAGTACCCGGTACTCTAAATCGTAACTCTCTTTTTCTAAACACATTCTGTGTTACGTTCGTCGTGAAGTCGTTCATGGCGTAATTTTTGTCAAGAGGGCCTCACAAAGTGTGTGGCCCACGGAATGGCTTTCTGCTCTCCCGTAGTAGAGCGCCAAGTACTCTAACTCCGTTACCCGTTTTTTTTTTCTTCTACACGACTTCATGGCCTGCTTGAGCAAGGTCTTCCCGCTTATTGCAAGTGGGACAGTTTATTGCTCGCCCATACTAGAATACATCGTACTCTAAATCGTCGAACGCTTTTTCTGAACATATGTTCTGTTCAAAGGTTACTGAGGTCCTCTGTCTGTGCGAGTAAAATTTTCTAAACGTAGATCCGAAGCCTCATGTACTCCATTATTCGCGAAATTTTACCGCACGTGATACCGCACGTGATTTTTTTTCATCACGAGGGATGAAAAAAAAAATGGTCGTGTGCAGTGACGTCACAGATTGCAAAATTTTCGAAGTCATCACGTGACGTCTCTTGGTGAAAGGTAGCGTGATCCCGGAGGCAGTGCTGAACCGGGTGAGGGGCGAAAAGTTTGCAAAAGCCCACGATCCTGGAGGCGATGCAAAATCACGTTAGGAGTTGGCTGAAAGCTCTTGGAAGGAAAGGGAAGGTTTCTTACAGTCGTCAACAATCATAACTCCAATGCTCCGCAGCGTGTACCGAAACGGTTCGATTGAGGCCAGCGCCGCGTAAACGCATGCGCATGCAGAAGAAAACACACACACAAACACATACATACATACATACATACATACATACATACATACATACATACATACATACATACATACATACATACATACATACATACATACATACATACATACATACATACATACATACATACATACATACATACATACATACATGATGCCTAAATGTTACCAATGCATGCCGACATACCGTAGAAGCATACCGAGGTCTTTAGTTTTTATTTCAGAAACAATACCCAGCGACTCCAGGCTGGCATCAGCCGAAGCATACCAGTGCACTGTGCGGAGCGTTCTAGTTAAGCTCGGTAATGACTATACATCCACTAAAAGGAAAATAAAGTTTGTTTTTTCGCTTCGTCTTAGATGAATTCATTAGGGAATCGGCGAGTTTTCAGAAAGATATGCGCAGGCGTTACAAGTGAATCCGTTTCAGGCTTAGACGTTCGCAGTTCATCACTAATTTCGGATTCATCGAATTTTGATTTTAGAACCCAGTGCGCTCGCTCAAGTTATTATGAATAAGTTTCGCTCAGTAACAAACGTCGTCGTCCGGCAGTTTTCACGCTCGAACCTTGCAGAGATGATATTCTTTAAAAAATAATAATGTTGACGATGAAGGTACGCTGGTGAACAAATAGGAAGTCCCTATAGGACATACGGTATGCCTGGAACAGGCAACTTGACCTTCCATTCAGACACGTATAAGGGAGGGTGCGTCCATGTTACTTTTTTTTCCCGCGCCCCTTTGACAGACGTCCGCGAAATGCGTGCAACCTTCGGGTGTCACGAATAGCGCGGGGGCGAGCGCGTGTAACTATGTGTAACGAGCCGCATTTACAAAGCAAGTGGAGCCGCCTCGCTCGTCTGAGAGAACACGGTTATAGGCGCGAGCGGGTATGGTACGAGCCGATCTACTGCACGCAACTCGCCGCCGAAGGTCAGACACTCCTGCCGTATTTTCAGGCGTGTAAGCACATGCGTGTGCAGGGTTCCTATTCTGGGGTGGGGGAGTGCAAAGTCAATATACGAAGCTAATTTCGCGCCCCTCCTGCCGATTTGCATTGTACCCTCCCTATTAATCAATGTGCAGGGCTGACTTTGTGCCCCCCTCTTAGGTGACCGGGGGGGGGGGGGGCAGCCCCGTGCACACGCCTATGCTTATGAGTGCGACTTCAGGTAATAGCAGAACAACAGTAAAAAGCTCACAAGGGTTCATCATTCGTTGGGCTTAGGTGACTCGTAGACAAAAGGCATTGTCTTTTTTCTTGTCATAGCCATTCGAGTGCACTGATACCTCAGCCACCGAAAGCCTTCTGCACTGCCTCCGGAATCGGAGGCAGTGCAGTGTAGCATACCGGGCCAGTGCCCCACACCACCCCTACCGCATTTTTTTCTCACCATGGCATGTTAGCCAGAAATGACACTCGTCCACAATGTCCGCCAGGCCGCGATTCCAAATCAAGGTGCTGCCACCCCCCCTCCTCCCCCGAAAAAAATGTCTGCCTGAGCCTCTACCCTACCCCTTCCACTGGGTGAGTCGCAGTGGCCGCAAAATGGAGCAGGGACGTGCTTCTAACAAGGACTGCCATTGCTCTCCGGCTCCAACTTTGGGGTGGGGGGGGGGTGTAAAAGCGGCAAGTAAATTGTTATTGAAATGCAACATCAGGAGCCTGCTGCTGCTATAAACTTAAAAACCTGCATGACTAAACCTAGCGTGCGCATTAAATAATGAATGAACGGACCCCTGACTGAGTTAACATATAAGGCTAGCTTGGCGCCACCCTTGATTAAGAAGGGGGAGGGGACGCGGGTCCTGCACACCTATGATCGTAGAATATTTTTGTGCAGTGATCCGTCAGTTTATTTAACTACAGCAAATCTCCCGATTATATCTCCCGCTTCAGCATCATCATCATCGGCCGTACTACGCTCACTTAGGGGCAAAGGCGTCTTCCATGTTCCGCCAATCAACCCGGTACAGAGCTTGCTGCTGCCTCGTTGTACCCGCAAACTTCCTAATCTAATCTGCCTTGCTAACGTTCTGCCTATACCTCTCGCACGTTTGCCTTGTCTTGGTATCTAGGCATATAATGACCAGCGGGTATTCTGCCTACGTGCTACGTTTCCGACCCACGTTCATTTTCTTCTTGCATCCACTTACGTGCCGGCATAAACGGTATACACGCAGCCGAAAGCGCGTAGCT
This sequence comes from Rhipicephalus annulatus, assembly GCA_013436015.1. Taxonomy (NCBI): domain Eukaryota; kingdom Metazoa; phylum Arthropoda; class Arachnida; order Ixodida; family Ixodidae; genus Rhipicephalus; species Rhipicephalus annulatus. Next base: position 565,274 of record WOVY01009847.1, read on the forward strand.
TCCTCTTTTTTTTTTCTTCACTCCAGTCGGTCTCCGGTGACCGCCACAGAGGCGCGACCTCGAGCCGTACAAGAGGTACCTGTCCGTTTCGACGCACGACATCGTGTTCGAATAAAAAGGCCGCATTTATACGCACTTGGCCGCGCGGACACTATAGCGTCCTCCCTCGTTGAGTGACCCTGCATGGAGGCCTGACTGGCTGACTGACAGCGCAGACCTGGGCCGCCGTTCTTCGAGGTCAAAGCGACGTGCGTGGATGTGCCTCGACCTGTGCGTGCACCGAGGCGCCGTTGCGACACCCTGGTTACAATCAGCGCGGTCACGTTTTGCTGGTTAGCACGTCATCCACCGCTGTAGCTGTCGTCCACTGTAGCCGTTTGCTGCTCAGCGTCGATTGAATCACTGCGACGGCCGCAGTGCGATGTTCGCAGTCCAACGCCTGTACGTTGTAGAAAGCTTCTGGAAGTTAGAATTCTGATTACGTTGTTGAATTGGGTCCATGAATTCATTATATTTCTACATAGTTCACGTACTCAATGCTCTTAAATGCGAATAGCATTTATTTAGCTGGGACGAAAAGTTTCTGATGTGTGGACCATGACCACCGCGATCAGTAGCTCCAGCAGTACGCCCCGATTCAACTGATCGCAGAGGCCACAAGTGTGTGCTAATCGACCGGCTGGTGTGACGTCACACACACGATGGACGTGAGCTAAGTACGTAAACATAAGTGAGAATACTGAAAGTAGAGCGAGTTGGTACTAATTTATGGCTACTTTTTGCGCAACATGCACACCACGGACCAGAAGAAACACCACGGGTGCAACGGACAGCGTGGGGGGATGGGATTGAACAGATTCTATAGTTTTGTTTCGTAGGTGTTCAGGACCACCGTCGGGAGGGTTAGTTGGTCTCGAATATGAAAGTACGCTTTGTTGTTTTCAATAAATCATTTGTGAGTTTGCGCCCGCGTTGTATGTTCTCGTACGTACATGTGTATGTCGCGCAAAAAAAAAAAAGCCATGAAACATAAGTGAACGTGTTCTGACGGTCATATTTTAACCCTGGGCCTCCAGTGCTGAAGCCCGATGTTCCAACACGTCTATACGCCAAAAGCACATGGCTCGTCATGCGATGTAGGACGCCTCACGTAGAAGCACTTGCGTTCGGACGCTTGGCGCATTGTCTTCAACGCTTACGGAACCTGTTAAAAACGCGCGCCCGACGTGATACGATACACGCCCTGCAACATCACGCGTAGTCCTGTAATTTTTCTACAGCCACGTCCGTTCAATTATCTTGGCAACGTTGAAGACTATAACAATGCCCCGCGAGTGCACGACTTTACGAGATAGGTAATTGATTCGAGAGTATACCACTCAAAAACCCACACAAAAGATCACTATAAAAGTCTCGGCCGTTTAGATAGAAAAAAGAAAAAAAAAGAAAGAACACGTTTTATTAGCAAGCAGCGCGTTCGCACTCATTTGGTCTCGCGAATTCTGTGCAGTGCGCGTAAAGCTGACAAGATGTGGGTCCCATAAACCGAACCGGAGCAGCATGCTTATCGGCATGCTTATCGGTTCGGAATGCTTATCGACTTGTGCGTTACAACTGCACGGGAACCTTCGAGAAATAGGATGTACGGATGTAGAAATAGGATGTACAATAACCCCGATTTCTAAAACACTATGACTCTTCTTGTTCTGATTGGCTGACAGGAGTCGTGAGTAAATCGCTCCATATTGTGCGGAGTTAATCGTCATATCGACTGTTTTACGGTGTGGTATTTGCCACCATATGGGGCTGTGAACCTTTGTGTTTGGCATCTTTAACTATCAAACGACTTGTTTTACTGTAGACGCATACGCATGAAAATCGTTGTATTGGTGGATACGGTTCTTCATGACTCCATTAGTAGGGAGCCTCCCTGTGCGCGCGTCTCCTTTTTTTTTTTTGCGCACATGAAGGCTCCCTACCCAATATAATTCATGTCGCTATGTGCTACAAGAAGAAAACATCAGCTTAACAGCCGAAGACGACGGCGCGCTGATGTCTTAGGTAAAAATTGCCTACGCTGCGGAAACTCCGCGTCCTCCAGATTTTCGCAAATAGAGCATATAACAAAAAACTGTGACTGCTTTCCAACCCCTGCAGGATTTTCAGAATAAGAATGAAACCATTCTTAATAAACTGTCTGTGACTTACAAACCTCTTTACCTTACAGCTTGTAAGAGAGCCTCTCATAACGTAACGAATGCATTCCGAGAAGGTATCTTACACATCAGCTTCGCGGAAGTGTTACACGCACGCTTGCTTCACAGAGTGCGGTGCGTGACGCTGGCATCGCTCCATGTGTACTTTCAAATAAGGCGCGGCTTCAGTCTCGCTGATCGGATCTCCCGATATACCCACTTACATGCTTGCTGACTCAAAGGTCAGCGCTGCTACGCGTCACCTCTGTATTTATACATACACTTCTCTTTACATCTGCATGTATATATTTGCTTCCTTTTTTTTACGCCCGGGACTAAGAAGCTCGAGGCAGAGAATTATAATTTAAAATTTGGCGTCAGACATGACAAGTAGACTGATATGTCCAGTCGTGGTGTGCATTGCACCGTGTAGATATGTCGTGGTCAGGCGTCAGGCACATACATCTATCATATATATATATATATATATATATATATATATATATATATATATATATATATATATATATATATATATATATATATATATATATATATATATATATATATAGTGGGAGTAATAATTCAATGGGCCAGTTAGTCTTCGTGAAGGTATGGAATATGGGACAACGGGAGCGTTGTCAACAAGGATATATTTATTTCCCAACAGTTTCGGGAGGGGTCCTTCCTTCATCAGGGGATGAGTATATAACTCATATACTCATCCCCTGATGAAGGGAGGACCCCTCCCGGAACTGTTGGGAAATAAATATATCCTTGTTGACAACGCTCCCGTTGTGCCATATTCCATACCTTCACTATATATATATATATATATATATATATATATATATATATATATATATATATATATATATATATATATATATATATATATATATATATATATATATAACGATATGCCGCCAGTCCGGAAAGCAGCAGTAACACATATATATCGTGTCTTTATACTAGTAGTTGCCTAGCAGCGTCCGACAGATTTCACGGCTCTGCTTCGCACACAGGCAACCTTGAAAGTACGGCTCGAACAGGTGGTTGCTAGTTATTTTTTATTTTCTTCTTGACTGGAAGCATGGGCAAAAATGCAGCTGGATAGTTGCTGGAGGGCGACTCGTCGTTTCTCGAGATACCGGAGTGGGGGAATGCAGAGTGACAAGAGAACGGGAAAAAAAAGTCCGGAAATGTCGGCGCATATCTCAGGAGGTTGCACACGTGTCATACATACCGAACAACTGTGATCGATTGCTCTGCTGCCAACCAGCCTATCTTTACTTTCTGCTGAAAGCAACTGTCGTCATGTACGGTAAGTATCTCACCTGGTGTACACACCTAACACGTTCGGCATAAGTACGGCTTATGCCGCGTTGGTGGAAGCAAATACAAACACTATGCCTCCAGTCCGCAATGATTCTATGAAGTGCAGTAGCTCAACAACCCTATTGCTGCTGCGGTCGACTATTGGGATTACTACGATACTTCTGGAATTACTACGATATAAGGCTAGCTTGGCCTGGCCGCGCACCTGGCACGAAGATTAAATCATTTATTTTACGCAACCATCAACAGGGCAGGCTGCACTCACCGCGCTATGTATCCTCACAGCGACTCTCCTAACTAGCTTATACCCAACGCAAACCACTTTCGCGTTGGCAGCGGTTACGCAATGCGCCTCACGTATTTTTACGATCTCGGCATTTTCACGTTACGTACGCGTGCACCCGCGTCGCGTCGGACGTCCTTCGGGCGCACGTTCCACGGCGCACGCGTTGCCGTTTGTCTCGTTTATTGTTATTTTAGTTCCCGCGCAAACTGATGAGTGACGGTCTTTGTTTTTCTTCGCACTCCGGACGGTTTCTCGCTTTTATCTCCCTCCCCCCCATTTCCCTGTGATTCGCCTTAGCGTGTGTCGGCACTCGTACCGCCTATTGAAAAAAAAAACAAGGAATGACGGGAAAACAGAAAAGACGGAGAAGAAGTAATCTTACGGAGAAAACAAACAGGTCAATGTGTGCCACGGGGACGCAGAGGGTGCCCAATGTGCGCGCGCGTTAGCTTCGCACACTCGTGACTGGGCTTTCGTTTAGGGGCGTAAGAAAGCAAAGGTCCTAGTGGTGCGGGTAAATAAAAGAGAAAATAGGACAATGACAACAACAGCAACAACAAATCGGCCGAGAATTATAAGCGAGAAAGCGTGCACCGTCAGAGAAGCCGTCCAGCGTAACGTGTGTCGAAAACAATGAAGAGGGACGCCGGCGGCACAGCGGCGGAGGAAAGAAAATGGCCGCCGGTGGCCACGGGTTTCGCTTTTTTCGTCCTCCTCTCCACTCGCGTCACGCCGCGGAGCCAAAGCCAGAAGCGAGCAACCCGAGTGTATTGAAGGGTACGGACAGTTCTCCCTCCCCTACGCGGCGCGATGGTTTGCGTCTAGGAGGGTCCGCGCTTCGTGCAAGGCCGCAGGGCAAAGCTTGGCGCTCGCTTTAGCGCGTTCTCCTGCGCCAACAGCAGCGCCACTTTTGTTCCACGGCGCGTTTTCCATCGCCGCGCGTTCACACACGCGCTTGTCTGCGAACTGCGTGGTGCTATTCCTGCCGTTCTTTTGTTTGGCGCAGCGTTTTTACATCTCCGTCGGAGAACAACGCCCATCTCAACGACGATGACTAGCGAGCGACGGGTTCCGTTTCGTAACGGGACCGCTTTGAACTCCCGCTTTTTCGGAGCACCCGGAAAGGCAGCTCGAACGGGTGCTTGATTGTATCTCTTCCTGTAACGGTTCCCACACGTTCTAGCTGCTTAGCCCCCTCTCACTCCGAGACTTTGTGTATGTGCTTGCTCCGCCGAAAACATGCAGGCGCTGCGCCGTGCTCAATACTGGGCTGCAGAAATTAGGCGCGTTCTTCCTCTTCTAATCACTGCCACCACCAAACATGATTTTATGCGTTGCACTTGAAAGCTGGATCTTTCAGCGTGCACTTCAGAAAGAAGCATACTTGGGCGTGTTGGTGTAGTTACATGCACCGCAGAAGCCGTAACGCAAGAATAACGAACAAATGACGAGGTGAATGCAAGACAAGCTACTTAACGCTTGTCCCCCTTACGCTGTGGTTTCACACCGTGAAATTGCGCGTTGATGAATATCTCCCTTCAAACTACTGTTCTCGTGACCGTACAAGCGTTCTGTTCGTGGAAGCAGCCACCCATGATTCGCTATCACAAAGTATTAAAGGACCACGCTAACACGGTTGCTTTTCCAGTGAACGTATTTAACGTCTTCACGAGCTCGTGCGTTGAGGTTGTTTAGTTTCAGTTTTTCGGTATGAGGAAAGTCGTGTACCTTTCTTACTGTGTGCATATTGCTGCTGTTCATTTTCCTCACGGCTACTCAGCTGATGCAAGCTGCGCAACATTTGATTCCTGATCGTTCAAACGGCGAAATCTGATAGCGTGTCTACTTTTGACTGCAAATAAATAAATAAGTAAATAAATAAGTAAATAAATAGTTTTAACCACCCTCCCTTGAAGCGCACATCTGAGTTTCTTATTAGAAACCAGCCCGAAACCAGTGCCCGTAACAGAGCGAAACCGTTGAACTCGCCGATGTAATCTTGACTGCTACGTTTTTAAATCGTCTATTCTTCAGTGAAAGCGGGAGGCATTATAGGAGGAAATAAATAAAGCACACGCGAAATTTGTAGTGTAATTAAAAAACCAATTGTTATCTAAAAATAGCTGTTCGTGTTAACTTTAGTAATGGTACATTCGATGAGCAGGTGATACGTCACCACCACTCGTCCACTATCCCATCGCTATACACCTGCATCACGGAAAAACAAAGAGAAAGAGTTTACCTGTGATGAGAGGTACACTTATACCGCTGGGGTCGAGTGCGATGGGTCGTGTGTGATTAATGAGCGTGCGCCCGCATCGTCGTGATTGGTTTACGCGTCACAAAAGATAAAAACAGAAAAAAAAGAACGAAAATGCTGAACCGCGAGCAGCCCTCGCTCACTCAATTTCATCGCGCCGTGTTGGAGCATACGTAAAACCTGCGTTTACTACCTACCTACCTACCTTGCCACTCCCTCGCTGCTTTGTAGAGGCAGTGTGTAGCTTAATCGCGACGCTTCTTTACCTGATAGCATCTCGGCGATGCATCTACCAGGTTTTAATTATCGTACCGCGGCGGCTCCTTTACAGGAATCGCAAAATAATGAAGGCCGCACTACGTGAAGAGAAATAAAATAGCAAAGTGCAGTCAGCAGGATGTGGTATATTTTACGAGGAAAGTTCGTGATGCGAGAGATGTATACTGTGGCAAGCAAAGTTGAAATTACGTGCAATAAGCTGGTGCTAAATCAACAAAAAAAATCTGCCTTAAATGTTTCTGGTGATATTGTCGCCTCCATGGATTCTGATAGGCGCCACCGATGCCCGCCAGTTTGTAATGTATGTGTTTTTAGTGATCCTAAGATCTTAGTTCCTCCGAGTGAAGGACCTGCTGCACAGTAATATTCAATTGTCTATTAAGTTCTCAGAGGCTGCTATTACTATATTTCAAGAACAATTATGGTCAGTTGAGTGGGCCAACGACGCAGCAGAGAGACTTGGCCTTCCTGTATACCTAAGTGGGAGTAGTAGCCCGCAACGGGCTATAGAGCGCATTCTGAGGGACCACAAAAAAGTGTATTGTTTCATCCATCCATCTATTGAGTTCCGCGCTTTTAAAATTTAGTGTACGGTGCTGTATATCCTCATTCACGTGGCTGTTGGCCAGTACAGACAATGAGCGCACGAAATTTTGTGCAGTACACGTTTTACGTGGGAACGAGAAGTGAGTGGAATCCCTATTTCAGAGAGACGGAGACTATGAGCAAACGAGGGAAAGCTTTATGCTTCCTCTTCACATAAGGTAGGAAACTGGACGAATTTCTCCCGGTTAAAGTCGCCGTGTCTCATTGACTCTACCTATGCTCATTATGGGCGAAATTTCCCTTCTCAGGATTACCCTACACAAGGTAATTCGAGCCACAAACTGTTTTATATCGACAATAAGCATATGGTTTTTTTTATATAGAAGCCATGCACGCGTTGCCACTACTGTGCGATGTCTGTCCTTAAGCTCCTATATATATATGTGCATGCATGGTACCGTTACGGAATACTAGAAAGCGGAGTAGACCATTTTGAATGTAAACTAAAGAGTAACAATGACTTGATTTAGATTGACAAACTGCACTCTGAGAACTATATTGTCATATGTTTCACTATCATAAGTGCGCTATTAGTGGAGAAAATCAGGGTTTGAAGTTTCATTCTTGAATTTCGCGCCAAAATATTCGCGCGTGACTTAACAAATTTCAAAATATATTTTTGGCGTGATTGATATGTGGGGTTTAAGTTTGAAAACCACCATATGATTATGAGGGACGCCGTAGTGGAGGGCTCCGGAAATTTCGACCACCTGGGGTTCTTAAACGTGCGCTCAAATCTGAGCACAGGGGCCTACAACATTTCCGCCTCCATCGGAAATGCGGCCGCCGGAGCCGGGATTTGATCCCGCGACCTACGGGTCAGCAGCCGAGTACCTTAGCCATTATATTGACCACCACGGTGGGGCAAAATATATTTTTGGTGTTTTCGTGGAATTGGCTCGATGAAATTTTCTAAAACTTCAAATGCTAAGTCACGCAGGGATTGCAATGTATTCGTTTTTACCGATTAGAAGCTACGTAGGACCCAGTGGACGCCTTCTAGAATTTCTTACGTCACGATGTTCGGTGCGGGAATCTCACGGTGGCGGCGTCGTCACTCTTTTCGCGTATATTCTCGCTACTAAGCCTATATTGTCGCGGTACGAGTAGTGTTTTCGGGATTGTGGAATTGTACTTTACTAATATACGAAAAAAATCATTTTACTATTTAGTGTCTTTTTAATATCCGAACCGTGTAGGGTAGTGTACAGCGTATATAGCAACAACAGCATGCGCAACTACGGCTGCACTGAAACGCCATGTCGTGTCCTTCCGGGCTGTTTCATCCCAAATGAACCACCACATCAACCGCAGACAAATTATAAATGCCCCGTGTGCAGTTTAGTTTAGTCGACAGGCGTGTAAACATACCTTTCTCCTGACTCCGCAGTAGAGCGCGTCGTCTTGTGTAGGGAACAGGGAGATCCTTAGCGACGTGTTGCGTCCCCCCGTGCCGTAGGCGATGCAGGGACTCCGGCGCAGCTCCTTGACGATGCCCCGCGGGTCGCTGGTGTCCCTGGTGTGCAGGATGCCGTTGAAGGGCTCCTCGGTCAGCACCGAGATAGTCATGAAGCCCTTGTCGCAGTTTGCGGTCACTGCGCCATGAGAGAGAGAAATTAAAGCTTCGCCTGCTCCCAGTGCATACTTTAAACATTTAATGCATGGAACCTGTTCGAAATCGCTATGCATTCATTACGTGGCAATAGGATGTAAAGGTGGGCTAGTTATTATATCATAATTGTTCGGTGAACTGGAAGAGCAGGAGGAACACGGAGCAAAGATGAGGCTGTGTGCCTCCTCTTTGCTTGGTGTGTGTGTTCCTCCAGCGCTCCCTGTTGGCCGAACAATTATTCATTACGCGGCCTTAAGGGAATAGGCGCTGTAGCGTGTGTGCCTTTTGTAGTGGGTTACCGACTTTAAACCACGAAGTTATTATGATAATCACATGTTCTGACGCCCGATGACAATGGGCGCTTGTACCATGCATTATTGCTGCCATACTTCATGCTGTATTGTGAAGAATGTATATACAGGACGCGTGTATTAGTGAAACATGTGTTACTTTCACTGCATTTCCAGGTAGAGGAAGTTATTTCCCCTGTATTCACAAGCAGGCGCATGACCATGCGTTGAATACCCACTTTCCATGCAAATGACGCGGTTTCGGTCCCCAGTCTGACCCAGGAGTTTTTATTGATTAATTTTATTTGCACTGTTCTCGATTTTCGGTTCACGCATAAGATGATGATTTCTCGCTCACAACCAACTACGCCGGCCCCGGCGCCAGAATGTCTGCGGAACGAGCTCTTTAATAGAGAGTTTTAGTACTGCGTACGCTGCGTAAGTGGCGGCGTTGCGTACGTAAGGACACCATGTTCTGCGTAGTGCGCATGCGCAGACCACAACGCGCACGTATCGCGTTACGTACGCAGCTGCTGCGTACGCACGCATGAGATGCGTGCGTGCGTACGTATGAGCTGATCGCGCCGCTCTCGAACAAATTCGCGACAGCGCGAGACTTCGTTTTGCAAAATGGCGGCATCGAAGGCAAGCACCGTCCGGCTCTGTGGCTTAAAATATGGCCATAATCTGGCTATAACACTTGGATTGGCTCACATTGGCTGTCAACAATACGTGCTTATATTTTGATCTACCAGATGGCGCAACACGCTTGTCGCTCGTTACGTACGCGGGTACTACGGCGTACTAAAAGCCGATTAGTGGCAAACGACGCCACGTAACGCAAGGTGCTTGTGTGATGCGTACGTAGCACCATTCCGCAGTACTAAACTCTCTAATGCTATCGCGTTAGAAGTGCGCACCGTTTTATGCACGCCTGGTTGTGCTAGAGATTGGTACACCTATTAAACCCTTCCATGCCTCATAAAAAGCGCAAATCGACCACAGGCGTCGGCTTCAGCACGAGTGATGTGATAAATTATGGCACGATAATTTATGAGGCCGCGCGATGATTTAATGACGCCGCCATGATGGCGCAGATTGTCAAATCGGTGACGTCGACATAACGTCACATCACACAATAACGTAGTCACACGACATGGTTGCTCGGTCAAAGGTCGTTCGATCACGAAGGCAGTGCAAAACCAGATGAAGGTGCACAGAGCTTGCAATCCCTCCGATCTTGGAGGCAATGCTAAACCACTTGAAAGATGGAAACATTTCGGAAAGGGGAGTGAAGGGGTCAGTACATCGATTGAGAGGGAAAACAAGAGAATTGTTAATCTCTTCAAGTCGTCTTTGGCAAATCCGTAAGAGACTCTGTGAGTTATTATTAGTTGATTGATTGATTGATTGATTGATTTGTGAAACATTGGCTCTTACACTCATAAGTTAATTCATCTACCAGGTATGTTCGTGTGGCGTCATTATTGGTGGTGTAGTTGCGTCCATATTACCATTGCGACTTTACGTATTATTGTGACTGCAACTCAGTATTATCCTTGCACGTATATTCTTATATTGGATATTTTGTCACAAACTATGCATAAAAGCGTAGACAAATACGTGTGCGTAACTATGCCACTTCTCTCTGGAACGGGAGTGATTTTCTTGGTCACTATACTTCCTGACCACCTTCGCAGTACGAAAATATTTTCGCCATGTGATCTGTTATACCACGGTGAACCTACTCTCTTTGTCACTCCGGTCACAAAACTATGACCTGCAACGCTGGCCAGATCTCACATGATGGACCAATTCGAACTCTCCTGCACCGAGTAGAAGGGCCAGCTAAGGCCGCCGGACTTATTTAAGGAATGTAAGGGTCACCCTCTATAGAACGGGGAAAATGATGACGCCTGCTGTCGTGTCGATAGTTTCCTGTCTCCTTCTCTACCACAATGTCTCTCTTTCGGAAGACACTGGGCTGGGGCAGGACCTTACACCTTTCGAAACCTCAACCAGCACATCAAGGAAGGCATGGACACAAGTGACGCAGCTTGGCTTACGTTGTCCAAGTCGCGGTGTCATTTGGATTCACAGTAAAAATCAGCAAACATTGAACACTCAATATAGGACTGGAATTTGTGAAAAAAGGTGGCAGTATATTGTGCTTCAATCGTTACTAGATACACTTCGCGTATTCGTCGGCTAGCTGTGATCACCTCGCGCTTAGTCTGTACAGCAGACGCTGAAAGTTATACGTCCAGTATATTCAAGCTTTCAACAGAAACCATGACTTCATTCTACACGCCGGAACGTGATACGGCTTGAGCTCCTGTGTCCTGCAGTGCTAAGGAACGCAGAATTGCTGTTTAAGCTCCCGCGAATGTTTTGTATGCTCTCTTCTTCCTATGTCTTCATCTTTCAATGGCTTAATCTCTTTCGCCCAGTGCAGGATAGCAAAGCGGACGCGCGTTTGGTTGATCTTCGTGCCCTTTTCTTCTTCTTCCTCCTTCTTTCCAGAGTGCACCCTTAGACTTTCTGAAGCTTGGACTTATTGCCTGAAAAGAACGCTCACTATCGGCTATATCCGTATATAGATTGCTAATTTGCGTCAAAATATCGCATCTCATCTCAACGAGCTCATTAAATTCTCGTTCATCCTGCGTAATTATGAGAAGTGTGCACCGATACCTTCGAAACATCGAACAGGAACAAGACCTCGACTGCTGCGTGCGTCACATTCTAGAGGCTGTCAAGACAAGGGCCTTGACTGAATCATGAAACGCGTACAGCGACCGTTGCTGGTCACGTGATCATACAACGTCATGACGATGTCGTCACATTATATGATTGATTGATATGTGGGGTTAAACTTCCCAAAGCCACCATATGAATATGAGAGACGCCGTATTGGAGGGCTCCGGAAGTTTTGACGTTGAGTTTGGGTTCTTTACCGTGCACCCAAATCTGAGCACACTGGCCTACAACATTTCCGCCTCCATCGGAAATGCAGCCGCCGCAGCCGGGATTCGAACCCGCGACCTGCGGGTCAGCAGCCGAGTACCTTAGCCACTAGATCACCGCGGCGGGGTTTTTCTATAGTTTTTATGTGCAGTGTAATAATTTTGACATAAGTGGAAATGAAACTGGACAAAATGACATGCAACCGGTTGGGACGAAAACAAAACGACCGCTGCTGTGGATCAATTCTGATAAGCATTAGACGCGTTGTCCGAATGTTGTTAGTTACCTATCGGCGTCGAAGTTGATTATTCGCCACTTTGATCAGTAATAATTAACAATATACGGGTGTTTACGTCCCAGCACCGTGATATGATTGTGAGAAACACTAGTGTAAGGGTCCGGAAATTTCGACCACTGGTCTACTTGAACGTGCTCTGAAATTTATTTCAGTTCATCCCACGATTATTACACCGAGTTTAAAAGCAAAAAAAAATGATGTCACCTACATGGTTTTGCTGTTAGTGTAGTGGCTAACATAAAAAGTGAGCCGCTGATTCATTCCTTTTTTTTTTCGTTATTACCGAAGTTCTGTATTTCTTAGTTCTAACGCGTCATAGGCGTTTCACTATGTTAGCTCTTACACGTGCACCAGAGGTCATCTTCTTTGGACTCTTGCGCAAAACATTGCATTTTACGCAGAGCCGGTTGGAATTGTTATAGAAATTCAATGCTGCACTCCGTACAATGTCTTAATGCGATAGCGTTAGAGAGCTCGTGTCGCAGAAATTCCGCCGTCGGCGTCGGTGCACCGTTGGTTGTGAGCGAAAAATTGTCTATGAGCGAAAAATGAAGAAAGAAGAAATAAAATAAAGAATAAATTTGCGGTCCCATTGAGGATCGTACCCAGGCCGTTTGCCTGGCAAGCAGGTGTCCAACAATAAAGCCACATGTTACTTGCAGCTGCTTCGGAAAAAAGAACACTACATAAATACCATGTAGTAGAAGGAGTCTCTTAAACGCATTTTGTTCGACAGGTGTCACGAAGAAAACGAGCCCATTCGACGATTTGGCGCATTTGGGAGGCCATCAAACTACGCCGAAAAAGGCCGGGATAGTGCAGCCATGCACCGCCGCTAAAAACACACAGGAACTTTCAAAAAGTTCTAAAAATGAACAACTATGCCCATCAAGCGGAAAACATACTATGCCTTTCCAGAGGCGTTGATCAGCAAGCAAACAGCGAACGCTAGATAATGTGCTGCTATCTGTGAGGCATTGTGAGACTCTTTATGGCCTCCGAAATAGTGTCACAGTTCTGTCCTTACTTTTCCTTTTCGCATTCCTTTGTTAGCTAAACTGCGAGCGCCTATTGAATAATAAAAAATCTTAATGATACATAAATAAATAAATAAATAAATACATACATAAATAAAAAGCGACAAAGAAGCCAATCTACGGGAAAATACGGAAAAACGAATGTCCCCCTCCTTACGTCGCAGCGACGTATTTTACGGGCGTAACACAGAATAAGAAAAGTCCGATTTAGTATAAATTCTTCGGCCTGCAAGCCATTCTCAACCATAACGTTTCGATCATATATGCAGGGGGGGTATTTTAGGAATGGTCACAATCTATACATATATCTGTATCTCCGGCAGTGTCGATTCCGCAGAATGATCGAGCATGATTGTCGCATGGAAGTATAGTGATCTAACAGATTTGCGGTCGCTGCAGAATAAGAATCTACACGGGTTTCTCAAACACGTTTATCGAATTCACATCGAAACGTGTCTTTCTTGCCACTGACTATATAACGAGGCCTAGTTTCCGGGAACGAAATGACCCACTCCTTCACTCTGGTGTATAGTTAAAGTAAAAAAATAGATAGAAAACGAAAGAAATGGATGTAGGAAAGCATGCCGATGAATCTACAAGCCTCGAGCGCTTTCGTCCAGAGCACACGTAATACTCCGCGTTAAACGAGTCGGCGATTCCTATCACCGCTTGATCTATATAGACGTATTAGGAGGGTATACCGCAGCACGCAGTTTTGCCCGAACAAGTCAAGCGCCACACATGGCGTTTTCTTTTGTCTAGTTTTTTTTTCTGCTTTCGTATCAATTTTCGTACTCACACTGAATACCGTATTAACGCAAATTTAGTCGCTCCACATTTGAGAGAGAGTAAGACCGGCAGCATGCACGTCTTGAGTTGTAATCGCCTTATATTAGTATAGGGGAAAATAACTAGTTAATTATTTAGTTAATCTATCTTACACTAGAAAAAACGATGCAACTTGACCCCCGGATATTAAAATAATTGATAGCGGAAGCGCTTAGTTTATGGCAAAAATTGCTTGCAAATGAATAAAATATGCTCGTAATGCATGCCCAGCATGCTTTTCTGCGTGTATTTGTTTTAAGCCAAAAAAGGGAGAAAAAAACTTGACGTTGATCCTGGAATGCGGCATGTCGAACAATCTTCGAATATGGTAGTGTCTCCTGCAAAACGAACCTCTGCAGCAATGCGCAGTTAAATGACTGCTATTTGTTCACTCGGGAATCATGAGGACATTGCGTTTCAAACCGTTAAAAAAACAAAGAAAAAATGTGGTGCGCCACGCAACCCCGTATAGTTCATGTGCGCATTTGTACGCACCATCGCTAACGTGGATTTCATTCACAATTCGATTCCTGATAACTAAATTGATCGTAGAGATGTCACGTTGAAATGGGCATTGCATACAACCATACAGAGCGCTTGTGGAGATTCTCGGATGCCATTTTTCGAAGCTGAACAGAAAATCATGTTATTTACTAGCCCACAAGTTGACCGTTCAAAATAATTGTGGCCAATTTATACTCCTAAAAGACTTTAATTAGACGACTTGCAAGGAGCAAGTCGTCTAAACACACACTCTAAACATAATTTTAAGGGTAATCGAATGTCCATTATTTTCTTTTCTCTGCCTTTACATCCCGACCACGTGCTGACAGAACTCCACTGGCGCAAGATCAAAGACTACGAGGGGTTTTTACAGAGTCGTTCATTTTCCTCATCGCAATGGCCGACTATACTACTCACATGACGATTTTGTGGTCGCGAGGAGGTCTTTCAGTGCTCTCTATCCGACTGTCGTCGCACAGACAGATGATGGTATCCTCATTGGGTTATAGCTCGTTTCGAAGCGTTATTAGAGCCGCGTATACATTTGAATGCTGGCCCGAAAAGTCACCGTAGCAGAACGTGGGTGACCGTCTTGAAACCACGAAACCATTATTATAATCACATGTTCTGACGACCGCTGGCAATGAAGGCTTGTATAACGCATTATTACTGCAATATTTCATGTTGCATTGTGAAGCATGTTTACAGGACTCGTGTGTCTGTAAAGCATGAAAGCTATACTTTCACTGCATTTCCTAACAGAAAAAGAAGTTATTTTCGCTCTATTCACAAACAGTGGGGTGACGATCGTTTATTCTGCAATAAGCCGGGGACAATCGAACATGTTTTTCTTGACTGCTGGGTTGGGGTATTTTTGGGGGGGACGTTCTTCAGCGGACTTTCAAAAAAGGACCTGCCCCTTGATGCCTACGGAGTCAGATTTCTCCCAATCACAAATGAAGAAGGGGTACCATTCGACCTAGTCATGTTACTGGGCCTGCACAGTATATATGTCAATCTAGAATGATGGTAGTCACGCAGATGTTAATGCACATCCAGTGAGACAGTACTTATTTTAATATATATGTTCATTCGGCGAAATGAAGAAGGCTTACCATTTGACCTAGTTATGTTACTGGGGTCAGCACAGTATACATGACAATCTAGAATGGTGGTACGTCACGATGGTGTTAATGCACGTCCGGTGAGACACTATTTATTTCAATGCATTTGTTCATTCGTGGAAACGCAAAAGATTCTACAGGATGTGCCGGAATGGTTTCATTAATTAAAAGCCTTCTACACTTCAAGGAATCTTCAAAAGCTTGTGAACTCTGGCGCTGGTTCGCCTTTTCTCTTTTGTTCATGTTTGTCCTTTGTTTGGTGTATATTTGTTCGTGAATGATGTATGCACATATGCAATAAAGAAAGAAAGAAGACACGTGGCCTTGTGGCAGAATATCCACTTGCCAAGCAAGCGACTCGGCTTCGATCCCCCCTCGGACCCGAACTACCCTGATTCAGTCCCCTCTCTGACCCAGGATTTTTTTTTTTTTGTCATTCACTTTACCCGCATTGTCGTCGATTTTTCGGTCACGCATAAGATGACGATTTTTCGTTGATAACCAACGACGCCGACGCTGGAATTTCTGCGAAACGAGCTCTTTAACACTATCGCGTCAATAAATAAATAAATAAGAAAATAAATAATAAATAAATAAATAAATAAATAAATAAATAAATAAATAAATAAATAAATAAATAAATAAATAAGCCCGATCAAGTGGCTGTAGTCTGATTTAGAGCTCGTTGTGGCACGAAAGAAATATTGTACTACGATATAGCCTGCCGTGTCGCTAGTGACCCACCATAATCTTATGGCTGTGCCGCATGTTTCTCTTTCTGCACACTCTTTCAACCGGCGCCGTTGTCTAGTTTAGGATATCAAACTACCGGATTTTCCCGTCTGGTTAAGCTACCCCGCCGCGGTGGTCTAGCGGCTAAGGTACTCGGCTGCTGACGTGCAGGTCGCGGGTTCAAATCCCGGCTGCGGCGGCTGCATTTCCGATGGAGGCGGCAATTTTGTAGGCCCATGTGCTCAGATTTGGGTGCACGGTAAAGAACCCCAGGTGGTTGAAATTTCCGGAGCCCTCCACTACGGCGTCTCTCATAATCATATGTTGGTTTTGGGACGTTAAACCCCACATATCAATCAATCAATCAATCAATCAATCAATCAATCAATCAATCAATCAATCAATCAATGTGGTTAAGCATGCCACCTTTTATCTTTTCTTACGCCTCATTCTTTCTTCATAAATATAACTAGCGTTGCTTCTCGGTGACCTCTTAAAGTTGCGTTAACACGGTATACCTGTCCCCCGTCACTTCCTCTTTCAAGGACGCGTCTCTGAAAATCGCCTACGTAAAATGCGCCGGCAAAAGGTACACACAGTTACGAAGCGGTGTCGGCTCATACCAAGCCGAGGAGAGAGTCTTAATTTAAAGGCGATCGCAACTATCCCCTCCCCGTCTCCTTAAGTTTCCTCTCCCCACGCACTCGCCCAGCCTCGAGACACTCCATACAGATCGGCCCAGTCGGCGCGCCGCCAAATTACACGCCGCGCTTTTCGCCTCCGCTACCCCGGAGGCATTTTCCGCGTATAATGGACGAGAACAGCCGGAATACATCCACGCCTAAATTAGGCGCAGTCATCATCTATAGCCGGGCATTCCTTTTCTTTCTAGGCCACCATTACCGCCGTCCTACCCCACCTTTCTTTCTTTCTTTCTTTCTTTCTTTCTTTCTTTCTTTCTTTCTTTCTTCTTTCTTTCTTTCTTCTTCTTTCTCTCTTTCTTTCTTTCTTTCTTTCTTTTTTCTTTCTTTCTTTAATATGAAAGCGCATTTCCTGCTCAACGTATGCGCCTTTATAAAATTTGCGGAGGGGCGCTCTTTTGTGTGTTTTTCTTCTTTATTTTCGTCTCCTATATCTCGGCGCGATTCAATGAGAGCGCACACAAGCGTGTCAGCCCATACAGGGTGCCGTTCTGTAGCTGGGCCCCCTGTTTCAAGGTCGCTGGGTGGTTCGCTTCTGAGAGTTGCCCGCTGCGCCACTGCTTTCATGCGTGCGAGCAGCTCGCGGTTCGTGTACACATTCGCCAGAGACGTGGAAAAAGTTCTGTAAACGTGCGATTCTTTTGCATTTATGCATGTAACGGACTGTTTTGTAATTTGTGTCAAATAATGACGTCTTTATTGTTTCCCGCTGGGACTCCAGGAATCTTGCCTGGCATACCCCCCCCCCTTTTTTTTTTGGTAATTACGTGGGCTTCAATGAGCTCCCTCCAGTGTTTGACGAGAACAGATTTGCCTTCAAGTGAGGCGTGCACTTAATTGACAACTTTCAATTCCGCACGTGCATGGGAGAGTTTGTTCTTATCAAACAAATAAACAAATAATGAAATGAAAGAGAACGGCTTATCTGCCTCGCAAGCTGAGCCGCTATAACATCGTGCGCTTGCTGTCCCGGGCTATGGAGGTTTGACTCCCGGCGGAAAAAAATTTTTCTTGTTGTTCTTTCTCATTTGGCAGTGATAATTTTATCGACGTCACATCCGTGACGGAAGTACGTCATTAGTCTTGGTCTACCCTGGCATAAAACACTTTCGTGCTAAACAGGGAGAAGTTTGCACAAGCCGTGTACACAGCGATGCCGGTTGGTCTTAAGGGTGTAACGTGGCCTTCTCGGCTGAGTCTTTTCCTGGAGTAGACAGAGTAGAACCGCACCGCAGCCTGTAGCAGAAGCTGCGAGAATGTCAGGACCCCAGCGCCAGAAACTAACGTGCAAACCTGGTTGTTGCATGCAGCCCGGACCTGTCGTTGCCGCGAAACTCGGTGTGGCACTGGCGCGGTTTGTCTACGTCGGTTGACGCGGCTGATAAGCAGCGGTGCGGAGGGATTTTTTTGCGAATACACGGCATTTTACCTAAATCTTTGACAGCTTCGATCTTAATAAAACATTACAAGAGTTTTGCGGCTCACCTGTTGGCGAGAATTCAGCGACTTCCTCCTGCTTGGTCTGGCTCTGAAAATAAACAGGAAAAGAGCTTTTGTTGTAGGTGTAGTTTGTATGCACTTCGATCTACTTAGAACGACAATGTTAGTCAGTCACATTGGTGAATTTCAATATGACGTTGGTCTGCTTAACACAATAGATTGATAAATGACGAGGGAAATCTGCCTATCGGCGCATTTCACGAATGACTTGATATGTAAGAACGTGCCGTCAGGTTGGCAAATATAACTTGCAGATGTAACATCGTTTATTTAATTAATAATTAATAAATTAACAGTAATTTTACCCTAAGGGTAAAATCGCTTATTAGAGAGGGGAGGGCCATGCTACCTACCGAAAGACAAAGTACGTTTCCCACAAAATAAAAAATGACACTTTAACAATTCCCAAAAATATAATACAAAGTATATTACAAAACTTCGCATCAAATATCTAAACGAAAAGAATATAGTGGTAAGTAGGTAGGTAAGCAACATTATTGATGCATGAAGCCGTAGGGATTATGCTGATAATTCATGTTCACTAACTAAGGCAAAGAAAAAAATCTGGCAGGAAGAAAAAAATATTATATATTTATATACTATAAAACCACGGGATTCAACAGCGCCAAACATATTTGTTCAAAAAAAAAAGAATACGATAAGTGTGTGATCTTACGGGGGATAGCGGTCGCTGATTGAGGTATTAGAATCCATTCGAATGTGGTTCTTGGAGTGAATCATTTGATCAAACTCATAAACCGCAGTTACTATTCCGCCAACTACAATTAGGCAGTTTATCCTCAGATAAGCTGCAGTTGTCTCGCGCATTCACGCCTGGGTGTTACGCAACTGTTTCCAGTGCGTGCGCATGCGGCAGGTTTCGAAAATGACTGCACGAGAAGCAGCGAATGAGTTTGTTCTGCTGGACAGCAATTAAAAGACGGCTTGCTTCTTTACGCAGACGAGCTGACGCTGCCTTCTTTCTACACCAGGAGCGTTTTCGACCAAGGAGGTTCTTGGTTTCAACGCACCAGCACAATGGAGTGCGTGTAATTTTACGGTGCGCTGATGTAACTTTATAGGACGAAAGCCTTAGGTTCTTATCAAACGCGGATATGTTTGACAGTCGCTGGTGTCAACACTAGTGACTAAAAAAAAAGTGACATGATGACATCACCGCAGACGTCATCACCATAATAATTATGATGACGTTACCCTTTACGTTACCGGCGCACTGTACAAGAGCTGCAGCGAATGACTGTTTTAATTTACCGGTAGCCAGAAATGCCTACGGTCGAAGGCTCATAGAATTTCACGGCGCTCTCGTATGGAATGCGATACCGACTGATGTGAAAGAGGCTAGAAATTTTTCATTGGCCATGAAGCATGCACTTCATGCGAACTTTCTAAGTAATACGTATGTAAAGTCATTTATTATTATTATTATTATTATTATTATTATTATTATTATTATTATTATTATTATTATTATTCTGTGCTATAAGTAGCTATGTTCTGCGCTATGTTTCTTTGTATAGTTCAATCAAGTGTTTTTTGTTTTTGTTTTCTATTTTTAAACATTGTATCCAGTTTGATGTCCTTTGTCGCTGTGTAACCGCTTGCGCAAGTATGTAAGTATGTCACACAATTGGTCCCTCTACTAGCCAGTTAGGCTATGGGAACAAACAAGTGTTTGCGAAGTTTTTGTTACATGGATGTGAAAGTTACAATAAAAAAATGATGAGTGGTGGTTGACATCCCATAACCACTATATATGATTATAAAGTACGCCGTAGTGGAAGGTTCCGGAAATTTCGAACTACTGGAATTCTTCAACGCGCACTGATATTGCACAGTACACGGGCCTGCAGCGTTTCACTACCACCGAAATGCGACCGCCGCGAAAGTGATCGAACCCACGACCTGCAGCAGGTCAGCAGCTGAGCACCGCAACCGCTACACCAGCGTGGCGGACCTTATAACGTCATCATCACGCATGACAAAAGTTTGTGACGTCGTCATGACATCGCTATAAAGGCATAATGACGCCACAGCGAGACGTTACACACAGTCATCATGCGACATCCTCGTTTGGGAAACCTTCGGAGGGGAGTTAGGGGACTTTTTGGGCGTGTCATTTCGCTCCGTCAGTATACTGTAACGCGCGCTCGCACACTTCGACAGCGGCGCACTCATTGGCTGCGGACGACAACGACTGCAGCGACGATGTGGGCCAGACCCGGTAATTGGGTCGGGCCCGGCTGCAACCCGCTCGACGATCGTCTTAGAGCCCTCACTGAAGAGAGTGCAACGAGCACACCCTCCCACAGTCGCACTTTCTCGAGAGTGTGAGTGCTAGGGCCAAACCTCATAAGCGCGAAAATGCACGCGGCAGCGACGAGCGACGCTATATGAGCGACGAAACAGGTCGTTCGCGCGACGTGTCGCGTGCTCGTTTTCGCGCGATCGCTCGGTTCTCCAGATTTGGAAACCGTCGCTCATCGCCCGGAAGTGCTGGGCTCAAGCAGCCAATAGCGAAAAACCGGAAAAGACTAAACTACATAGGTGCGCGTGACCCTGCCCGAGTCACGATTGCGCAACAAGAAATAACGCAATGTTTATTGCGCATGTGCATATAAAAAAGTGCTGCAAGGCAATAATAAACACTTTCCGTTTCATTACACAACAATATATCTTATTTTTAAATTGCATACCGCTCGCTACGCGGCTTTCTTGGTGCGATTAGACTGCCTCATGCCAGCAACAGTGGAATTCGCTCGCCGAAGCCGTCGCGTGAATGAGGTTTGCCTGCGCTATCGACTGATCGCGCGAAGACGATCTACGTCGCGTCGCTCGTCGCGTGCATTTTCGCGCTTATGAGGTTTGGCCCTTACTCTCGGCCGTTCCGTTGCACTACTCTCTTCGGAGAGCACGCTTTCACGACGATCGCTGGCGTCGGACGCCGCGTTTCCCGCGCGCGTAGAAGCAGCAGTCGCTGACAAGCGCGAGGCAGCGCGCGCGCCGGAACGAGCACGGCGGTAATAACCGGCGGAATTCAGTTCGACGCCCGTACTGCGACCCCGCCAGCGCGCCTTTTGTTTTCAGCGTGCACGACGCGCTGATTAATTGCGTCCGAGAGGTCCAGATTTCTCGTTTGACGTGAGCATGACCGTGCATTCTGGAACAGGAAACAGGAGCACTTTCATGGTTAACAAGAAAGGAGTCATAGAACGTAAGTATAAGTCGGCGTGCTGACCACAAGATGATCCACGGCTAGATCTTTAGAGAAATTGACAGAAATGGTTAAAAAATACTAATTAGGTTGGATAAGCAGCCACTATCACAAAGATCTAACGAACGCGTGACATGATCACCGTAGAATAAATAAAGTACCAGTGGAACAAGGGATTTTAGAAAAAAAATTGGCAGCATATCCACGGAGTGAATGATGGAGAGTGGGGCGAAGCATTCGTCCGTCCATTCGTTCTTGCTTCCGTCCGTCCATGCGTCCGTCTGTGTGACCGTCCATGCGTCCATCCGCCCATCCGTGCGTGCGTCTGTTCGTGCGTCCATTCATGCATCTGTCTGTGTGTTCGTTCGTCCATCTATTCAACTCTCCAAGTACCACCATCTCGCATCTTTTCATCATATATTCCCCGTATAGAAGCACCGCCATCCAGCGGTCATTTCAAGGAATAAACGAGAGGTGGCACACGCACACTTTCTTACGACTTGCGCTTCGGGTCTACTTCCCACCTTTAACCACCTTGAGTTCATGGTATATACTAGTTCACTGTATTCATGGCACTGCGGCCCAACGCTCGCTAAACCTTTCGAAAACCAAGGAGGTTACGCCCAGCGAGTATGACGTAGCAAACTTTTCAGTCAGATAGTGCTCAATGTACATGCCAGTGGCTGATAATGGGGATCGCAGCGTGCGCGTTAACTAAAAGCCGATTGCTCTTGTCTCTCATTCCCTATTAGCAGCCATTGGCATATACATTGAGCACTATTTTTTTTGTTTTTCAACAACGCACAGAAGAGATCTCTCACCGGCACCACCTTGGAGGTCAAAATGTTATACTTGTTACACACTACAACGGCTACGAGGGACGAACGGGTGTCGCTATAAAAAGCTTCGCCCCTAATAAGGAAAGGAAGGATTAAAAATAATCGCTGGCGGCCAGCGACGTGGTCTGCCATGGTGTTAATACATAAGCGAAACCTAATTGCTTTCTTGGTTTGCTCCACCAACGCAGCGTGGGACATTGACATGGTGCAACTACTCAGGATGTGCTATACTATATACAACTTCGCTACTACAGCTTCACCGCCGAGTAGTAGCACACCGCGTAATAACACATCGCTGCACACGCGCATCGCCACCTCAGCTATGGCACCGTGTATTAGCACATCGGTACACTCGGACATCGCTTTTCTATGTTGCGCCACCGCCGTGTATTATCACATCGCTCCCGCGCACATCGCCTTTACAGCAACACCGCCATCTATTAGCACATAGGTACACACAAGGAGGATTAAAGAAAAATTGCTGGAGTGGAAGCTCCCGCAATGCCATGCCAGCAGAAGTGAAGCCAGCATTTGCCACTGCTAAGATGGCGGAAACATGCTCTTTTCTGATGGTGCCCACTTAAAGATCAAGTGGTTTCGATATGTTATGTAAATGCTACTTTAGGTATATATTAAAAGATAGTTGTTCCCGACGAAATAACACACAGAAACGAGTACAGATGACTGAATCTTCAAAGAACTTTGCCTCCAGTTAGAAGCTCACTAAGAAAAACTAGTAACTGTAAGACGCACTTCGAGCACTATATGACCCGAAAAAGTTCGCACAATAAACTCGTTGGGCGTGCGAGAGAAACGCTTCGTTTTTAATCGCTGAACTGTGATACTGTATCAAGCCCCTAGTAAGATGGCCGCCACAGCCGCCATCTTGCCAGAAAAACGGCTTCACTTCTGCGAAATCATTTCCACTCCAGGAATTTTTTTAAATCCTCGTTGGGTACACACGCATATCCTACAGCAGCGCCAACACCGGTGGCACCTTAGCGCGTGCAACACGGTTGTCGTTACCCGGCCTTTTCCAGTTTTAAAGCGCTCCGTAATAAATGACTGGCATATTTTGTTGCTCGTACTTCGTCTACGCCCCGTTTTCATTCCGTACTCGAAAGACCTTCAACCATCAATAAATCTACCTACATCCCGGTCACGCTGTTAACAACGCTATCGATTTCGTTATTATTTTTTTTATTTCGACGTCCGAGCTCACGCGCGCTTTTTAATCGCTTGTGACACGCTTCGAGACGTTGTTATACATGGCCACTCGACGGCGGCATGTAGGAACGCGGCCGGCTTGAATGAATTAATGAATCAAGAGAAGGAACAAAAAGTAATAAACGAATATAGATAAGCGACGTAGGTGGTAATAAGCGGCCGCTTTGCTCGTGACGTTGCTAGCGCTTTGTTCCCCATCGGGGATAATTACGAGAGGGACGGATACAAATGGCGACAGTGGCCCGCCTTAGTCTATTTTTTGTTTTTTTTCCTATAAGGCACCATACAGTAGCTTTCGCTTCGTACACTTTGTTCTTTTTCTTTTCCCCTTTTGCGTGGAGTTTTCGTGACGGAACTGTCGCAATCACTCATGCCCGGTTACGAGGATTGCAAGAGTACTCCGCCTCCTTAGGCAAGTGCCAAGTGGCCTGTGATTGAGTGACCTCTTTGTAACCGGGACAGTTGAACTTTCTTTCTTTCTTTCTTTCTTTCTTTCTTTCTTCTTTCTTTCTTTCTTTCTTTCTTTCTTTCTTTCTTTCTTTCTTTCTTTCTTTCTTTCTTTCTTTCTTTCCTTCTTTCTTTCTTTCTTTCTTTCTTTCTTCCTTTCTTTCTTTCTTTCTTTCTTTCTTTCCTTCTTTCTTTCTTTCTTTCTTTCTTTCTTCCTTTCTTTCTTTCTTTCTTTCTTTCTTTTCTATAGAATGGTTCTTTCTTTCTTTCTTTTTATAAAATGGTGGAGTTGCGAGTTCCGTAAGGCTGATGCACGTGTTTCCTCAAAGGACCAACGTACTTAGCACGAAATATTTATTTAATGTATTTTTTAAGAAGAAAGACCCATATATGTTTCACCAAAAGCAAAAATTAACCGTCGTCGTCAACACGAGTGATGCGCGAAAATCATCACAAGGTGACGTCGCCGTGACGTCACACACCACCAAAACTTGTGACGTCGTTGAGCTTGTCCGTGTGTGCTTTTTTTTTCGTCCTTGTATTTCCGCGCGCAGAGGTGTCAAATTACGAATTCGTTACGAGTAGGCGGAACAGCAGTTTCGCCTCAAGTCTTCATGACATCATAGCGTGACGTCATTGCTTGGTCAAAGATGAGCCGATACTGATGGCAGCGCAATGATTAATATATGGAGTTTAACGTCCCAAAACCATCATATGAATATGAGAGACGCCATATATAGTGGAGGGCTCCGGGAATTTAGACCACTTGGGGTTCTTTAACGTGCAGCAAAAGTTGAGCACACGGGCCTACATCAGTGTCGCCTCCATCGAAAACACAGTGCCGCAGCCGGAATTCGATCCCGTGACCTGCGGGTCAGCAACCGAGTACTTTAGCCACTAGACCACCGTGGCTGATCGATCAGTATTTTAGGGGCGAAGCTCCTTAGGGCGTGGGCTGTGCGTCCCCTGTATGTAGCCACCTCTAGTTTAGTTCTTGCAGTGTTCACTAGATGGCGGTACCGTCTCCTGTATGTAGCCACCTCTCGTTTAGTTCTTGTAGTGTTTACTAGATGGTGGTACTTGTAGCTGATGATGAAAAGATGCAAGATGTTATAAACTAGAAAGCGGTACTTGTAGTTGATGAAAGACGCGAGATCTTATAAAATAGGAATGATGTCACATATGGCGCGTGTCATTGGTTGAAGGCAATCGTTCGATTTAGTGCGGCGACGTACGCTTGGGGGAGCGATGTAATAAAATCGAGTGGGCAAAATGTACAGAGGATTCATGGTTTACCAGGTTTACCTCCGGAGCTTCGCCCACTCATCATCATTCACTTCGTGGATATGGCGGAATTTTTTTTTTGTTTAAACCGTAGTGTCTACTGGTTACGTTGAAATTCGGTTGATAATTACAAGTACGGTCGCCAGAAAAAATAAAATAAATAGTGATTAACCTTCATGTAATTACTGTGTAGTGTTCGTTCCGATAGCGTAATTAGTCGACTGCCAAACACCATCGAAATTTGTTGTCGCTTATGTTAGTGCACATTAAAATATACAAATATGTTTACATGCTGCAGTTGTATATTAAGATAAATTTGGACCACAACGTATCGATTTTTTTCAACATGCCTATGTACCGTTACTCTAAAGAAAAAAATAAATGACCTCTATACATGTTTCAACTTCAGTGATCACTTCACACGTTATTTAGGATCAGATGTTGCAAGTCGAAAAATTTCAACACAATTAAATGTTTTTTTTATAGAATTAAGGGTACAGTCTCAGAATTCGTGGCAGGTGTTCTCAAACATATCAATCGAGGTTTTCATATTGAGAGCAGCGTAGTGTTGCGACAGTGCGAAAATATTTAACGTACATACATACGATGTGTACTTTGTACGTTGTAAGCATGTATACTGCATACAACGTCCATCGTTGTCACCCGTAACAGAACCACTCATAAGAAAACTTTATAACCATGGTGACGTATCTTGTTAAAAAACGCGCATTTGAAGACACTAATACAATAAGGCGATGTACTGACAGATGAGTGGGTCCTTGTGGTGCCACGGTACATGATCTTGAGGCGCATATTTTATATCAAGAAGCCTTTGAGATTGCATTTCGGCAACTGCTTATGCACATGATGTGTCCGCCTTCTGGGTCAAGTTATATGAAGTATGATATGTGGGGTTTAACGTCCCACAACCACCATATGATTATAAGAGACACCGTAGTAGAGAAATCCGGAAATTTCGACCACCTGAGGTTCTTTAACGTGCACCCATACTTGAGCACACGGACCGACAGCTTTTCCGCCTCCATCGGAAATGCAACCGCCGCAGCCGGGATTCCATCCCGCGTCCTGCGGGACAAGTTATATGAAGTATAGGCATCAGTACAAAGTTTACGACGGGTTGCTACTGCTTGCTCAACTTACGCTGCTACTGTGGTGCTTTTTCCACGCAGGAATGGTAATTTTTTTTCCTCTGCACTGTTCAACTCTTTAGGAATAAGGGTAAACTTTGCCGTCAATTACGGCTAAGTATACTGTATTCGCTTGGTATGCCGGGTCATTGCTTGTGGATCTTTCGGGCTTGATTCGATTTGCTTCTGCATGGCAGCCTCTCTGCCATTAACAAATTCAATTATTCAGATTTGGGCGCACGTTAAAGAACCCCAGGTGGTCGAAATTTCCGGAGCCCTCCACTACGACGTCTCTCATAATCATATGGTGGTTTTAGGACGTTAAACCCCCACATATCAATCAATCAATCAATCAATCAATAGATCGATCGATCGATCAATCAATCAAATTCAATTATATCTATGAGTATGTACGCCACGTAGCCCTATATAGCTGATGTCTGTAAAATCATCGCATCTGTAAACTTCGACGGCGCACGCTATCTGCATTATTATCCATTTCCTCGCTTCTTTTTTGTATTTCGATATCGTCGGCGCTTATAGGCGCAATGACCGACTTCCAGTACGTTCGCACGGCCAACATTGACACGCTCGAACGAAGCCGATGACGCATGATGGCGGGTGAGAAACGCGCCGTGCTGGTCAACGTGCATCAGCGCCTTAATCTCGCTGTGTACGCATTTCTTCTTACCCTCAGTTCAACGTGGTTCGTGGTGAGAGCGAATTCAGAAGCGACACTTAACAACAACAAAAAAAAACTTCAAACCAGCAATTCTTATTATAAATATGCTTATAACGCCTCCATATTCAGATTAAAGGAAAACCGAAGTGCCAGCGTGCGTCTCC
The DNA here is from genome assembly GCA_013436015.1 of Rhipicephalus annulatus. Classification (NCBI taxonomy): domain Eukaryota; kingdom Metazoa; phylum Arthropoda; class Arachnida; order Ixodida; family Ixodidae; genus Rhipicephalus; species Rhipicephalus annulatus. The sequence goes on from WOVY01009847.1 coordinate 592,854, forward strand.
ACAAATACACAAATATGTACACGCGCGCCGCGTCATTTGCGCCCGATAGAATATAGGGAAAACATTAGGAATGCATTATACCGCGAAGACACGACGGCTGTGGCCGCGCTCTTTTAGAAGAGCTTTGCGTGCGCGAAAGGAAAAACCGCGATTTTTTTCCCCGTCAGAAATCACGAACGTGCCGGTTACGTTCTATTACTTTCTCCTCCAGAGGTGCTTTCTTTTTTTCGTTTTGAAAGCCCGCATGCTGGTGGTGAACGGACGCTCTAATGTGTAGCGCCACGACTTTCTTTTTTTCTTTCTTTCTTTCTTTCTTTCTTTCTTTCTTCCTTTCTTTCTTTCTTCCTTTCTTCCTTTCTTTCTTCGTTTCTTTCTTTCTTCGTTTCTTTCTTTCTTTCTTTTCTTTGCTTTCTTTCCATTCATCGCGACAGTGTAGCCTGATACTTATTCAAGGTAATTCCTTCGGAGCGCGATGCAGAGCAATCGTGACGAGATGCTGTACGCTATACACAAGGAAGCATGGCATTCTGGAATACAACTTGGCCGTGGAGAGTGCGTGGTGCAGGCACATATAGTGGAAGCTCATTTGTTTGCCTGAGTGAGTGAGTGAGTGAGCGAGTGAGAGAGACAACGAGGGAGAGAGAGTCAGTCAGTCATTCAAGAAAGCCATGGAGCGTGGAGCAACTGTCCTTCGTCGCAGTAACAGCGAAGCAGTGCGGCAAATGCTACGTATGTGGTCTCGACAGCCGATGGGGATGAGCCGGTTATAGCGGCTAGCGTTTATTGTGCTCTGTTCGGGATAAACTGCTGACCCCTAAGTAGTTGCGTGTTCGATTCCTGCCGCAGTGGTCGCTCACTTCGATGGAGGCGAAACGCTTGTGGTCCGAGTATATACACTGTGAGACGTCAGGGCGCGGTGAAGAACACCGGTTTGTCTCAATTTTCAGAGCCCTCCACTACGGCGTGGTTCATATCATATCGTAGGTTTGGCGCGTAAAACTCCAGGTAATATTGCCATAAAAGCTTGCGCTACGCCGAATGTCACATCTGATGTATACGCTAGACAATGGGAAAGCGTTAGAAAGTGCAGTCAGTATTTTTTTTATACTCGCTCAATCGCTGAGGTCGTATACTGTCGTCTTCTTTTTCTTCACCTTCATCTTCTTCATCTTAATTTTTTTCATCTTCAACTTCATCATCTTCTTCATCTTCATCTTCTTCTTCATCAACTGCACCATGCAGTGTTGTGTTCGCACAAGTTGCCAGTTTTAAATCGGATAAGGACTCTTGCTGCGTTGTCGGTCGCTATTACATTCGCCAACTGGCCGCTATAGCTTACCGAATGATACTGATGTCATAACAGAAAGCTCTTCTCGGTGAACTTGACGCATATAAGATTGGTTGATTGATACCGTTACTCGTTCGCTTAACAGCAACGGAAATAAAACGTTTCTCACAGTACAATGAATACGTGTTCTTGGTTTCTCCCTACTTAACTAAACCAAATCAGTTGTCTAGACACTCAATGTGACTGTGCACACCCGGAAAGCTTGACAGCTTCATGTAAATTGCACCAAATTCTGAGTTTGATGCCCCAAGGCAACATACGACCAGCTGTGAAAGCTCCCTTGGACTATAGGCTACAGAATATAAAGCGGATATCTTGAATATGTGAAGTGCTCACGGAATGAAGCACAATATGAAGCTTTCTTCTATTATTTTAACATAAATATACTTTATTATTGCGCAGAACGTTTCAGATCTTTAAATAGTCGGGTAGGACAGAGCGCACTGACTCCTTTCTAAAACGTTTTGCGCCCTAGGAATGTACATTTCTTTAAAAAAGCAATACCAACCAGCCCGAGTAGTTACTCTTCTTTTTCTTCGATTATAACGACTTGTCTGCGCAATTACTAGATATAACCATGTCGTATCCTGGAGAATTCATCTATGAAGATAACGTCCACCCTAATGTACGTGTACGAGTTGCAATTACGCCATTATGTTTAAACACATGTGTACTGTACATGTAAAGCCATACGTGTGTTCTTAATTTGTTTGCCCCTTTTCACAAACGACGCTTTTCTTTCAACCCGCTTGCCACAGCCGCAATCTACAGACCTACGATAACCTACGATCGTGGCATGGTGTTAACATAGCTAAGGCTAACCAAGAAATTTAAAAGCTTAACAAACAACGTTGACGAATCTAACAAAAAGCATGTTTCGAAAATGTTGTTAGTGATTTAGAGTACTTGGTACTCTACTGTGGGAGAGCAAAAAGCCGTCCACGGTGGGGCTCACATTTCACCATCACTCTGTGGTTTTGGTCCACTTAGAAAAAAAAAGTGGTTATGGATTTTGCGTACTTGATACTCGACTATGGGAGAGCTTAAAGCCGGCCCGAAGGCCTCACAACGGTAGCCCAATGTCTTGCGTTTTGCTGCAAAAGTTTTACACTATGCACAGAAAACGAAGGTTTCATAACATTCCAGTATTAAGGACACAGACACTCCGGCACATCTATGAACCATGACAAGCATCACTACGTGTTTAGGAAAAAGGGTTAACGATTTTGAGTAGCTGCTACTCTACTATGAGAGAGCATAGAGCCGTCCCGTGGGCGTCACACCAGATGAGGCCCTGTTCACGAAAATTCGGGCCTGGTCATCGTAAGCCACGAAGAACCTGCTTTAGCTTTCACCGAGGAATAGGTCCGTATAGCTTTGGCATCACTGTTTTAAGAGAATTTTATTTCCAGATACGTCTGACATAGCTTATGTGTACACAGAAAGATGGGGGGGGGGGGTTAGAAAAAGGGGGTAACGATTTAGAGCACAGGGTACTCTACTATGGGAGAGCTTAAAGCCGTCCCCAGACAAAAGGTTCACAGCATTAGGCTTCTGCAAAACAATGAACAAGAGCCCAAAATGGATATGAAAAGTCACTTTCATTCGAATCGCTGAGGGAATCCGGGAAATTCGGTCTACGCAAGTTGAACAAGTGTTACAAATCTTTCATTTCTACGTGTCTACACTAATTGTTCCTTCACACTGCAACCTTAACACTCTCTGAATCATTCACCAGCAACACCTTCTCGCCTTTTATTAACGGGGCACGAGCGAGACGCACAAAACGATACGCATAAATGTGAAGTCGGATAAAAGGCACAAACCACGTCGCAGTTCTCAATCGTTTCAACATGCGTGCGGGGGCCCACAGCTCCTTTAGATGCATCGGCGTCCGCTCCACATGCCTAGACGCGAGGCAGGTTGGCGTTCACGTATTGACCTGCCGCGGAATGCGCAGCTAACCGCTGCACTGCACGGAACTGGTCAGACGGGCGCCCGGAATCGCGCATGCTCGTGTGTACGCGTTGCGTGTCAATGAACGGGTGTATTGTGTGCATGCTCTCGTTTCCTTTTCGTGAAAGCGCGAGGAGTGGAGTGCTGTGTGTGTGAGGAGCATGCGGGGATATGTTCTTGAAATTCTGGTAGTCGAGCTGTTGCTGAAAAGAAAGCAGAAATAAAAGGCAGGAAGAAAGAAGAAAAAAAATTGGCCCCGTATCTGCATGTTACTCTGCAAATGTCGTCGAAGGACGATAGTCTTGCATGTGGAGAGAGTGAACAAAACACTTATTTGATGTTCTGCGCCAGAAAATCGGTTAATGGTATTCCGGAGGCGCTGTGTTACAGTGCCTCGAGCGTGCAGCGGAGGCGAACGAGCGCATCAAGTCACGTCACACGTGAGACATGAGTGCCATCTGGCAGTTTTCTTGGAAAACGTTGCGTGTTCGAGCCCGTCTGAGAGGTGATTAGGTGTATAACGCAAGGCGACGGGTAGGTGCCACACCGTGTCGCCTTAGCATAGCGTTGGAAACACTCGACTTTTCGTGCAAGCGTTGCATGGTCAGCGCAGTGTGATAAACGCTACGGTCCTTAGAATTGCTTATGTATGCCTTTTGTAGTAAAAGACACACATGCGGATAATATACGCGTTGTTTTGTTGCCTCAGATATGCGCAATAATTGCTTTTTAATCGACAATCGCACAAGTATGAACGCTGAATTTTGAGCAACATTGGTGGACGCTGCAGATGGGGTCGGCCGTTTGGGGTAATGGCTGGTGCAGTTTAGAGTACCCGGTACCGTTAAGGGTGGACAAAGAGACAAATGAACAGACAGGCAGACCAAATTTTTGCGTCGAAGGTCCCCAAGAAAGACTATCGTCTTTTAAAAAAATGAAGCCTTAATCCGCTGTTTTTTTTATAGGAAAAACATTTTAGGGGCGGAGCTCCTTAGGCCATGGGTTGTACGTCCCGTGTCGTCGTCGTAGTAGTCACTTCTCTTTTAGTCTTTACAATGTCCGCTAGATGGCGGAGCTTGTATATGGTAAATATATTGTTACGTGGTTTCGTCTGACTGAAAGAGGGCATAGTGGGGCATACCCAAGTAAGGTGCCTCGGACTGAGAGTAAAAGAAGTGGACATTGTGAGTGAGCTGCGTTGTGGCTGCACACCGACAACTGTTATTTTCCACGTAACATTTTGGTGGAGGTGCTGGGTACTCTTCTGACAACGGAGCTACGCAGTGGACGCCTCCTTAAGTCTGCTACCATGGCTCCGGGTGAGGATACGGCTTCGCCACCTACCTCAGCAACGACAGCAACCCGGTACGTCGCCCTAACGCAACCCCGTGATCCCGGTACCTTTACTGGAGAGGACAACGTGAATGTGGACAAGTGGCTTAGCATGTACGAGCGCATCAGCAAGCAATATGGCTGGGACCCAACCGTTATGCTTGCGAATGTCATTTTCTATCTTGACAAGACCCCTCGCACCTGGTTTGAGACCCACGAGCACGAAATCACAAGCTGGGAAATGTTTAAAGAACAGCTCCGCGACCTTTTTGGCAACCCGTTTGGTCAACAACTTGATGCCCGAAAGCAATTGGCTGTCCGTACACAGACGTCCACTGAGCCCTACTTGACTTATATTCAAGACGTCTTAGCGTTGTGTCAAAGGGCCGATCCCAACATGTCTGAGGCCGACAAGATTTCGCACGTGTTAAAAGGAATCGCCGACGATGCGTTCAGTCTACTTGTATTCACCAACGTAACGACCATCGACGCCGTGATCAAAGAGTGCCGCCGTCTCGAGCAGGCGAAGAGTCGACGCATTTTGCAGCAGTTTCAGCGCCTACCCAACACCGCGGCAACGTCGTCTTGCGAAGCCACTCCTTGTCATCCGTCTACAACCGACAACGTGACGCGCATCGTCCGACGTGAACTCGAGGCCGCTTACCCGGCTGCCAACAAACCGACGTTGCCCGACGCCTCAACGCCAGCTGTCGCCTTGATCCAGGCTGTTGTCCGCCAGGAATTTGCTAACCTTGGTATCCTGTCCACTGCATCCACACTGGATAATACTGGCCCCTCGATAGCTTCTGTGGACGTGAGACGTCGCCGTCCATACTCTATTCGAACCAGGAACCCGTCTGAATGGCGAACAGCTGATGATAAGCCAATTTGCTTCCGCTGTGGTCGCGCAGGACACATCGCTCGTTACTGCCGCAGCCAATGGCCATCTATGTCTTCTGGCTCGTACTCCTCTTACAGTAACTCATTCCGTCCACCAAACCACCGTTATCCGACCTGCCCCGAGTCTAGAGCATTTACTGCCCCCGAGGACTACGGCCACCGTGCCCCGTCGTCGCCATCGCCTCAAAGCCGCCCTTCTCGTTCAAACACGCGTCGCCGCTCTCCCTCGCCATCGTTCAACCGCCGCGCGTCCCCGGAAAACTAGGCTGCGCAGCTTCTGGAGGTGAAGCTGCCCTGTCGACCTTACCTAAAAATCCTCTGTTGCCCTTACGTTTGAACCGGAACACCCTAGAAGTATATGTTGATGGTACACCTGTTGAAGCTTTGATAGATACGGGTGCTCACGTCTGTATTATGAGTTCGCGTTTTCGTCGTCGCATGAAGAAGGTCCTCACGCCCCCCTTGACCAGTGTCGTCCAAGTTGCAGATGGTGCAAAAGTCCCTGTCGTCGGTATGTGCACAGCTCAACTTACCGTAGCCGGTCATCAAGTGGTCGTCCTTTTTACCGTGCTTGAAACATGTCCCCACGACCTCATACTAGGCCTCGATTTTCTTGCCGCCAATTCTGCTCTGATTGATTGCTCCGCTGGTGTGCTCCGCCTTGAACTGCCACAAATCAGTGCCGCCCCGTACCAACCTACTTGCCGATTACAATGCAGCGATTTCGTTCGCCTGCCCTCGAAAACTGTGACGTACGTCGATTTTCTGTGCTCACCAGCTGTGCCCGACGGTGACTATTACGCTACGCCTCTCACCGACGTACTCCTTGCGCACAATGTTGCAGTGCCCTATACGGTGCTCAGCATCACAGATAACAAAACTTGTCTACCTCTTGTCAATTTCGGCTACATGAATCATGTGCTTCCACAAGGCATTTCTGTGGCCCACCTGTGTCCGTTGCTCGATTCACAAATTGAAGTGCTTGCCTTAGACACACTTGCTTCACCGCAGCGCACATCACTCGCAACACATTCGGGCAGCCGTCAAATTGTAGACATGATCGCCACAGATCTTCCGCCTCCGCAAGTTGAAGCCCTACAACATCTTCTCGAGGCCTACCAGGATATCTTCGATTTTGGTGACCGACCTCTTGGGCAGACGTCCTTTGTCCAGCATCGCATACACACAGGTGATGCCAACCCTGTTCACCGCCGTCCCTACAGAGTGTCTGCTTTTGAGCGGAGCATAATTCAGAAGGAGGTGAACAAGATGCTAGCGAAGGACATTATTGAACCATCCTCCAGTCCCTGGGCATCCCCGGTGGTATTAGTTAAAAAGAAGGACGGATCGTGGCGATTTTGTGTGGACTATCGCCACCTTAACAACATCACCAAGAAAGACGCATACCCTCTGCCCCGCATTGATGACGCCCTTGATTGCCTCCATGGTGCCGCCTACTTTTCTTCCATCGATCTTCGTTCTGGTTATTGGCAGATTGCCGTGGACCCCATGGACCGAGAGAAGACGGCTTTTGTAACACCCGATGGCCTCTACCAATTCAAAGTCATGCCTTTCGGCTTATGTAATGCCCCCGCCACCTTTGAACGAATGATGGACTCCCTGCTCCATGGATTCAAGTGGTCTACGTGTCTTTGTTATCTGGATGACGTGATTGTGTTTGCTCCCACTTTTGAAGCGCACCTCGAGAGACTGTCAAAAATTCTTGATGTATTCCGTCTCGCCGGCCTTCAGCTGAATTCATCTAAGTGCCGGTTTGGTCGCCGTCGCATTACAATACTTGGACATATTGTTGACGCTTACGGTGTACAGCCTGACCCAGAAAAAGTTCGAGCTGTGAAGGACTTTCCTGTGCCGAAAACCGCCAAAGATGTCCGCAGCTTTGTGGGGCTCTGCTCCTATTTTCGGCGGTTCATCAAGAACTTCGCGGAAATCGCTCGGCCCCTAACAGATTTACTCAAACCGGATGAGACGTTTACCTGGGGTCCCTCGCAAGCAGCAGCATTTTCCGACCTGACCACTTGGCTCACTTCTTCTCCTGTGCTGGCTCACTTCGACCCTACGGCACCGACGGAAGTGCGCACCGATGCCAGCGGTTACGGAATAGGCGCTGTGTTGGCTCAGCGACAACGTGGGCAGCATCGCGTGATAGCTTATGCCAGCAGGCTGCTGTCCACCTCGGAGCGTAATTATTCCATCACAGAGCGCGAATGCCTAGCGCTGGTGTGGGCAGTCGCGAAATTTCGCCCTTACTTATACGGCCGACCATTTATAGTTCTTACCGACCACCACGCTCTCTGCTGGCTCGCCTCCCTCAAAGATCCCACAGGTCGTCTCGCCCGCTGGGCACTCCGCCTCCAGGAGTATTCTTACACCGTAGTGTACAAATCAGGAAAACTGCACAAAGATGTGGATTGTCTGTCACGCTACCCTGTGGCCGACTGCGATCCTACGAGCACTGATTCTGTGGGCTGCGTCTTTTCCACATCCCAGCTGCTTCATCTCGGGGACGAGCAGCGTCGCGATCCGGATATCAGCCGCCTAATACAACAGCTCGAATCTTCACCGCAAGACGCTTCCGTTCGCATGTTTACCTTAAAGGACCACACCCTATATCGGCGTAATTTATCGTCCCATGGTCACGACCTACTTCTGGTCATACCAAAGCACCTGCGTTCTACAGTCCTACGCGAGCTCCATGACGCGCCAACCGCGGGTCACCTTGGTGTCTCTCGCACATATGACCGTGTACGCCGCCGCTTCTACTGGCCTGGCCTTTCACGTTCTGTACGTCGCTATGTCAACGCTTGTGAAATTTGCCAGCGTCGCAAAAAGCCGTCGAGACTACCTTCCGGATATCTTCAGCCCATCGACATCCCATCGGAGCCATTCTTCCGTGTTGGTTTGGACCTTCTCGGTCCCTTCCCAACATCCGCCTCCGGAAATAAGTGGGTCGCGGTGGCTACGGATTACGCGACCCGTTATGCAGTTACGCGAGCCATGCCAACAAGCTGCGCTACAGACGTCGCTGATTTTCTACTACGCGATCTCATTTTAGTGTATGGAGCCCCTCGTCAACTGCTGACAGACCGAGGCCGTACGTTCCTTTCGAAAGTGGTTGACGATATCCTGCGTTCCTGCTCTACCCAACATAAGCTCACGACATCGTACCACCCCCAGACAAACGGGCTTACAGAACGTTTAAAACCGCACCTTGACAGACATGTTATCGAAATACGTCTCGGCCGACCATCGTGATTGGGACCTTGCACTACCCTACGTGACGTTCGCATACAATTCCTCCCGGCATGACACTGCCGGGTACTCGCCATTTTACCTTCTGTTTGGACGCGAACCAACATTGCCGTTGGATACCTTCCTGCCAGCCGCTGCGCAGTATACTTCTGAATATGCACGCGACGCTATTACCCGAGCTGACCACGCTCGTCAGCTTGCCCGCAGCAGATTAATGGCGTCCCAAGACTCGCAGAAGCATCGTTACGACGAGCGGCATCGCGACGAACACTTTCCAACAGGCTCCCTCGTTCTTCTTTGGTCCCCTACGCGACATGCAGGCCTGTCAGAAAAACTTCTCTCTCGTTTCACGGGCCCATACCGCGTGCTTAGACGAGTGACTGACACTACATATGAAATTGTCCCTGATAGTCCATCAACCTCTTCCGCTCTGCTGTCAAGGGACATCGTCCACGTATCAAGGCTCAAGCGTTACCACACTGCTCCTGCTGTGGCCCCGTAAACTCGCCGGGTCGGCGCTTTTGCCGCCGGGGGTCGTGTTACGTGGTTTCGTCTGACTGAAAGAGGGCATAGTGGGGCATACCCAAGTAAGGTGCCTCGGACTGAGAGTAAAAGAAGTGGACATTGTGAGTGAGCTGCGTTGTGGCTGCACACCGACAACTGTTATTTTCCACGTAACAATATGATGAAAATATGCGACACGGCAGTACTTGGAGTGTTCACTAGATGGACGCGTGGATAGACGTATGCAAGGACGAACGCACAGACGATTTGCCCCACTCCTAATTGACTCCGTGGATATGCTGTGATTTTTTTTTTCGTTTCTGCACCATTTTTGTCTGCCAAGCGTGCATAGTTTAATAGATGACAGCTCGCACCAATTGGCTTGTTTTCCATGGGGATTTGTTGCCACAGTGTGTAGGCACGTTATCTGTATGTATAATCTCTCGCTCAAATAAGTAAAAGAGCGTTTTAGTAACGCCTGACAGAAGTTAGTACGTTACACACATTGCAGGATATATATATATATATATATATATATATATATATATATATATATATATATATATATATATATATATATATATATATATATATATATATATATATATATATATATATATTATACCTTGTTCAATTCCAATCGCGTCATTTAGCAGGGCATTCGACTAAGTAGAAATATCTTAAATACTGGATAGCGCTTATTCCACACAGGAACAAGAAAGAAGGAAGATTGAAGCACAGGACAAGCGTTTTGGCGTGTTTTTTTCTTGGATACGTGTGAATTATGGGCTATTCAATATTTAAGGCTTCATGTACCAACTAGCCCAGCAAGAAACTTTTTCCTAGGCTCGAGTGCGTTGAGATAGATGAAAACGACAGGTCAGGTTTCGAAAGTGGCATTAAAACCAAGATTTCGGCTGGTGGGCGCTGTTCCCCCCTGAGAGGTCGTTACGATAATAACTGTCAGTGTTTGACATCCCAAAACCACGACATGATTATGAGAGATTTCGTAGTGAAGGGTTATGGAAGGTTCGACTTTGGACCGCCCGGGGTTCTTTAACGCGCACCGAAACGATAAGTACATGCGCGGGAGGGGGGGCTCGGGCATTTTTGGTGCCAATCGAAAATGCGGCTTCCCCGGCTGCTATTTGATGTGGTGACCGCCAATCGAGCTCCATAACCGCTATAGACCAGCGTGGTGGCTTGACAGGCTGGTGTAGCCTGCGGGCTGTTGACAACGCGGTCTAGCATCGACGACTGGCTGAAGTCTGTTCATTGGGACAGTCGTTGTGTAGTAACAATTAGAACGCTATCGAAAGAGCACCCAGTCTACTGGAACGTTCTGTATGCCATTCCAATACCCCCCCCCCCCCCCATGCTCCCGTAAGATTCTTAATTGAGGAAAGTATACGGATTCCATAAGATAGCATATGGAATTATATGAACAGCATGCAGAACGTTTCAGTATGGGAGAGAAGGACGCGGGTTCGATTCCAGGCCTCGACAGTCGTATTTTGATGGAGGCCAAATAGAAAGAACACCTGTGTGCTTAGAACACCTGTGGTCAACGCACGCTAAACAACCGCAGGTGATAGAAACTATAAGGCGGAGCCCCTCGTATACGACGTGCCTCGTATTCTGATCGTGATTTCGGCTCGTAAAAACCCAGAAAATAATAATCTAATTGGCGATGGCTCTAATGACGCAGCAATATCATTGTCATCGTTCCACTGTTACTCAGTGGCTGACCTAGAGGGCAACGGTAAAGCCGATTGACCCGCAATCCGGCAAGATATAGCCACATATCTTATCTTATCAGGCTCACGAGTTGGTTGAGCGAGATCAGTCAGTCGCGTAGCGTTTAATTCGATTAGGAGAACACGTGTACGCATATTTACGAGGTTACAGATGCGTGTTCTCCTAGTACGCTTGGAACGCTATACGGGACGGGTCAATGTGTCATGACGGACGCTTTGTCTACGACACCTACTACTGCAGCAGCTCCGTAGAGCTCCGCGCGTAGCTGCCACAGTCCGCCTGTTCTTTCGTGCGACGACCGACTTTCGTTTTTATGTGCTCACGTACGAGCGTGCGTGCGTAAACACGGGAAGAATAGATTACACAGCTGGCAGACTGACCGGGCATCTCGTTCACCTTGCCGTCGAAGGCTGGCGCGCTCCTCGACATGACGAGCACAACGTTCGGCCTTCAGCCGTCCTTTCCGAGTAACTCTCTCTCTCTCTATTCTTTTCCGACAGCTGCGCACCCTTCGATCGCTGAGTGTCAACAACGTTTCCTGAACGCGGCAACCAACGCTGTAAGACAGCATGAGGGAAGAGACATATACACTGCAGCGTCGTGTCTGCGCGTTCTCATCCGTCTTTAACACCGATTGCCTTCGCCGTAAAGCAACTAGTCAGTCTAACTACGTCTACATCGTAAAAATCAAAGCAAGAAATAAGGACAAAGAAAGGACCATACGCACACAGTGCAAGCTATCAACTTAGTTTTATTCTTGAAGGGAAATCCTTTCTTTTTTCGTACGCAGAAAGTTTCAAATAAAAAAAAAATGAAACAGGACAGTGCACTCAGTCTTATTTCAGTTTTTTTCCTAAAACGCTTTTTCATATACATAAAAACAGAAATAACTTTGAAAAATGCAGTACCAACGAGCCCGAGCAGCTACCCTGTTGAGTTTTATTGAAAGCACATGCACCCTCGTGGTAACAGTTTTACCGTCAGTATCTAGGCTACAAGAAACAAGTTTAATTTAGTGATTAGTGCTCAGGAAATGTAATTCAGTAGCATGCAACATGATGGACGACGTCACTGGGCCTGTTTTATCAGATCTGTTAATTATTGCCAAAAATGTTTGTTCGATTTCCCGTGCAACTTCTGTTTTAATGTTTTCAGCACCGTAGCTTCTGATGAGACATGCCAAGCGAGGCCGTCTATCATATTGGATGCCACTGAATTAGATATACTGAGCGACAAATGAAACCCGTTTCTTGCATTTTAGAATCTGACCGCGTGACCTTTTGGAAAGAACGTCTTTGTTGTACAGTAAGACGTGGTTGATAGTTGGCGCTGTGTAAGTTATTCTTTTTACAGTGATGCTGACCGTAGTCGACCAGCAATCCAGTACTCGAGCAGCAAACTCATCTGAAACTCGGTATTTCTGCGAATATTCCCCGAACGTCGCTGGGCTTAAACTACATGATCAGTCAATAGTTACCATAACCAGCCATCAACTGTTTCATTCCGTTCTAGTTTACGCCTTATTGTAAACGAAATGCGACGACTACTCACCAATATGCTTCTGACAGGAACATCATCAATGAAGTAAACTAAAGAACGGAAATCTGAAGTTCCCTGTCAAGAATTAAGAACAATTAGACTACACGACCTCGTAAACTTTATACGTGTGACGCGGGTATACGCATAATTTTTGTTTTCCTCTCCTTCAGCAGTGCAGTTTCGCAACTTTCCAAACGCACCACATGCGCTACATCACATTGGGTCATCACCTCCCCGATCACCAACTGCGCCAAATGATTGCGCGTGTAAGTCATGACAGCATCACGGAATCGGCGTCTGCTGCTCCATAAACTCGAGAATTGATCTCAGTCTTTAGCGCATTTATCTTTTATTTTTTTCGAAACCAGCAAGTTCACCGGGTCACCGCTTGTCGTATATGCGCCAACCTTAATCCCCCGCTCTACAAAGTCTAACAGGGAAAGGGGCAGGGGGTCGGAGGGATTCGGCTGTTCTCTCAACATACAAGTAAAACGAAACAAGAAGCACGTCGGTTGAACGATCGGCAGAGGGCGTGACACCGTAAACCGCTTTCCCTTTACGCTCGTACGTACAGCAATGCAAGAACAACAAGACGAACGTATCGGAAGACATCGGACGATACGTAGACACGAGCAGGCGTAACAAGGAAGTCCACGTCGTCCACCGGCAACAGTCTCTTTAGGGAACCTGTCCCGCTTGACACGTGTTGCCGAGCGCCTCGGTACATGTGCTCCGGATTTACTTAGGCTCGCGGAAGCGATTGCGCTAGCGTGTCTCGAGTGACAGTCTAGACGGGCTACCCAGTGCGAAGACGTGTGTCTACGCCGCAGCTTACGGAACCTCTCCAATCTACCCGGCTCGTACAGTGTTTCATGACCCGGTCCGCGACGTTTCTCCTGTACTACGTGCCCGCTTAGATCGTCGACTAAACGCCCACCTTATCCGTCATAAGATGGATGGAGGGAGGGTGTATATTGGGTGTACGAAGGGGAGCGATCAAAGAGTAAGCGGCGATGCACTACATGTGTGCATTTGTATATGCCATCTCACGTAAATACATCATCTGTCTTCCCATGCTTCTTATTTATTTTACGGATAAGCTGTCTTAGACTACCCAGTACTGCCACGTTGTCGTAGTATAGTAGTAGTACTGGCAGTGGTAGTAGTAAAAGTAGTCGTCGTAATAGTAGTAGCATGCAGCATTGTGGTCGTCGTCACGCTAGTCACTAGACCAGAGGGGCGAGTAAGAAGCTGATGGATGATCATGATGGTGAGTTATGATGATGACGATTATGCATATGATCTCTCCGGCCAATCACATGCATTAGTCGTGTGTGTTTGTGTGTGTGTGTTTGGAAGCACCGGGCCTGTGTATGGAGCCAGGTGCAGTTATTATGTATATGACTCCGTATTCATTAACTCTGTACAGGAGCCATATATGGTAACTACAGCTGAGAGAAAGAAGAAACTGGACGCACGTCTTCGCACCGCAACCTTTGTCAAACAAATGTAGTCGTGCGTGTACGTGTGTCGGCGCACACTTCTACCTCGCAAAAGTATCAACAAACGCCCAAAAAGTACCGGGATAACCCCGCAACTGCATCCACCCCACTCCCCCTTCCTTTCGCTCGGCGGATACGGCAAAACGAATTTCACGGTTCCGTCGACCGCTTGACCCGGTTCTCGTATGGGAGTTTCACGAGGAGGAGGCCTAGGGACGTGTACGCGAGGTGCCGTTCCGTCTATCGACTCGCTCGATCAGCTTTCCGGTGTGTTGGCTTCGTTTTTGTCTCTGCACGGCTCTCTCTACTAAGCCGTTCGAGCCGCTCGGCACGCGCGTTTCGACAAGGAAAGAAAGAAAGAAAGAGAGAGAAAGAGAGAGATAGGGACAACGACGCCGGTGAGACGCGATGTGAAGAGCAAGCGTTTGCATGCGAAAGCACAAGAGCCGAGCATCCCGTTATCTCCCTTTTTTTTTTCTTTTGTCTCTTATTTCTCTCCTGCTCTTTCTTTCCTATACTATGTTTCGTACGAAGTGCACTGCTTGTTAAGGCAAAAGCCAAGACACTCGCGACACCACTCCCTGCGTCAACCCTCCAGTATTGGCTACCGTGATACTGGTGATACCCCGTACATCCTTTGTTTTCTTCAATGGGTTCCGGTCGCCTGTTTGTCCCGGAGGTATATGCAAAACTCTTCTTTTTTTTTTCTCATCTCTCGAAGATGGTAAACAGTTACCGGTGTGCGCTGAGCTAGGATTCTGCCATCCCTTTATCGACCTGAAGATGACTCGTGGCGATAGCGCTTTAGTGTAGTCGCAAGTTACCCGTGTCCAGGCGCTTTCTTCTCAATTCTTTCTTTTCTTTTCGAAAAGCGTAGAGCTCGGTCCGAGTCTTCCTCGATTCAATTTTGACCCACTACCCATTATATAGACCGGTTTTTTACGCGGTATTCATTTGTCAGCTCTATGCCCTTTTGGTTAGTGGCACGTGCACGGACAGGTGCGCGATTATCTTTCCGTTCCTATCTTTGCGCTAATACTTACTTCCTGTTCCGCAGAACCATCGTTTCCTAAGGACAGTTATGCTGTCTTCAGGACTGTATCTGGGACATCTCGCGCAATTTGCCTTTTTCCCGTCACGACGCGTGTGACTGGAACCTGTTGCGAGGCTCCCGGTTCAGTGCCCCGCGTTTCCAAGCGTGGAAAGACGAACGACGCGAACAGCACCTTTTGGTGATAATTAAAGTACTGCGCTACAATTACTGCGAAAAACGAAGTTAGCGAGGGGTCACGAAACCAAGTGGACACTAAACAAGAGCCTCCCTAACTTCGTATGTCGCAGCAACTGTAGCGCAGTATTTTAACCATGCAAAACCATCTAGCCCAATATCACACTTCGATTGATATGTGGGGTTTAACGCCCCAAACTACCATATGATTATGAGAAAACGCCGTAGTCGAGGGCTCCGGATATTTTGACCACCTGGAGTTTTTTTACCATGCACCTAAATCTGAGCACACGAGCCTACAGCATTTTCGGCTCCATCGAAAATGCAGCCACCGCAGCCGGGATTCGATCCCGCGACCAATATCTCACTTTGCTAGCCTTTCGATGAGTTTGGGAATGATGATACAACTACGCAGCTAACCATGTGGTTACCTATGTGGTTGGGTCGATGACACTTCGGATCGCGTGCGCACATGTTTGGAAAGCTCGACAACCCCCCCATATGTACCCTGGATATGTTTGTGATGGTTTGTAGCACGCTTTATTCTCAGTGAACGCCAGGAGCCACTGTACTTCGAGTAAAAAAAATAGCATGCTACAGACTCGGGATGACAACGAATAAGACGAGGAATGAAATTGCACGACTTCGTTAGAGTCAAAGTGTCATATATCCTCCTTCAGTGTTGGTCAACTTGCGAAGAAGTTCGACGGAATGCCGCAAGGCGACGGAAGAGATGACTGAGCACCATTCGATTGCAGCGCGATGTCGCAAGGAAATTCATCCAGATTTCTCAGGAAGAAAGGCTTCTGGTTGAATAGGAATTCGTCCCAATCCGGGGATTGAATCCAGGACCAATGCCTATCCGAAGGCCGTTGCTTTACCAATTGAGCTAACCAGGATTCTAACTATCGGCAGTCGCTGGTCAGCTCGTTTCATCGAGATGGAAACGCGCTGTTTTGCGTTATGTGGTAAGGCAGAGAAAAGAGAGAGAATAAGGATGAAAGAAAGGCAGGGAAGTTAACCATGGCTGAGCCTGGTAGGTTACCTTGCACTAGGGAGGAGGCAAGGGGAATGAAAGCTAGAGAGAGAAGGAGAGAAATGAAAAGCGTAACATACTAATATAGCTTCACTTATGTTCACATACGTTCGCTAAGGTGTGGTTCTTCTCGGGGGGGCTGACTACTCGCAACTCCTTTCTTCCTTCATCGAGGAAGGATATCCAAGGATATCGGAGGACGCATGCCGGCGGTGGTGGCTCTGCCAAGCAATCTTACAACACCGGTTCCGATTACATAGTCCGAATACTGCGACTTCGTCTGTGCGAAGAACTTGAAAAGTTGTGTCACATTATTTACGCATGTCTGCGTCAAAGTTACGCCGCGATCGTCGCCTTGCTGCATGCATGAGAGCCCTCGGCATGCTGCGCGGAAATGCATGGTTGCAGAACCGCATCCATTGCTCGCTTCGCGACGAGCTTTTGGCGCATGCGAGACGTGCACCCACGCGAGTCGGCGTCTGCATGAGTGCACCACGATCCAAGGCGCGGCAAATTTATAGGTTTGTGGAATGCAGCCGCACGAATGCGATCAAGCCTTCTTATCGTTATCTTGTACGTGCTGGTGTGGCATGGAAACGCAGGTTTCGTACCTCTTAGCTCGCTTATTCGCCGGAGTGACATAGAATAAGGAATAGGAAGAACCACGAAGTCACGATGCTAAGCTAAAAGGCGAACACCCTTATCTGTAAGATGCAGCTCCACATTGCAAACGTTGTGGTCACTGCACTTCTGAGCACGGGCAAATTTAAACAATCGTATAGTCGCTGACAAAAGTCAACAAAACTACATAAAGACTCCATCTCCCCTTTCCGCTCTCTCATATTAGAGAAAAATATAACGAACTCGACAGTAAAAAAAGTACATTGGCGAGTTCAGTCGCAATACGGATCACCGAAATTTCAGTGATACAGTCTAATGCGATGCTACATTAATTATGAACAAACACTCGATCGTTTCATTGTAGTCCGCTTTATGGGCATAAAGTGGACGATAGAATGACCACCGCCGTATATAGCTCAGCGGTATTCGCAACGGGCGATGGTTGTTCGAAGGTCACAGGTTCGGTCACTGCCCACAGCGAGTATGTTTTCGTCCACTTTTCTTTCTTCATATTTGCATTACAATCGATTCTGAAAAACATCTCCTGCGCTTTCTTTGGCCTCATTGTCGGTTAGTTTTCATTATTATAATGCACTCGAACGCAACGCAAATCTTTTTCCCAGATTTTTTTTTTCTACTGAAAGTCTCGACCCTCGCGTTGCATTCGTGGTCGCATTACAGTCGAGTAAATACGGTATAGCCCATCCTGCAGTTATCAAACGCTATTCGCAATTTCGTCGTTCCCATTATTGGTCACTCGAGCTAATCTTTTGTTCAGAGTCATGTGTGCCGTTTACCACCATTACCGACGCGCAGCAGCTCTCGATTAAAGTTTTTCATTTTTATTGTTGATCCGTGAAAACGCTGCAGCGATTGTCGAACGAAATCTGACGGAACTCGTTCGCCAAATGATGCCATTTTGCCTCGCATTCTCCCGGTGTAGCGGGTATACGGTGCTTGGCGGCTGACCCAAAGGGTCGTGGGGTCGATCCCGGTGGTGGCGGCCGCATATCGATGTACGCAAGTGCTAAGAGGCCGTGTCATGTGCGATGTCCTAATATGACTTAATAGTCCACGTTTCAGAAGCCTTTCATGGCTGGTATTACAAGTCTGCCTTGTCTGTCTGTCTGTCTGTCTGTCTGTCTGTCTGTCTGTTTCTGTCTGTCTGTCTATCTATCTATCTATCTCTATCTATCTATCTATCTATCTATATCTATCTATCTATCTATCTATCTATCTATCTATCTATCTATCTATCATTATCTATCTATCTATCTATCTATCTATCTATCTCTATCTATCTATCTATCTATCTATTATTATTATTATTATTATTATTATTATTATTATTATTATTCCATCCTCCTCTTCTTCTTTTATGTTCACTTCCAGCATCACCGAAGCTGTATGTTGCGCAACCGTGACGGTATGCCTAGTCCGTCCCGTTATTTCGCACGGACGCCCCTCGCCATCTCGCACAGCGGACCGCGCCTCTTCTGGGAAAAGAATGGACGACGGAGACCCGGCTATACCTTTCACACACGACAGCCGAGCCAAAACTCTTTCGCGAGCACGCGGTATTTTCCCATTCATGCCGCGCGCGCCTCGGCAATTTCTCGCACCGTCGACTCCGTATAACGTGGGCCGCGCCATTGGTTCTTTTGAGTTGGTCGTATAATCGCGCGCCGATAACTCCCAGTTCTCGCACTGTCTGTGTAGCCTGCGCCGCAAGTATTGTCGAGGCGGAGGGTCACCCGAACACTATATGCACCGAGGCAGCGTGGTCGATAGGCTTTTCAGTGCTTCTCGAACGGTTGTTATTTTTTTTGTCATCGACTCTCTCGCGTTTTATTTATTTCTGTTGCGCCTCTTCTATGCGTGTTGTCGATGTATGAATATTTCTATTTATTTTTCGCTCGGTCACCCGCCCGAGTATTATTTGAAGAAATAAAAAAAAAACTAATGCAGAACTTTTACATCAACTCAGGGCTGCCGAGAGGGTCCACTCGGCCTACACGTACCGATGTGGAAGGCGGCCTGCTGCTCTACCTCCTTGAGGTAGTGTTCCTCGGGACCTCCATAAAGTTCTGTGTCTGTCTGTCCGGGGACATCGGAAAAAGCATAACGTCGTGATTGACTTGGTCCTGCCCCTCATCTTCACGTTCAGGTGCATGGTTACTCGGCACGGTGATTCAGTAGTTACGACTACACAGATACTGTGCGGTTACGAATACAGTGATTCTGATACGAAATACATGGGTTCGACGTCAGACTGACTAATCAGTTCATAAGGTTAGGCTGAGGAATTGAGAAATATGCGACATTTACAATTAAAAAAAAAACGAGGCACACCATAGGGAAGAGAGAGAGAGAGAGAGAAAGAGATAAAGATGCAAGGAAAGGCAGGGAGGTTACCAGACGCACATCCGGTTTGCTAACCTGCACTGGGGAAATGATAAAGGGGAGAAAAGAGGTTGCAGAAAGATGAGAAGGTACACACAATCACGAGCACACTCGGGGAGCACACACAGTTTACAGGCGGTCACTTAGGTTTGTTGACTTAAGGTTAAAGTAGCAGTGCTTTAGTTGCTTTCTGCGCAACTGAGGCAGATGCCCAAGGTCCTAGTATCTTCTGCACACAAAATGGTCCGGGGTCAAGTCGATTCAAAACCATCCGTAGCTGGCATCGCTGTGTGTCGTAGCAAGCGCAGCTGCACAGGACGTGTTCGATGGTCTCTTCATCTCCGCAGTAGTCACATGTAGGAGTGTCTGCCATACCAATGCGAAAGGAGTACGCCTTTGTGAATGCAACACCCAACCAAAGGCGGCATAACAGTGTCGCATCGGAGCGGGAAAGGTGTGATGGTAGCTTTAGCTTGAGCGAAGGATCCAGTTCATAAAATTGACACCTTTGGAAGGTGGTAGACGACCAGAACGTGCGTGTGAGATCTCGAGCCAGCAGGTAAAGTTGTCTTGCTGCATCATTCCTTGATAGAGGAATCGGGACTACACGGGTTTCTTCATGAGCTGAGCGGGCTGCATCATCGGCTAATTGATTTCCGGTAATACCGATATGTCCAGGCAGCCATTGATATATAATATCATGCCCTCGTGCTAGAGCTTCATGATGGCAATGTCTTATTTCTTCTACCAGTTGGTCATGGCTCCTCCTACGCATGGTAGACTGCAAACTCTGAAGCGCTGCCTTCGAATCACAGAATATGACCCATTTTCCTGGACGTTCTTGAACGAGATATTGTAAAGCAGCCCTTATAGCAGCAAGCTCTGATGCCGTAGATGTAGTCATATGCGACAACTTAAACTTGATTGTCATTTCTGCAGCCGGAATACAGCGGCACCTGATGAGCTGCTGGATGAGACGGACCCATCAGTGTATATCTGCGTTCTGTCTAAGTACAACTCATGTAATAATAGCAGTGTTGCTTGCTTCAATGCTACTCTGGAGTGACTGCTTTCTTTTTGATTCCCGGAATTTCTAGACGTACTTGCGGCTGGTCGAGGCACCACAAAGGGCATGCCGTTCTCGCAGCTGGCGTATATCCTGATGGAATGCTGTTAGGTGCTTGGCTATGACGTCTGAAAACGTAGCACGTGGTCTTCGGAAGGTAGAAGGGCCAAGTGGTGGTCGGGGACACGGCTAGCATGTCGAATGTGCGCTCTGAGGCAATCCACAACTATATATGTCCTGACCGGATGGTCTTTGGCAAGCATGATTGTGGCATAAGTAGAAGCGCATCGGGGCAGTCCTAGGCAGATACGCAGTGCCTGACCCTGCAAACTCTCCAATGAATGCGTATTCGATTTGCAAGTGTTAGTCAGCACCGGCCAAGCTGTAGCGCAATAGATCCAGAAATAGGGCCCTGTACATCTGTAGCATGGAGGCCACAGAAGTTCCCCATGCTTTACCGCACAAGAATTCATGATATGCACAATAGATAGCAGTCTCTTCTTCAAGTACGCACAATGTGGGCTCCACGAAAGACTTCTGTCGATAATTATGCCCAGGAAACGATGCGTCCGTGCATATTTGACACTCTGCCCATTGATGTAAACAGGGTATGGCGTCATTGGTTTTGCGTGTAAACGCCATAACGCGCACTTCACACTTGATATATTTAGGCCTTGTTTCTGAAGGTAGGCTGTTGTGAGGTTGCTGCCCGCTGTATTCGTGCACGCACCTGAGGGCGAGTAACTGCAGCACTCCAGAGGCAAATATCATCGGCGTATATGGATAGGCACACCGACTTTGGCAGAACCTTCACCAGACCATGAGGGCCACATTGAACAATGTGGGGCTTACAACACCTCCCTGAGGTACTCCGCAGTAGGTGTAATGTTCAGCAGTTTACCCTCATCTGTTTGCACAAAGAAACCCTGCCAGTTATATAGTCTTTTATAATCATTGAAACATTCGTCCACCAATGCCCATTGCTGCGAGAGAAGTGAGGATGGAATTCGTGAGCTACATTATCATATGCAACCCTTCACGTCAAGAAAGAGTGCCACTGATATGCGCTTGCGGACTTTTTTTTCTTGTTTGAACCAAATGTCGATAAATCAATGACACAGTCAATGGAGGAGCGGCCCCGACGAAAGGCCTGCCATGCAAGAAGGGTATTTGGTGTATCGTTCTAAGCACCACCTCGAGACGAAATAGAACCATTCTTTCATCACTTTTCCGAGGCAGCTTGCGAGGGCAATAGGGCGATACGCTGTCAAGTCCAATGGTGATTTCCCGATTTCAAAAGTGGTATTAATCGACTTATTTTCCATTCTCGGGGAACACTGCCGCTGAGCCAGGAGTTGTTGAAGCATGTTAAAAGTTCTTTTCTAGCTTTTTGTCCAAGGTGTCCCAACGCACTATAAGTAATACCATAAGGACCTGGCGATGACATGCGCTTAGAAGCGACTAACGCACCTTCCAGTTCTTCCATGGTGAACGGAGTGTCCATTTCTGGTAATCGCGTCTCATGAATGATCACGGCGTCGATGCTCTCATTCATAATATTCCCGGCAACTCTCGTGCAAAATTCTTCAGCCACCTCGAGTTCTGTTTTCCATGATGGAGTGCCAAAGCTTTAAAAGGGTGCCGTTGTTGTGGAGAGGAGCGAAGACCACGAACTGTTCTCCAGATATATGACAGCGGTTTATGGGGGTCTAGAGATTCGCAGAATGCTTTCTAGCGTTCGCTCTCCAGTTTGTAAATGCGTCGTTGAATCTTTTTTCTGGAGCCGCCTTGCTTCCCTCAGATCGTAAATTGATCTTGTGCGTCTGTATCGTCGTTCAGCACGCCTTCGTATAGCTCGTAATTTTTCCAGTTCGATGTCAAACTGTGTTACTTTATACGAAAATGGTAATTTGCGTTTGGACGCTTGCATAGCTTCCACTATGGTATTTTTCAGGCTGCAGGCGAGGCCTTCTTGGCAAGCGTTCTCAACACGCGATGCAAACATCGACCAGTCAGTGCCAATTGCAACACCGGAAGAGAATTTTTTTATGATACATCGATCGTCACACGTAGGTGGGTATGTGATCACTCCCATGAGTCTCAATATCGCAAAACCACTTAACTTTGTGAGAGAAGCACCGTGACACCAATGTCAGGTCACGGCAACTGCCATACGTGAGACCCCGCAGATATGTGGGGTGTACCATCGTTCATGATGGAAAGGTCGTAATCGGAACGCGAATGTAACAAGGTTCCGGCCCCTGGCATTCATCCTAGTGCTTCCCCAAAGCATGTGATGGGCATTGAAGTCACCGGTGATGATCCAAGGCCCATCGGTTCTCATTAGGATGTCTTTTAATCTGTCGCAGTCAAATCGCGATGACGGAGATATATATCCACCAATAAGCGTGAACGAAACTGCATTCTTCTTCACACTAAGACACACGTACTGATTGTCGTCATTTGAACTTATTGGGTGCGAAAGATAAGTCAAGTCTGTGCGAATGTAAACAATTACTTTGCTTCGTCTTCGCAAGCGGCTGAACAAAAAGCTTCATAACCGGACAATCTATAAGGCGTTGATACGTTTGGTCACATATGACAAGTATAGGGAATTGATTGGCCCGAACAAATTGGCGAAAGTCCGAGATACGGGACTTCATGCCTCTGGTATTCCACTGAAAAATCGACGCACTTTTAACTTTAGTGCGAAAGATGAGATTTTGTTGAGCCATTGTGCTTATACGAAGTTAGCAAGAACTGGATTCAGTGCATCCAGTATTTGCAGAGCACTTAGCAGACGGAGACTGTATGCTGCTCAGTAGCGTGCGAATCGTGGCAATTAATGATTGCACGATTGCAGCCACTTGCCTGTTTTGGTTGGAAAGATCTCGAACCGGCACGATTGCAGTCACTTGCCTGTCTTGGTTGGAAAGATCTCGAACCGGGAGCGCGGACTGGCCGTCATGAAGCTCCTTCGGTTCGCTTGATGCTGCTTCCCCTTGAAGTGCAGGCCACTCTGTCGCAGTTAGGGTATGCTCACTGGCTTTGTCCTCTACAGCCTTTCCACGGCATGTGGTCTGGGAGGCAAAAGAGGTGGTACTGATGAGGGGTCACGCAAACGTGTCGAGGAGGTAGCGGGCGTCCTCGAAGACCGACGTCGACGTGAACGACGCCTTCTGACTTTAGCTGCGGCTTCTCGATGAGATGAGTGATCGCGCACCATCTCCTTCAAGATGGCAATTTCCTTCTGAATCCGCGGGCAGTCCTTCGATGTGGCTTCATGGGATCCATTGCAATTAGAGCATTTCGTAACAGTTGCGACGCACTTATCCGCTTTCATGGTGCTCGGCGCAGCGGTGGCATACCACCGAATTCTCGCAGACGCTGCTCACATGTCCAAGTTTCATGCATTTACGGCACTGGAGAGGCTTCGGAATGAAAGGCCGCACAGCATGTCAGAAGTACCCCACCTTCACATGAGAGGGGAGTGATGTGCTCTTAAACGCAATCTTCACACAGCGAGACTTGACTTGCTAGCCGGGTGACATCAACAATTGGAGTATCAGTTGTTGACTTGACAAGAAGTTGTAAGTCCTTATTGGAAATAGCGACATCAATGTCGTAGATCACGCGCGGTTACTACATCACATCCCAAGGGAACATGAGAGCGCACCTGGTTGCCGTCCAAGTCAGTTACAGTGCGCAGAACGCCCACGCACTTGCGTGCAAAACGTCAACAGCCAGTATATTCTTTCTGGCGTTCACTCTTATGTCCGTGATCTCATTTGGCACGAGCGTTTCCAGAGACCTCGACACAGACTGTCTGTTAAGGCGTTTCATGCTGACGGTAGGAAGTGCAGGCAGAAACAGGATGGTATAGGTGTTCGATTTGGCGCTTCACTTACAGTTTGAATAGTTGAGGATGAGGATGTCCTCACGTTCCCTCTTCGCCTTGCGGCTCAGCACAGGTTGAAACCGTCATCTGAGAAGTCCTCACTGCTGAGATAGTAAGCATGAGTATCTTCACTGTCGCTGTCGCTCGCTTGTCCCATCCGCTTCCTGGAGGCGGTCGCCGCTGACGCCGCTGGTGCCGGCAGGCGCCGGGGGTGGTCTACTTCCATCCCCTCCAAGTAGCAGCGGAAACTGATCAACAGACTAATTTACAACTGAAATACGCCGGAGTTAGCAGAAGTAGCTCCTATTCAAAACACACTTCTTCGTCTTCCTCACAG